>VYZM01011092.1:0-68293 GCA_013398915.1 Dromas ardeola | reverse complement strand
TTTTTTCTGGGTCAACACTTTGACATAACACAACATTAATTTGTGCAAGGTAATCTCAGGAAAAACAGAATCAGAATATTTCATCCGTGTTGCTTTTCATCCCTATCGCTAGGAGTATGGCCACCGTAAATAACTTCTGACTGAAGAGCTGTTATTTCATTAAGGAAACAACTAAAATTCCCAATAGTCTTTCTACACAATAAGCTGATTATCTGTAAATCAGCCAAACTTGCTGTCAATATGGACGAGCTGTTGACAAGTTTAGTAGTTTGTCTTATCTTGATCGTCTTAAAAATGAAATTATACAGTCAGAAGGACCTCAATACATCAGGAGTTAGTATCTGAATCACTAAGATTTNATTTCTTTTTTACACCAAAACTAGTGGGGCAGGAACACCCAGTTCCTAAGGTGATAGCAGAAACACAGGGCTACAGTGAGTAGGAGCAGTCAAAGAAACAGTTTATATATGAAAATAATGAGAAAGCTCCATTTTTATATCTTTCAAAATAGTTTTGCACTGCATATTTCCTTTAGGTCAAAGCACCAGCTTTCAAGGTACATAGCTTCACTGATGTGCAGGGGACGTAAATGGCCTGAGGTCAGTGACGATGCATCTATTTGCACATCATGGAGAATCTGGTCCACCAATCTCACTAAGCTTCAGAGTTGTGCAGAGAGTTGTAACAGACACAAAGGCTTTTGTAGAGTTGCTCACAATTTGCAAAGGTGTAAGAGGAGAATGAGGTTAGGATTAATTTCCCATTTTCACCCTATTTAATTTGTTTCTTATAAATCCTCAGTGAGGCGATCTGGGCAATTTGCGGAAGGAACAGTGCTTTATTCCTTCCAGTCATATAGATGGCTCTTCGGACTAACTCAACGCCAATACTTTTCTCAGTCTAGAGCCATTGCTGCCCTTGAAGCCAACTGCAAGATTTAAGTCACATCTGTAAAATAGCAAATTTGGCTGGTGCTCCTTCTGTCACTGGTGGTCCAAACCAAATCCAGACCATCATGTCTGCCTTCCCTGCCACCATGGCTTTGCAATGGTAGCAAGAGTCGGCAGTGAAAACTCACCTGCTGGTACCTCTGAGATCCATCTGTAACAAGTTCATATCTCAAAGTGCCAGTTTTACACCAAATAGCTTTCAGGAGCAGTGGCTCAATAATCTTCGGTGTGTTTAAATCTCTTAGATTCACTGGAGCTGTATCAATTTATAATATCAGGGAAAAAAAACATGTTTCAAAAGCAGCTGTCAGTTCTGAAGTCTCACTGTTTATTTGCTATGTTTTCATGCATATTGAGTGATTAAGTTATTGCATTTCCCCCTTCCTCACCTATTCCAGCTCTACTTTGTGTGTTTAGGGCAAAACTACATTTTACTACATGTGTTTTATGGGGCTTTGACCAATAAAACCCCACAGAGGATTTGGGTCCATCGTTGCTACCAAATGAATACGGACATTTTTCTGTTATAATACAGGTGTCAAAGTATTACATGTCTAAGCTTGATCCAGTTATCTAAGCTCTTCCTATGGTCAATGGGAAGAAATAGACCTTTTTAAAAGGGCAATTTTGAAGCAGATTACTATCTGTCGGTGCCTACAATAACAATATATATCAGTGTGTGTGTGTATATATATGTGTGTATATATATATATATCAGTTTTTGTCTGGAAATTTGGAGTTCCCTTTTGCTGTGATTTTCTTGATTTTCTCCACTTAATGCACCTCAGTTCATCACAGTTCATTGGTTCATTTGGTCTCAGAGTGCACAAACAGGATTAATTTCAAATGAAATTAAACCAGAAGATAAACTCTAGAATTGTACCTGATATTTTCTAACTATGAAGGGGAATGGGAACAGATCGGACCAAAGTGAAATCTCTCTTGAATGGCTACAGCACGCATGTTAGGACCATAGCATGCTACAAATCCAATCCTATTTGTCCAGACTGTATACTAACATAGATATACTAACATGCCTATGTTTTCCTTCTGCCTCAGAAAGTTGTCTAGAGCTTACTCTTAATTTTGAGCTACCTGAGTAATGTAAGCTGAATATCAACCTAGGAAATCTTTTTTTTTTTTTTTTTCTGGGTCAACACTTTGACATAACACAACATTAATTTGTGCAAGGTAATCTCAGGAAAAACAGAATCAGAATATTTCATCCGTGTTGCTTTTCATCCCTATCGCTAGGAGTATGGCCACCGTAAATAACTTCTGACTGAAGAGCTGTTATTTCATTAAGGAAACAACTAAAATTCCCAATAGTCTTTCTACACAATAAGCTGATTATCTGTAAATCAGCCAAACTTGCTGTCAATATGGACGAGCTGTTGACAAGTTTAGTAGTTTGTCTTATCTTGATCGTCTTAAAAATGAAATTATACAGTCAGAAGGACCTCAATACATCAGGAGTTAGTATCTGAATCACTAAGATTTACCTACCAGTCTTGTCTGAATGAGGCTGGGATGACAGAAAGGGAGGCTGGGATAATCAGGGCAAGGGCTGTGCTGAAACAAGGGAGCATGTTTCTGTCTTCGCCTGCTTGGAAGTAAATTAGAGGGTTGTTCCAACCAGGTCTTTAGACTTTCATCAAAACTCAAGTGGCTTCAGAAGAGATTTCAGGCCCATTGTATCCAAACAGCACTGAAGTGGGACATGAAATCGAGCAGCAGGTCACGAGGCTGATCCACTACCAATGGAGTTCCTCTGGTCATCGTAACCAGGGTGACTGTGGCATATTGCCCTCGTGTTTTAAAGACCAGTAGGTGTCTGGGACATCTAAATTATCATCAGACCAGTCTTCAGATCCATCTTGGATTCAAAGTGAAATCCAGGCAAGGGTCTTGAACTGGGTTGAGTGGCACTGACGTTCTTTCCCCTTCTCTTGCAAAGCTTCAGCTCCAGCTGACTCAAATGCTAGGATATCTACTGGTACACCCCTGGCTCTCCTTATAAAGATTGTGATAGCTGAGCTGGTGGCCATGCTAAAAACATGACCACAACCACCCTGCCTAAACTTAGGTACCTGAGGGACCTGCCAGACACGTAGTTGCAGATTAAAAGTGGATGGAAGAAGCTGTTAACTGCCCTCAGCTCTTTCTCCCGTTCATTTGACAGA
Organism: Dromas ardeola; assembly: GCA_013398915.1. Taxonomy (NCBI): domain Eukaryota; kingdom Metazoa; phylum Chordata; class Aves; order Charadriiformes; family Dromadidae; genus Dromas; species Dromas ardeola. Next base: position 65,160 of record VYZM01011092.1, on the reverse strand, counting down.
GGTCGCTGTCCCCAGAGCAAGGACATCTGATTGTTTTATGAACTACCACGTTTACATTATGCATATCAGGCAAAGTAAAACTGGTGCCAGTTAATCTGAATACACTGTGACAAAAACTACAGACATTCAGGACCTGCTTCAAAAGAAGATCTGCTTCAAGACAGGATTGAATATCCCTATATTGAAAATGTCAGCCCCTGTCAGAGGGCAGGGGAGATGTTTAGGTACGTGACAACCTCAGTTGTCCATTCCTAGTCTGCAGATAGAGTCCACCAGAGCATTCATTGACTTACCTAAGCAAGAAATACATTTGGCATAGACATCCTCAATGGTTAATGGGAAGGTGAGTAACTTTTGCAAGTCACGCAGATCTTACTGTTTTTATGGCTGTTGTTCTTATCTTGTTATGGTTCTCCCTCTTATCCCACCTATCTTATCCCTTCTGCACCATGCTTGCTTCAGCTCTAGTTATATACATTATATCAAGGTCTAGAGACATGACTGAGGTAGAAGCTTATCTGTACTAAACCCAGAATCAGCCAGCCTTGCTCCCAAATGCCTAACCCTCAATCTAGGTAGCTGAGGGAGAGTGAGCTTGCAAAAAGCTGTAGGAGATTAAGTCACTTCTCCTATACCTAGCCAGTGGTGAAGTCAAAGCTGACTCCTGGCTTTCTGGCATCCCGCTCTTTGCTGTATTCATTAGATCACAGTGCTTCGCTGGGAACAATCTCAACATGCACATCAGCCTGCTTTGGTCCAAAGCAGTCAAATATCACTCAATGCCAATCAAGCCTTGTGAGGAATTAAGAGGAAGCTGTGTAAAAGTATCGAGAGATACTATGTTTGCTTTTCTTTATCCCTGGGATAAATCCAGGAGCCTCTCTTTTGCTGATTTTGTATTATGCATTTGAAAGTGTTGTTGCAGTAGATCAAAACCCAAGGAAGCGAGAGGGGTATTGTTTTGTACAAGGGTGCTTTGAGGCCTCGGGTTGCTTATACAGCAAAATAAAGCAGTGCTGGCTTCTTTCTTTTCTTGCAAAGATCCTTTAGGAGTTAGTCTGGCAATTCCAGCGCCAGAGAAGGGCTCTTCCTTTGCTAATCACCTGGCTTTATTCGGCTCTGAAACTCACTCGGAAGCTCCCTGTGTGTGCATTAACCAAAGGTACAGGATTATGTTTGTTTAATAATATAGTGGTGTCTTGCTGAACAACTGTAATTTCCATGTACTTATTGATCTTAATTTATAATGCCATTAGCTTTCTAAACTGCCATTAACTAATGATGGGCTCTGTAGGCTTAACAGCTCTTTCAAATCAGTTGCTGACAAGTGGGCCCCAGAAGCATTTGTCAAAAGGGTAATGGATCCCTATCAGAGCGGCAATAAATTAGGTTATAGTCTTATCAAATTAAACAATGGATGAAGGAAAATTAGCTATCAATAAAAATCTATAAAGCTGCCCTGATTATTCCCAGTCAATTATATCAATTAGAGATCAAACAGTGAACCCCCTGCAGTACGTTAAATAGAACTAACCGGGGCCAAAGGCGGCCAAATTGTGTTACAAAATGCAACACCACGGGCAGCTGTAGGAGATAATCATTACTGTCATTGACAAAGGAGCTGCTTTATTAGAAAGCTGGATGTTGCCTGCAGGCAGGCTTCTGGCAAGAGGACAAAGGCTCTGCAATAAGGAAGGGGAAAGATGCTTGAACCTGGCTGCCAGTGTGAGAAGTGTGTTTCTGGTTGATAGCTCCTCCAACTTTTGTCATTTAAAACAGGCTGGGCTTCATCAGATTTTGCTGAGTCCTCTGAGAAGTGACTTTGTCAGGAGACTCCTTTCACTCCCTCCCTTTGTTTGTCAAAGCTATTCTGTTGATCTCCTTGTCACTAACGATAGACGATGCTTTAAAGATGTCTACTTGTTGTAGTGCTACTATCATCCAGATTGTAACGTTAGGCACGGACTAAAAAGTGTTGCTGAGAGGCATCATCCCAGCATCTACCATATGAAGCAACATAGAAATTGCCTCAGAGACCTGAGTAGGTCTTCCTTTCTCTGTCAGACAGTCTTTGCATCTATGGTGGGAAAGGGGGTCTCCTGCCTCTTTCATACTGGGATACAGATGTCAAGCCAATGCTCCTTTATTAGGTCACTCTTCCAGGACTGTCCTAGGCTGGAGTAGTCAGCTTGAGTCCATGTTGTTCGTTACTGCAGCTCAAAAAACACAGGAATTTGAGCTCTTCTCCCCACTGCAGACAGACCATAGGGTACCAGGACCCATGTTTAGATATTTCCTTAAAGGATGCAAAAGATGACACAGATAATTCTGAGAAGGCCCTAAATTTTCCATCTGTTTTCACAATGTCAGCAGTGTACTCCATAGGGCTCTGTGTGACTTTTATCCTCAGGAAACAAATTCCAGCAAACTGCAGTAAGACTGTACACCTGCATGTCTTAAACCTTCATGGGATGATGATGTTGAAGGGAAGTTTGGTTCCAGCTCTTCAAGTGGCCACTGGATGAGGCCAACCCTGTGAAAGAGTATGTGTGCGTGTATGTCCCTGCTCCTGGGAGAACTTCCCCTCAAGCCCACTGCCAGTTGAAAACGCAGCTAAGAAATGAGCTGCTACTGCAAGCCATCAGCCATGACCTGTCTCCTGCTTTCCTTCTGTAGAAAGTTGTAGTTTCTTATTGGCTTTCTGCAAAATGTTGTACGTCTGTTGAGTGGGAAAAACAATTTGTGGATCATTTTACTTCCCATGCTCCCTTTGTAGCTGTCTGTAGCTTTACAGGAGTAAACTCAGTGGCTTAGGTGGTCCCTTTGAATTTCGCCCTTGTGTTGAAACCTTTCTCTGAACTTAGTCTTGAGGCAAGGCTGGCTTCCCCATACATAGACTCTGACATTAGACTTTGGGCTGCGCCTTGACCCAATACAGAATTATCCCTCTCCTGGACCAAGACCTGAGCAGCAATATGCTTCATGTTGGTCATTATTGACAGTAGAAGCAGATTAGTAGAGACATTTTTGATTCTTCCTGCAGAAAGGGTGGGATCAGATTCAGGAGAAAAGAGTCTTCTGTTTAAAATTAAAAACTATTCTGCTCTATTCTCCTTTTCTAAATAGACACAGACACACAAGCGCATTGGTAATGATACCAACCCCTCTTCACATAAGAGAATGCAAAGAGGCATAAGACATCGCTGTTACAAACTGTAAAATGAGGCACCAAATGTAGGAAATACTGAAATTAAGGCCACAAATGTATCTCTAAATCAGCCCATTTGTGATAATACTTCATGGGGAAATCCTTGATACTGCAAGGGTGTTTTACAAAATCTTTTGTGAGGCTCCTTGTTATTCCCTCCTTTGAGCAAAGTGATGGTCCAGCAGCATAAAAGTGGTGCAGCACAGCCATGGTTTGAACCTAGCGACTGAATTCCTTCTGGTATCACTTACTGTAATGTAAAAACTTTCCTTTGTTCCTTGCTTTAATTTTGTATTTAATCTATTGGAAGCATCACAGGTGCATGCCTCAAACTCTGGACTAAACTCCCAAAGATACCCAAGGTCACCCAAAACTCACTTTCTTCCATTGAAACCAGCGGCACGGGTCTCTACTTTATGTTCTGTAACGCAAACCTGTAGGTATGTGCATGTGCGCTTGTGCGTAGTATTTTTTGAAAAATTACAAAACAAAACACACCCCATATTCACTCATCTTCCAGCAGAGGAGTGTTGAGAGAACAAAAATTGATTGATGTTATTCATATTGCACTAAGGAGTACTGGAAGGCTTTCAAATACACCGTGATGAGACTAGACTTGACTAGAATACCTGTAATATTTCTTGCTGAGCAAAGCACTTAGTAAATGGAAGTGAAGATGATGAAATTTGGTCCTAAAGGGATGCCAGGATGTAACTGCTTAGGTTTTTGATCCTGCTCAGACTTTTGAATGTGCTTTATTGCATGCCTGAGAGTCACCCCTTTCAAGACACAAGATCTCCATCCTTTTTGAAACCAGGTGTATGTGTCAGTACTTGCAGAGCTGGGGTGTGACTGCACATTGGTTTGTAGTAAAGCCAGTGAGAAAAGAGGAATGGGTTTCTGTTGGAATATCCCCCTTTGAAATTTCCACTTCAGAAATCCTGGGTTGTTGTGCTGCTTTCTTTCTGTGAGCAAATGTCAGTATATAAATAACTACAGGAGCCTCTCTTTCTGTTTTCCAGCTGTGATTAAAACAACAGAGATAAGGAAAGCAAAATAAATGTAGGTTTCATTCAAATTTTCAGGGTGGAAACATTCTGAAATGGAGTAACACCAAGAAAAGTCTATGTGCTTCTTTCAAAAATATAGATTTTATATAGAAAATATTTTTTAACAGCTCTGTAAATTTAAAGAGTAGTTTAGTTTGTTCCATATCCCATGGGAAAGAAATTGTGCACAAAAATTTTTGCAAGGAAATCTAGGTTAAGGAGTGAATCCCCCCTTCCTTTTCTATAGATGGCCAAATAGATGCTCAGGATCATTGCCAGTAACTATGCCAAGATCTAATCGATAATAAATGTTAACTGACAGTACGCAGAGAGGCAGCAATTCCCTCCCTGAGCACCTGAAATACAGTCAATCGTTTTGTTCTTAACGCGGCTTATGTAGGCATTGAAAAATTCAGTTGTGGTGGTGGTCAGTAAAGCAAGACATCCAAATCTGGACAGTATTAGAGGATGGGAAGTGTGAGCAAAATTACTTTGTAGATTACTGTTGTTGTTATTAAGTCAATCAACATCTTGGTTCTTGCTTCTAATGTAACATGGTCACACAGAGAAGGGGCAGTGGGTGTTAGATCTGGCTTGGGCTTTTCCTCTCACCTAAAAGCTGCTTTCTGGATGTGCTTGGCAGACTGTGCCAGGCACATTAACATTCCTAATGTCTTGCTGTGGGTATCTGAGCTTCACTGCTAGCTTCACCTGGGCAACCTTACAGAAGTCAGTAGAGATCCACGTTGTAAAATCTTTAATTTCATAAGCAGTCACGTAGACACAGAGAGTTTAAAGTACTGGAAGATGACCACCAGTGGACTGCCTTCTGGGAATGGATCTAGGGCTGAGCATTTTGGGGGTCACAGCTAGCTGGAGAAAGCATAACAATTTAGCAATATAACTGACCAAGGTCTAATGTACTCTAGTGCATGCGCAGGAACCATTTAGTATCAATGCGGTCAGAGATTCTTCAGCTTATTTCAGTATTTAAAATACAGAAATGCCCTGTAACAAGGTGGGAGTTGGGCATCTCATGTTATTCAACCTCTGAGGTCATTCAGAAAGGCCCTGGCAGAGCAGACAACCAGCTCTTCCTTTCCCCAGATTTCATTAACACCAGCACTTCTGATTTCTAGGTATCTGACCAACTCAAAACTAGTGCATAACCCTGTCAGAATAGCATGTGCATAAAGGCAAATGGGGAATTTGGAAGGTGGAAAATGCAGCCCGGTGTTCAGGGGTGCAGATTACTACTCTGTGCACAGTAAGAGAAAAGTCACCCTTTCCAATTCTTTCCATATTTTCATTTGAGCCCTTGGAGCCAGCTTCCCATAAGTATATATATATACACACATATATGTATATATGTGTGTGTATATTATATATTCCTGAGTAATCTATTTGACTGCCCTGAAAAAGTTTGGTCTCTCAAATTCTTCCTTTCTGTCTTAGAGATCTGCTCATCCTCATTTCCTGCTCTGACAGTATTAGCCAGAAGACTAATGGGAGGCCAGAAAGCAGCTAATGATGCAAAGTTTCCTGGAAAAAAAACAAACCAACCAACTTTCTAAAACAGCCCAAGGACTGAGAAATTTGGATTCACATAGGCACGCTCTATTGCAGAAGCCTTGGTCACTAATCTTGCCTTTTAACAGAGCACCTCTGCAATTTGATTCAAGGGCTCCTTTCCGAGCAATGAGACGCAGCATTAGACACCAGACGCAGAGCAAGTGGGGTGGGTGCATGGAGGGGGGGGGGAAGGGAAAGAAAGCAATTTAGCATCTGGCGAAATGGATTGTGAACATACAGAAGATGTTATACTGTTAAGACTTCTCTCTGTCTCCCTTTCACTCTCTCTCCTTCTTTTATTAAAGGCCTAGGCAATTTAAAAATGGAGACAGTGTATCCCACTTAATAGCATTGCTGTTAATCTTCTCACCAGTCAGCTCTCAGCTCTAAGTATCGAACGCACAAAAACCCTCCTCCTGTCACCAGCTGTGGTTAGGGAGTGACTGTCCTCGGGGGCTCCGAGCCTTAAAAAAAAAATAAATAAAAAAAAATTCACTGCTGAGAAAAGGCAATAACAGGAGTCTGCTGTTGTCTAACCTGCCATATAAATGAAACAATCAAAGAAGACAACAAAGGAAACTCCACTAACATCCAGAGGCAAAACCAGTTTGCTGTAATATATCCTGGCTTGGGGAACTATTTTTAGCTAAACCCCTCTTTTTTTAACAGACACACACAATCTCTTTCTAATTTTGATTAAGAGAGGGGAAAAAAACCCAAAAACAAAACAACTCAAAGACAGGTAGGGAAGAATGTGAAGAGGCAGCCAGTTACAAGAGGAAGCTGAATTAAAATAAGTCCTTGTGCGTGTATAAAGGATATAAACAAAAATTGCTTTGAATGTTTAAATAAAAGAAGGATCTGATATTATCATTGTTCATCTCTCTGAAAAACTCAGGCCTTACTACTATTTAATATCTGTACTGTGAGCACATTTAGGTGCTAATGGCCTGAAACCCCATTGTGCTTGGAGCTGTGTCAGTATAAAAGAAAAAGATAGTTCTGACCTCAAATTTATATGTATATTTATATATTTATATGAATTTATTTTATGTTTTTAATGTATACAGATGCATACCTGCACACATGTGAGCAAGAACACATACACACACACAGAGTGGCATGTGTTATGCATATAAAGCACGCATTTCAATCACAATAGTGAAATCTGATTTTTTTAAAAATCTGAGATTTGGGATGGGAGTTAATTTTGAGATTTCTGTTTCCAAGCTTGGTTCCCGAGCCATGATTTTCTCATGTAGTTATGGATCTCCCAGATCTAAAAAAATACCCAGATATTCCCCATTCACTGTCAAACCCTGAATTGGCAGCACTAGAGAAATGAACCTGTGTGGTAGCTTAAGGCCACACAAGTGATTTATGACTGGCACCCACAATCAACACCAGAGTATCACACCATATTCAGAGTATTCAGCTGGTAGGGACGATCCTTTAGTTCTGCCCCACAAATTATTTGCAGTTTCGGAACTGTGGTGCTGAGGGACATGGTTTAGTGGTGGTTTTGGTAGTTTTAGGTTGATGGTTGGACTTGGTGATCTGAAAGGTCCCTTCCAACCTAGACAGTTCTACGATTTTATGGCTATCTAACATAACATGTATGAGCATCATCACACCTGTGTTTCTGTATACTTGTCATCACATCTAACTGTAGAGAAGACATCAGCATCAGAGCTAGTTGTCTAGACTGCCTTTATAATCTTTGTAAATAAGTGGTGAAGAACTCCTCTGGTGAAATTCTTTCTTCTTCAGATGACTTCTTTTTGAATTAAACAGGTGATACACTAGAAGTGTTACACCTCTGCAGAGATGATACATAGAGATTTTTCTGCAACAAGCTCAACTGTAGACAGATGAACATCATCTACAATGCACTGTCTTTTGGCTATATTTTTGGTCCAGCTTCAATAGAAGAGATGATTTGTATCCTCTAGAAAGACTATTCAAAAGTGTGTAGATTACAGAACTTTCACAGGAGATGTGGTTTGAACAACACCAATTTGAAGTTCACCAGAGTACTCTCCTCACCAAAGACAAAAACAAGCTTTGCTCATTAATGTCTCTACCTTGAGTACGAAGTTCCTGGATCAGAAAGGTTGATGATATCTAACATGAATCCCTGAACTGGACTCTAATCTCTAGAGAAAAACATGCCTTCACCTGCTGTTAGCATTTCCCGCACTGAGTATGTGTGCTTTCTGGATTGCCACTTGCAGGTATACGACCATCTCCACTGAATGTGTGGGGAACATATACCCCTAAATTGGGCGCTCTCGGTCATCCCTTTGGAATCAAAACCTGAAGTTTTATCCATGTATGCCCTTAGGTCTAGAGGTCTTAGTTTCGATACCATGCCATGAGCCAGAGTCATTACATAGCAAACCTACAGTATAAACTCCTGTTAATTGAATAACAGCCCCGAGCGAAGCACTAATTATTAAGGAACTTTAAAAGTAAGTTGGCAGCTTGGAGCTATCAGCCCCTTAAAATGTAGCAGTCATCTCCTGGAAAGTTATTTAACAAAAATATAATATTTTAAAAAAAATGGTTCCGGTTGTTGCTGGCAGTCTTGACTGAGAGCCAAAGCACTACATGGTTTTCTTGCTGCTGGAAATAAAAATTGCTATCCACAACTGTGTCAGTACTTGGGAGAAATATCCCCTTGGTTTGTGAGGGGGTTCTAGAAGGTAACTGCACAGATTTCCATAAAACTACCTTCATGTCAAAAGCACATCCTTTGTAAAGGGTCACTGCTAATTAATAGATCACCTTTATTAAAGATGAACCCATTTTTGCCATGCCCAGTGGGTAAATAATGGGAATACCATCCCCTCTAATATCCTCTATTAGTGTGCTTATAGCCATTTATAATTCAGAGGACTTACATCCATGGCACACTTATTCCTGCTATTAATCATTCATCAGTCTTCGATAAAATCTTGAGAAATCTATCCCTTAACATAAGGGTTTACCAACAGATTGAAAAATCAGATGTGGTGAATGGAAAGTCAAGTTAGTGTTCCGTTATTTTTATCTGTCTCTTTTCGAATTTTTGAAAACATATTTATTATGACTTCATTCTGGTAATGAATATAGTGTGTTCAAGCTACAGAACTGAAAAAATTAAGGCTCTTGACACTCAATTCTGCATGGAAGGCCAGCAAGCAAACTAGCAAAAAGCAGGTCAAGAAGTACTTTGTTATTGCAAGCTCGATGTGAACACAGAAGCCTAGAATCGTCTTTGTTGGAAGGGAACTTTGAGATCAAGTCCAACCACCAACCTAACACTGCCAAAACCACCACTAAACCATGTCCCTCAGCACCACGTCTACTCATCTTTTAAATACTTTCAGGGATGGTGTGGTTCCACTGCTTCCCTGGGCAGCCTGTTCCAAGGCTTGACAACCCTTTTGGTGAAGAAATTTTTCCTAATATCCATCCTAAACCTCCCCTGGTGCAACTTGAGGCCGTTTCCTCTTGTCCTAAATGGATGTAAATTATTATGAGTGCCTGAACCTGTATTCAGGTTGCTTTTCAATCAGGGCTATCGGGGCAGTTGAAGCTGTGGTGGAGTCTTCAGAAGTGGCAACCTCCCATCCTTCTGTTTCATATCCGGCAACAGGGTTTGGGTGATGCGTTTGCCCTAACGAGGTGGGTATGTGATGGAGTCAGGAGCAGGAGCTTACACTTCACTGGTTGTTACCAGATTATTGAGATGCAAAGATTTACTTTGTCAAATAGGTTTGCAAGTCAAAGACGGATGGAAGAGGTGCATCCTTTTGCTGGTTATTGCTGCCTAAAGAAATCAACATTTCTGAGCCCTAATGGTCCAACAGGGCACCTCACCCAAGCTGATCACTGAAGACTCAAAGTCAGCACGTGTTTACTGAATCCTATACCCTTTTTCCTCCTTTATCTCTGAGCCACGTTTTGATTTAAACACCATTTCTGCAAAACACTCAACTTCTTGCTGTTAATTTCAAGCCCGGCTGACAGAGCTCAGCTTGGATCTCGTACCCGTCGGGAGCCGATAAGCAGTTTCCACTCACAGATCACACACAGCTGAGTGATGTTCAGAGACCCCCTTGTTCCCCCAGCCCCGCACCCTGCGAAGTGACATTAGCGCTGGGTAATGATCTGTAAATGTGTCAGAACTGTGCCACCTAGTGACACCGCTGCCTCGTTCCTTTGGTGAAGTCACACTGATCGCACAACAGCAAGCTGTAATATAATTAGCGCTAATTTGGTTTCTCAGTAGCTGGCTGCTGCACAGCTCCCTGCTCAGCCACTCTCTGCTTCTCCAGAAGACTTTTCTCAACGTAATAAGTGCTTCATTAGGGATTTGTTTCCTCCATTTTTGGTTGTATAATACAATTATATTTTTTTTTTAGGTATTTTTTTAAATGGATTTTCTGCACATCAGAATGAATCTAAACTTCACGAAGACTTCAGCAGGAAACAACCTGTTAATTAAATCTGCTGGATTTTTTATACCTAACAACTAGAGCTGACTGGCAATTTCTGGGTATTTTTTTTCCCATTATATACTACAAATTCCTGAATATAAGAACATTTTGCTTTCAACAAAGTTTCTGTTCCCAAAAATTGTTGATTCTAGTTTTCTGATTGCCTTTTCCTCCTGTTTCAAAATGCCTTAAAGCAGAGTTCCAGGTTTCATTTGGAAATATCCATTAATACAGTGGTGTATATTGTAGAAATGTGAAACTGAAGTAAACTACCCTGGCTGATCCAAACCAGTTTTTAGGAATTATTTTTTAGGAAGTATTTTTTCTTATTTTGTTGCAATTGTTCTTGAAATTGTTGTAATTTTGTCCTTTTCTGTGAATGCAGTGCAAGAAAAATTACGAAAGCTAAATATTTTTCTTGATTAAGAAAACTGTTCCAAATTAACTTTCCTCATAACAGTCAATACCAGCAACATTATTGTGTACTGTATAACCTACCTTGGTTTTGACACGGTGCAGTAGAGAGCTCAGAGAGCAGGGGTCCAATTAAATGATCAGACAGCAGATTTAAAATAAACAGAAGGTTGCACTTCTCCTATTTGTTTGGTTTGTGGTTTTTGTTTGTTTTTCATAAAACCTAATCACAATGCAGAAGTTGCTGTGTTGAGATATTGTGGAATATTAAAGTATAAACCCCCAAACAAACCAAAACAAATTCATGAAAGCTAATCACAGAATGATGGAATAATGAATAATCTAGATTGGAAAGGATCTCTGGAAGTCATCTGGTCCAATCCTTTGCTCAAAGTAAGGTCAGCATGGTTGTCCTAGTATTCCTGTTTTCCATTAATATGTGATGTGGATGGTGGATGGTGATGACTGTGAGGCATCCCCAAATCTTGATGGTTACATGCTTTAATGCTTTTTGACTAGCACAATGTCTGGTTTTCTGAGGGTCACAATGCAAATGTCAGGAATCATATCCCATAAAACTCAACAATACCTTGCTGTATATGGTAGCCTAATTGCAAATATATATTATTAATGAGTTAGACTGTTTCTGTTTGTGTAAGGTGTATGCAGCTAAATGCAGACTTCTACACAGAAGCTGGTCACCCTTGGCACCTTTTATAGTCATTGTAAAGCAATCGGCACTAGTAGAAGCGATTCATCTAAGCTTAGAGTAGATGACTAAATTAGGTCAGATGAATCACACCCTAGCAGGATCTCTTTCTTTACTGACTATAAAGGAAATCTAGGAATGACTTCTTTAAATTGCTCTTATTTGGGATTTTTGGAAAATGTTTTTGTTTAAAATTTGTTGGGGTTGAAATTGCCGAAATTGCCAAATTATCGTGTTTCCCAGCCTTAAAATTCAAATTTCCAAGTTTCAGCCTGAAACATTCTCATTAAAAATATGGTTTAAGCTGAAAAAACTACAGGTATATATTGAATTAAAAGATGGCATTGAGTTTAGTTATAGTGATACATGTAGCTGGTTATTTTAATATTAATGTATTGCACTTACTTGTCTTTTCCTATTAGTAGCTATTGAACTATTTTCAGAGAAGGTCAGCATCTTTATCACCTTTTTAGAGAAATGGAAGTTGTGGCACAGAGGGATCCCAGAGTCATAAAAGATGATTGGAAGGGATGTCTGGATGTCCATCCTCTCACCTGAAGCAGACTATCACAAACACTCGACCAGGTTCAGACAAGGTTTTGTGTAACCAAGCCTTGACATCCTCAAAGGATGGACCTTCTATGACTAATTCTGGTGCTGCCCAACCTCCTAGTGAAAACATTTTCCTGACATTCAGTCTGAACCTTCCAAGCTGCAACCATGTCTGTGACTGTTGTATCTACAGACAACTGAGAAATGTTTTGGTCTGTTGTGTTTGTAGCTACATGTCAAGTCCTTATGAACTGTTACTAAATTACCCCTTAAAATTCTTTTTACCATACTGCGCAAGACCTGCCTCTGTAAAGTCGCCTTGTAGGTCACTTGCTCTAAAATCTTTATGGTTTAACAGCTGCCTGTTGGACCCTCTTCAGTTTCTCTGTCTCCCTCTTGAACTGGGGCCCCAAATTGGAAACATTATTCCAGGTGTGGCTTCAGCAGCTCTAAGCAGAAGGGGATAAGTTCCCTCAAGTCTTCTGGGTGCACTATTGTGCTGGATACACTCCTCTGCAGCGTAGACACCAGTGTATGGTTTGCTGTATTCAGGATGACAGGACACTGCCAGCTCACACATAACCTGGTGACTGCTGTGGTCTTCACATGATTTTAATTGGAGACTCTACTTAACCAGTCAGTTCCTATGGGCTTATTCTACCCCAGGTGCATCACTTTGCACTTCTCCTTGTTGAAGTTCACAAAGTTTCTTTTGTCTCAGTCCTTAAATTTCTCATGTTTCCACTGGATTGAAGTGCTGTCATTAGCTGTGTCAGCCACTCCCTCTAGCTTAATAACATCTGCAAACTTGTTGAGGGTGCAAAATTTGTCTCAGGTGGAGGCTGCACTTTGGCCAAGTCATTGATGAAGATACTGAGCAATATAAGTCCTAGTATCGACACTCGGGTTAGTCCACTTCATATAAGCCTACACTCGTGTGTTAAGATATTGATTACTCGTGTGTTAAGATATTGATTACTAACCCTATGAGTTTCAGTCATATTTCAACCCATTCTACCGCCTGTTTGTTCAGCCTGTGTTTCCTCAACTTCCCAATGAGGATGCTGTGAGACAAAAAGCCTTACTAGAGCAAGTTATATCCTCTGTTCCTGTCTACTCTGTATAACCTGTCATTTCATTAAAGAAGGTAATCAGAGTGTTCAAATATTATTTGCCCCTGGCAAGTCCCTATTGACTATTCTGAATACCTTCTTGTCCTTCATGTTTTTGGAAAGTATTTGGAAATGTTACATGACCTTTCTAGAAACTATAGGCCTGACTGGCCTTTCTACTTCATTCCTTTCTTAAATATGGGAAAAACATTGGCCTTTTTTTCAGTCATGAACAACCTGTCTTGATAGCCACATTTTTCCATAAATGATAGACAGAGACCTCACCCAGCTACATCAGCTAACACTTTTAGTATTCTCAAGTGTTTCCTACCTGATTCAGTGGATTTGATAGCATCGAGGTCGATAGCTTCGTCTGTTCCTTCCTTACTCTTGGCTGCACTTCTCCCTACCAAGCTGTGTCGATACACACAGAGGTATGGAGCAGTCTTTGTTTGTAAAAACTGATTGTCTCCTGCAGTGGACTTGCATTTTCCACGAACTTCCTTCTGCTACTGGCACACCTGTGCGTTCCCTTCTTGCTATTATTATTCTCTGTCTTAGTGCCAGATGGGATTTGGTCTTTTTCTTTCATCCCGAAGAGCTCAAGGAAAGCTTTTATGCTCCTCCTTTGTTTCTCTTCCTTATTTTGACTTCATGTATAGTCCCTTTCAACATTTTTGTTCATCAGGAAGTTCCTTGATCAGCCAAGCAGACCTGCTTGCAACTCTTGCTCTTTCTGCACAAGCAAAGCATTTATTCCAGAGCTCTTCAGTAAGTTTTCTTTAAAAGTATGTCGGTTTTCCACAGCATCTCCCTCTTTTCTGACCACTTTCAGGGGAGTCTGCATAACAGTTTCCACTGACCTAGCCTGCTCTCCAGAAGTCCACTGTTCTGGCTTTTCAACCACTTTCCCAAACCTTCCTCCAGATCCTGCAGCCTTGTTGCATCACTGCTGTCCAAACTACCGTCTGTGGCCATATTCACCACCAGTTCTTCCCTGTTGATGAGCAGCAGGGCTAGCAGAACACTGACCCTGGCTGTCCTTTCTAGTATTTACATCACAAAATATCTCACCCAAGGCCACCCAGAGCCAAGAATAGAATCTAGTTTTTTGTTTTCTGTGCAGTGTTAAGTGAAAAAGTTCTATAAATACGTGCAAGCAATGAGGAGATTGAATGTCTCTGAATACATGTTCCCATCTTTGTGCCTTATTTACTGGAGAAGATGGTTGAAAAGCATTTTATCTTACTTGGGAAAAATAGCTGTACATTTGCCAAGGTCAGCAAGATGCAAAGAGATTTGCTGAGGGCTATATTCTTGTCTCTGATCCATTCTGCCAATTTCCACTTCATATGCAGCAATCTGTCCACACATGGGCCTCCTAAGGATGTCAGCAAGAATTCCACAACCACAAGAGAGGAGCTGGGCCCTTCAAAAGTTAGTTGCTCAAGTTAAAAACACCTCAGGGCAACTTTGACTTATGCATTCAGTTCCTTTTGATAATATTATACGTATTCACAGGCTGTTATTTTGTCTGTCAGGACAGAAAAATTGTAAATAAAAAGAACATAGGGTTGGAGTGGTGGATCACTGAGTCTAGGTTACCCTTTAACTTAGACAAGCATATCATCTGGTGCCTTTTATAACTTCTGTCAAGTCCCACCTTTAAAATAGCTATATTAGTTGTGTCCTAGTGGTCTTACTGAAATGCTGTTCCAGGGTTTTATTTCTGTGGTGGTTGGAAACCTAATTTCCGGCCTAAAGTTATTGTTTGCTTGTTTGTAAGCAGTTGTTCCTTTGCCAGCTTTGTCCATTTGTTTAAAAAGCTTTTCTCCCTTCTGCCTGCTTATTCTCCTCTGTCATCTGTAAACTTATTTCTTCAAAACCTTCTATGTAAAACTAAAACAATCCTGCTCTTCTTGTCTGTTCGTACATGTCAGAGTTTCCATTCTCCTTATTAGCTCTGGTGGCCTCCTTTCTATCTCTTCCAATCTTCAATTTTTTAACTTGGGTGAGTATGGGTGACCTATGTGAGGCACGTTGCTGTGTGCAGATATATGATGAAGCCTTGTCCTTCTTAAAACATGTTAAAAGTCTCGCTGAACAATCCACCCCTTCCTAAACCCTTTAAAACATTTTTTTTTTCTATTGCCAGATTGATGCTATTCCTACCCTTTTGTTTTCCTCTCATCAGCACATTCATACTTCTGATACTGCATGCTTTGAACAATCTTCCTTCTTTGCCTTCTTCGGGCACAATCTTCCTGCCTATTTTTTTTCCTCTGCTTATCTATTTTAAACAAAAAAAAAGCATCTCCTTATTTATTTTTAAAGAGAAGCACACAATATGATTAATAATGTAATCATAGAATAGAGTAGAGTAGAGTAGAGTATAGTAGAGTAGAGTAGACTAGACTAGACTAGACTAGACTAGACTAGAATAGAATAGAATAATTTAGTTCAGTTGGAAGAGACTTATGATGATCATCTAGCCCAACTGCAGTTGGACTTGATTTTAGATACTGCAGTCTTGGTTCCCTCTGAGATTTGTCCTTGTTCATTGCCATCCCTACCACCATGTTTGAATTAGATGAAAAGTTCTTTAGATATTGCCTTGCTTGAAAAGACAGTTATAATTCTGCAAAGCTTATTATGATGATACACCAGATAATCCTAAAGTTTGTCTTCTCTGTAACTACTACCCAGTTGTGGCCTAAATTGGACCTTTTAGAGAAGGAGAGAGAAGAAACCGTGATCAGCCAGCATGAGAAGTTCCACCTTTCCCAAAGGAAGCCTCATTGCTGCTATCTCTATAGCTTCTTCTTTCTTCTTCCTTGTTTTCATGCACTATTCCTCTTCCCCAGATCTTACTGTTTTCTCCACACCCACATCTCTCCCTTTGCATTCCCCAATGCCATCTGCTCCCGCCTTTCCCCATCTCCTATCCCCATGTCCCTCCTCAATACCTTAACACTGCTGCTGCTTTTCCTGCCTGGTACACTTTCCTTGCTGTTTTCTCTCATCCTAAGCTCCCCAGTTGTCAGCTTCTTGTTTGCCCATTTCTCCAGACCTTGCAGATTTCTTTCTGCATTTTCAAGCTTCCTCTCTGCATCTTTGCCACCCCCTTCAACATCCATGTTTTGCTTTCTCCTGCATCTCTTCTCAAACTTACCCCTTCTTCTACCACCAGCTTAATGGTTTAGAGCTCATGTTAGCTTTTATTCTGATTCTATATATTGCGCATATATATATCTCTCTCTAAAAACACATAGTGTTATGTGAAGAGTGCTTTCCCTATGCACCCTTTCTCACTGCTGTGCCTCAGTGGTTGAAAACTAGTGAACTAGAAGTTGTTTTATGCTCTAAAAAGGTTTTCAAGCCTTCCAGCTTTTTTTTTCTTTTTTTTTCCTTGCAAACTAGCTCTTTTTTGCTACTGAACGGCTGATATGAGAGCCCAGGGGGATTTCTCTTAAAGGCTTGGGTAGGAAATGCAGAAACCAAGACAGCGATAAAAATGGCAACTCTCCCACCTCACAGAGTGTGGAGAGATGTTTATATGAGCAGCTGTAATTTGGTCAGGGTTCTGGCACTTAACTTCTCACCCTGCTCGCCGGAAATGCCAAAGGCTCCTTAGCCAGAAGTGCCAAGGATCACAGCTCATGCTGGGTTTAGTTCTTTAGCAGATCCTGAAGGCCAGACCAAGTTGGGATCCATTACACCAAACACTCTTTGAGCAACCTATGGTGAAGGCAAGGCCCTGCCATGAGCAGTTTGCACTCCTTTAACATATTAAATCCTTTGCCAGCATAACGTTGGTTATACAAATGAGTGGTAGCATTTTCCCAGCAAATGAGGAGGCAAGAGTACTGTCTGAAATCTTTTCATGGCTCTTCTCATGGTTCTTCCACCCATTGGGGTTCAATCAGTGGGTATGACAACTCCACAGTCCCAGACGGCACAGCTACGGGTCACACGGGGAATGAAGAGGAACAGGAGGTGCTATTTACATGTCAAAATAACTGATGTGAACATTCCTGTGACTACTTCAAAGGAACGTCTCATTATCTTTGTTATTAAATGCTTCTGCGTTGCTAAGAAGGGGGGCAGGTTAATTGGAAAAATTATGTTTAAACTTTATAAACAGTGCAAGCATGAAACCCATCATTTTAATAAATGTTATCGTGTCTCCTGGATCTAATAGATCTTAACTGATGCATGCTATCATTAAGTTTAATTTAAGAAACTACCCCTAGAGAGGTTTTTTAAATCAATTGGAGACATGTTCTCAAACAACGTTAGAAATATTTGATTCACCTACATCCTCATCGTTGAACCAGTTTCCCGAGTAAAACAGCAGAGAAGAATATACCACTTTACTATCTCATCTTTCATGCCAAAAGAAATGGAAAGCTTTTTTACCCAATATATTAAAATATCAAGTCATCCATCAGTGCAATTCAGTCACCTCTGAAGTAGCTGTTTAATAGAGCAGTGCAATGATTCATACAGGGACATGTTAACTAGATCCAAATGAATTATTGCATGAAATTAACCCTTTTCTCTTTCTGGAATGAACAACAAACTAAGTTGGGTTTCTCTTGCATTCTTCTGCGTAACATAGCCAGACTTTAGGCTATCCCCTTTAACCATTTGTCGAGCATTTAGGAAATAAAATTGTCCATCTAAGCTGGAAGCACATGGATCTGGTACCTATTTTGGCTGCTTAGACACTAAGCAGTGAACACCAGACAAATGAAGTTACCTGAATGGGGTGAAACAGATTGTGAGAAGAGCAACATGCCGAAAATCTCAGGGATCAGATGGGCAAGGCCAAGGATCTTAAGAAATAGGGTTTATAAGCTAATGTTTGCTCTTTGAAATGACTTTTATAGTGACTTATGTATCTGAAGCCACCAAATAAGTCCAGCCGCAGGTACAGCAGAAGTCAAAGGGATTCCACCTTTGAAAGGCAATGAGCTGTGCTATACAGCAGCATAGAGCAGGTAAGATAATGTCAGGAAGTCAGCTTGGAGAGGTGACCACATGTTAAATATACAGTTTGCTTTTTTTCCAGCAATTCCCCTCTGAACGAAACCACAAATATGCTTAGTCATTTTTGTAAACTTACAGTAACACTCCTCATACCTCTCCAACCAATACAGCCAGGGCATAGGTCTAGGCAAGAAAGCAAATCCATGATTTAGCACAGTGGCTGACACAATTTACAAGAGAACTTTTGACCCATAAATAAGACAGTTTTTCTGTCTTTGATAGGCCATCATCTCTTAATGTCCCATTCAGGAGAATGCATCTGGCTCTTGCCATGCGTTAGTTTTGTTTATGCACATATGAAAAGGAGAAATGTTACATGAACTTGTACTGCTTCCTCTTCTCTCTTTCCTGATGTCTGCTTAATCCAAAAATAAGAGTGACTTGTTCTCGAGGGTTGGGATATGGTGGTGCTGACAGTACTCTTCCAATGCAATGTGTCTGATGGGACTTATCCCAGAGTCCAGAAAACTGCTTCACCCACCCAGAAATCGGGAATGAATGACTGGTGAGAAGGATATCACAGCTCTGCCCTATCATGGAAACCTCCCTCTGCAATTGCATGGGGTTTTTTTCTCTAGAAAGAAAATAGTCTTTGTGGGCTGCAACTGCACATAGAGCTGTGTGCAGTGCTTGGGACTGGGCAACGGTATCAGCAAATTCTGTCAGACCACCCTGATCACTATCTGTGACTGGTTTTATATGCACATTTGGGGGAAAAAACAGCATTTGCCTGTCTAAACTTTAATCTCAACATGACCTGCATAAGCAGAAAATCTGTTTTTTTCTCTAATCAAAATTTCAGATAGTTTTTTAGAAGGAAGAACAGGATGTTCTTTGGGTAATTTATAAAGAAAGGAACAAAAATGTAGCTGATGTTTTAATTGCATGGCTGAAAGTGTCCAAAAATGACAATCATGAGTTTGTTAATAAGACAGGAAAGCAAAATGTCTCAGCTAATTTTTTGATATATGCTTTATTCTCTGAGAATAAAACATTACTGTTCCCAGTGAGACCTACATTTATTCTGACTCCTGGACATTAAAAAAAGAAAGATGAAGAAGTCAAAGTTGCTGTTCATATCAATTCCTCTGAGCCATGTGCACTAGGGCAAAGTATCACGTATGCAGCTGCTGTTACTTGTATAAACAGATGCCGCACAAAATCAAAGATCATCCTCCTTGAAAGAAGGCCTTGAGGATGGCAGGTAGACTGCAATATCTTGCAGCTCAAGCATTCTTATGAGTCAGGCCTCAAAAAGCATGAGATTATATTAGCAAACATGATCCTTAATAAAGGAGTACATTCTGGGTTCATTTTATTTGCCTTCTGGTTTCTGAGCCTCTAAGGTAGCCCATATAAAAATTATGGTCTCAATATTTTATCTGCAAATGAAAAAGCCAAACAATTTATTCTTTTAAAATATGACTGAGCTTCTGTCATGTTTTGGACAGGAAGATTTCAAAATACACCTAATACGTATAGCTAAAATGTGGAATGGAACCAGAGCTGCTAAGACTAGCATCTAATTGCCATTTGAGATTACTTACGGGTTCTCTGTAGTACCAAATGCATATTAAGTGATGCTTAAATAAAACTAAAAAAAAAATTAAAAAAATAAAAAAATAGACACAAGACTCAAAATCTTTGATAAGGAAATATTGTAGAAGAGCACCCGAATGGTCAGCGTTAGAGAGCTTTGGGTGATCATTTCGAAAAGTTCAAAGGACCCATCCACAGCTCCCCCTCTAGCTGACAAAATAGGGATTTATACTGCTCTGAAAGTCCAACCTGACATCTATAAAATCGGAAACAAGGCATGAAGGTGTCCCAAATTAGTTGTTACTGTTGAAAGTTCAGTCTTGACAACTGACATACCCAACTCTTCGTGTGGTTCCAAGAAAAATAGCTCTAACTGCTTTAAAATTCTCAAAAACATTCCCTCCATGAGACTCTTTATTCAATATATATAGTCAAGGGATAACAGAGATTTTAAGATACCGGTTCATGTTTAATAGTATCTTTACTCCACAGTGTTAATCCTATTAATGTAACTATTATTGGAGTAATAGTGCTGCTTCACTTACAAGCAGATAAAGTAACTTTGCCGTTGCATTAAGGAAGGACTGCTCTAATCTGGCCAGTTCTGGCATCTGTGATGAAATCTGTTTGAGATGACTTTTACTGCTCTCCGTGACCTTGCTGTGTGTGAAAATATCACCCATCTGAAATCATCCTGAACCAACCTTCCACCACATGCCATGCCCTGGAAACATGATGCACCATAACCCTCTGCATAATACACAGGCAAAAGCTGAGCTGTTTCGGTGGCAAGGACTGACATTTAAAACACAACAGAAAAGAAAACAAACAAGTGGACATAAGCCAAAAAATACCAGCTCTTCAGCTTTGGTCTATTGTTTTTGTTGGTTTGGTTTCTTTAGCATAGGCCTGAGTGCTCACTGTAGGACACCGCGTGAAGAGTTCGGCTGAGCCCTAGAGAGCTCAGTGGAAGCCGGGAAGGGGACAGCTGTCCAGGGTTGCATCATCACCTGATTAAGGCACTTTTGATAACCAGAGAAAGTAATTTTCATACAGGTTTATTTCCATTCCATAAATGCCATTATGCCACAAGGGGGTAGGGGTGTTCTGTTCAAAACCTTGCAACGTATTCCTGTAGACCCAGACTTTCAATGAAAACAGTGTTGAGTATTATAAAAAGCAACACAGATTGAATCTGCACAGACATTTTCTATACCATCTGCATTTCAACTATTGCTTTCCTTATAATTAACATCTGTTCATAGATATCAATCTGAGCAGCAAGGACGAAATTATTTAAGAACCGTCTATCTTTCAGCCTAGTGTGTTCTTGGGGATGGTTCTGGAGGTGGAGAATGGGTTACCCCCAGGGAAGAGGATTTGGTTACAAGGAGCACCTTTCATTAATCTAAACAGATTGCAAAGGGCTTGGCAGCACCAAAATGGACACAACTGGATCTCATCAGAGAAAGTGCCCCTCAAGCGTACAAAAATTAAATAGCATTGGTGGAGTTGGTGGTGTGTGCGTGCTCACTATTTCATTGAAAAAAAACCAAGCAAGAAAATGCATGCAGATAAAAGGCCATAGGTGACCCCTGAAGATGCATGTTCCAGAGGACAATGCAAGCATGTTTTCCTCTTAAGTGACATATTACGGATTTTAAATTAATGATTTAACTTTTTTATTTTGTTTCACTCCAATATGCATCTTCCAGAGACCTGGTGATTTTGTGGTAGAGGAGGATGTGGCACCTGGATATAGAGAGAATGCGGCTCCTAACCTGCTTACATTGTCCAGGAGATACAGACCCAGCCCTCGTATTCAGTGCAAAATGGAAAAACGCATCTGAGACACCGGGTAAATCTTTTTTAAATTCTCAGAATCACTGCTTGTTGACATGTGTTATTACAGGGTTAATAGGATCCACCTGCAGCCAGCTTGTTGTTTCCCCATTTCTCCTGGCAAACAAGCAGTTGAAAGCCCTCAGCCCTCTTCCAGTGAGACACAGAGCAAAACTCCTCTAGTCCTTTCCAGCCAAAAGTGTCAAAACCATTTTGCTAGCCCTAATAGATCACGCTTATATCATAAGAACAGGATGAATTTGCCTTTTCACATATCTTTCATTAGAAATATTGTTTCACCAGTCTCCAAACTGTCTCATTTTGCTACACTTTCTGTAGCTACTTCTTTCAGTCATAAAGAAAAAGTAAATTTCATTTTTGGCGTGCTTAATTGAAACAGTTGTATTTTCTACCCTTCAAAATATCCTTTATTTTTATTTTTTTTTTTTAAAAGCAAAATGTCCTATCATCACTAATGAGGTCAAAGACTTCTCCTGGTTTCTTTCCTTTCAATTTTACATGACCATTGAAACCAAAAAAGTTTTCATCTTTGAAAGGGAATGGCCCAAATTTTCCTTTTCCGCAAGCTGTCCATAAACATGCATAACCTCACCTGTCTCTGCTAAGAGATAGATTAACCTTGTCCTGTTGCAATGAGCATAGACTGGAGCAAAGAAAGGATGAGAGTGTCTTTAGCAGGAGTAGGAAACAAGACATGGTCAGACCAACATGGTTTTTTTGGTAGTCATTTTTCTCTGTCTGAGCTGTCTTCCTCCTCAGAGCCATTCTCACTTCTTAGTCTGCCCAGTGCATGGGGCACAAGCACACCAGGATGGGTCAGATTGGGGTTTGTAGTCTTGAAATCATTACACCATGCAATCCATATCACCTAATCCATGTCACCTGCAGATCTTCACAGAATAACTGAATCACAGAATGGTTTGGGTTGGAAGGGACCTTAAAGATCATTTAGTTCCAACCCTACTGCCATGGGCAGGGACACCTCCCACTAGACCATGTTGCTCAAAGTCTCATCCAGCTTGGCCTTGAACACTTCCAGGGATGGGGCATTGAAAATTTCCCTGGGCAACCTGTTCCAATGCCTCACCCCCCTTACAGTAAAGAATTTCTTCCTGGTATCCAATCCAAATCTACACACTTTCAGTCTGAAGCTCTTACTCCGTGTCCTATAATTACAGTCCCTTGGAGCCTGCTTCCCCAAAAATTGTCCTGGAATGAGCAGTGACATGGGAAGGATGGGACACCTACCGCCTTTTGTCTTTCTCCTGTTGGGCTATGGGAGAGTTCAGGCTGTGGAATACAGACCTTTCACTGGAGAGGTACCTGGGAGATGGATTCAGCCCCAAGAAAGTGCTTCTACGTGACACTGAAAAGGAATAAAAACACTTTAAGGGTTCACAAATAAAACAATCTTTTCTAGAAATGATTTTAGAAATTACCAATTTTTAAATCTTTCTCAGATCATAACAATTCAGTAAGAAAATTCACAAAAAAAGGAAACACTTCCATTTTGAAGTGGAAGGTTTTTGTACATTTGTATTGGAGAAAAACAATGGCTTTTTAAAAATATTCTTGACATTTAGTTAGTATACCAGACAGAAATTTTTGGTGTTAACCGTCTTTTTTTTTCTCCTCACTTTGAGACCAAATTAGTGAAATATCATTTTTAATAAAAGTGTCTTCCCCTGTGTGAGAATTTGTCAACATTTCACTGCCCAGATGCAATGACTGAGTTAAGAAATTACAAATGGAGATAAACCTGATGAAGAAACATGGAAACCAGGTAATCCAAAGTGTTAAACAGAAACTGGTGTGAAGACTTTTTTAATGGAATTTAAAAAAAAAAAAAGTTTGCAGGTACCTCTTCAGAAAAAGAAAAAAATTATTTTTACATGTTTTGATGGCATTTGCTGGAGGGAAAATGTGAAGGAAAAGAATAAGACAGAGTATTGTCCATTTCCCTCCATAAAAATTGTCTGGTATCCAGACCCTTCTCCCAGATTGAGCACAGTTTTTTCCTGCAAATTAAAAAAAAGAAAAAGAAGACAAAAATAAGACAGGAAAGAAAAAGAAAAAGAAAAAGAAAAAGAAAAAGAAAAAGAAAAAGAAAAAGAAAAAGAAAAAGAAAAAGAAAAAGAAAAAGAAAAAGAAAAAAAGAAAAGAAAAAGAAAAAGGGAAAAAAAAGACCAACAACTTCCAGCTATGCTTCGGGAGGAATTTCATATGGAGCTAACTAAGGAAAATCGGCGTCTCAAAGCTCCTTTGGTTCTGTAAGCGAGGTGGGTAATAAGTGACAGATCCAGTGGGGTGAGGGCAGCGAGGGAGCGGGACGGGCACTCGGGGAAGGCAGGTGCTGCAGTCACTCTCCTCCCTGCCAGGAAACGCAGGAAGAATGCATGACCAATTCGGTTTCAGAGCAGAATACTCTCTTTAATGGACAGAAAACACTAACCTTTTATTTTTTCTCTTCCTCTCCCTCTCTTTTTTCTTTTTTCTTTTTTCTTTTTTCTTTTTTCTTTTTTCTTTTTTCTTTTTTCTTTTTTCTTTTTTCTTTTTTTTTTTTTTTAAATTTTAACCCTTACAAAGGACAAAGCTCAAATCTCTGGTATAAACTATTTTTACCCCGCCAATAGCTTCCGCGTTACCTAGAATCCTGGACAAATGCACTGTTGTGTGAAAACAAAATAAACATCCTGAGAGGGTCAGATTAGCTGAGTGAGATGAAATCAGAGTAAAAAATGCAAAATACTCCAGTGCTATCTAAACACCTGGCTTTTTTGCTTGCTGCAAAAATTGTACGGCTCTGACAAGCGCCGCTGGTATTTAACGTTTTGGCTACAGGGGATCTCAAATTAGGAAAATCTTCTACAGAGGAGGGGAATTCTGAAGTGGCCTAACACTATGTGAAAAGCTGGCTTAAATAAGCAGATTTTGATATGTCACTTCACTTAGGATCTGCTGAAAGCAAGGGCCAAAACTGCTTTGTGCAGGATCAAACCTGGAAGTGGCTTAGATCAAGTAAATAATTTGGTTGTCATCAATCACAGCCATCATCAGTGGCTTTTCTTCCTCGGGATTTAGTCTGTGTCGGTGTCTGTGCCTGTGAGTACATGTACTTTTTCAAAAAGACATACAGGTTAAAGATTACTCGTAGATAATACGAAGGAGGTGCAAGCACAGTGTAGGAACACAGCGAGAGCAGCACCCCATACGCATCCTTACACACGTGCTATAGGCAGAGCGCACTAACCGCACACCAGTATCACACACACAGCTAGCACCAATTAAAGGATTTATTTCCCAGCTTGACTGTTTGCTCCCAAATACGATTCACGCTTGAAGGTTATGAATATGCAACATGCTATAATACCATTAAACAATTACTTTTTTTTTCCCATGATAAACCTGCATGAATCCAGCCAGAGTTAATGGGGATGAAACGTGTGTTCTTCTTAAAAAAGGTGTCTCCCCCCAACATCTGACAGACGCACATTGAAACTTATCCTCCCGCCTACAGCTTGCTCAGAGTTTTTCAATAGCTGAAGTAAAGCAGCATTTAAAAAAAAAAAAAATCACTGCAAAAAAAGATTAATTTTACGACTCAGTAGTTTGAATTATAGCCTATGACAAAACCGAGATATTTCAAACACAGGACAGAAGTATAACTTTCCTGGGATTTATTTTTTAAAAGCCCTTGAATCATACAAACTCAGATTTTTTTGAGGTTTGGATGCTACAGCAACAGAAAAGAACAAAAGTATTTTCCCGTTTGTGTGTGCATACGTGAATGTACATGTGTGCCTGCACACATGCACGTGTCTAATATAAATTATACACTTTTGTTTTATCTATGTCTGTGTATATGCATATGCATAAGCATATGTATATTTTTACATATTGTAATGCACAGTCTTTAGGATTTATAAAAAATCAGTGGTTTGTATCCATGCTTTAAAATAAACTGTTTTGATTTCCCATATTAAAAAAAAAAAAAAGCCACTAATGAAATTAAGGGTTGTTTAAATCAGGGGCAATTAAAAAGCACACATTTCTTTTCCTAGGGTATGCAATTGTATTCAATGTTTGCAGCGCAAGGCCTGCCTGTAGGATAAATAATGTAATGGGTTTTGTGATTTGATACTAAAAGCATAACAAAATCCTACAGCTGTAGCCTCATTTTTCTCCACACTCAAACTGCTCACTTTTTTAAATTGCATATTTTGTACAGTTGAGAAAAAAAATCAGATTCTTTGTCTAGGAGAACCAATTTCCAGCATAATAGGTAATTGCATATAATTACAGGAATTTTAAAAAGTGAAACAAAGAAACAAAAGAACAGTGATTGTGTTGGTGTTTT
Source organism: Dromas ardeola (assembly GCA_013398915.1). NCBI lineage: Eukaryota > Metazoa > Chordata > Aves > Charadriiformes > Dromadidae > Dromas > Dromas ardeola. The sequence continues at coordinate 39,249 of VYZM01011092.1, read as the reverse complement.
GTGATTGAGATTAAATTGACAGCTGATATCTTTCAACTTTTAAATTTTTTATCCCTTTGTTACAACAAAATGCATGTAACTTTTACACATTTTGTGGAACAGAGCCTATATATGCCAAAGATGCAATTCTCACTGGCACCAGGGACAACATTTTTAAAGGTAATGAGATGCCTAAAGATACAAATCAGAGATGTAATGGGATTTTCAAAAGTACCTCAGTGCCTAACTTCCAATTTCGGGTGCCTGAATATCTTGGAAAAAAAAAAATCAGTCCGGAGCTTCCAAAAAAATTTTAGCCACATTTAACCACTGTACAATCCCTCTTTTAAAAACTGAATAATGGAAAGATACCACCAAACAAACACCTTCATAATTTATTGTTTTCCTCATGAGTTTAACAAAATCAGGGCAACTTCCTCTAAGTCATGTACAAAACATTTTAGATCTCTTAAAACTATTTGGTCTTGTGTTGACACAGGGTTTTGACATATGACCAGGCTTGCTGTGTCCAAATAAATTCCTATTTTTTCAGCTAAATGGCAGGAACTGAAAGCATGTGTGCTGCTCCATCGTGGTCTAACCACGCTTTGCCTTCTGTCTGCCACAGGTTGTGGTCACACACCAAAGTTCATCTGGGACACACGTATCTGACAAGTTGCTGCTCTTTGTCAAAGGAAGAAGGTACACCCTTCCTGCTGCCCTGGGTTTGGATATACAACTCAATTTTTGGCATATTATTGGGCCACATTAAAGGGAAACTTAACAACTCATAGGAAAGTAAATGGAGAGAGATGAGGCAGCAACAAAGGCTCCATAGTGAAGGATGCTTTGGTTCAATACTGAAAAAAATACGGGATGAATCCAGGCATGCCTTTCTCTGCGTCCTCCATAACAAGCCTCAAAAGAGAGTTATAAGATCGAATCTACTTGTTTTTCAGATGAAGAGAGAAACTCAAGCACCACCAAGCTCAAATGTTTTGTCATAATGTTATGAAACTTCCCACCAACTTTGGAAGCAAGTTAAAGTAATCCCAATGAAAGGAAGCCGGGAATTATTGAGGAAATGTTTTTCATTTTTATTATTATTGTAAAATGCCGATGACTCAAAGTGGAGCTATTCCCGGGAAGATTGCTTCCAACTTGCACACCTCTCCCACTGCAATTTGCAAAACCCGAAAAAACATTCAAGATACCCAGTTCTAAGGCATCTAAATGAAAAAAAAAAACAAAAAAAAAACAAAAAAAACCCCAAACCTCCTGTTTACTTGAAGAGACTTTTCTGGTTTGGAGTTTAAATTGATACTAATTTTAACAAGTCAGGATTAAAGAAAGAAAGAAAGAAAGAAAGAAAGAAAAGAAAGAAAATGAAAGAAGGGAAGAAAGAGAAAGAAAGACAAAAAAGAGAGAGAAAAAGAGAGAGAGAAAAAGAAGGAAGGAAGGAAGGAGGGAAGGAAGGAAGAAAGGAAGGAAGGAAAAGAAAGAAAGAAAGGAAGGAAGGAAGGAAGGAAGAAAGAAAGAAAGAAAGGAAGGAAGAAAGAAAGAAAGAAAGAAAGAAAGAAAGAAAGAAAGAAAGAAAGAAAGAAAGAAAGAAAGAAAGAAAGAAAGAAAGAAAGAAAGAAAGAAAGAAGAAAACTTTTTTCAAAGTGATTCAGTTGTCCAGGAGTGGTGCCAGGACAGAGGTGGACATGTGAGAGGAGCAGGTCTGTGCTTGCTGATGGAGTAGCTGGTGCCTCAGCCTGGGAAACCAAGGCAGGTAATTAATGGAACAAAAGGAACCACAGCTTCCGCTCCCGCTGCCCGAAGAGTGACTGCCCTGGCCTAAGGGATCAACATTTCCCCAGGACAAGTTAGTGTTTTCCTGGAGTCAATAAATCCTCATCTTAAGCAAACTGTTTCTCACCAGTCTTGCCCTTTGATATGAGGCGACTTTTAGGAGAACCCAAACGGTGTCGCCTGGTGATCCATCTACACCCTTAGAGGTGAATTTTTATGGCCCAGAGCTCCAGCAGCTCTGCCTTAGCATGGCTTCTGCTCCCTCCTCCTGTCCCGCTCAGTGCACTAATCCTATCCAGAGATGTGACTAGAGGGGTGCCCTTCATGATCCAAATCCCACTTCCAATAGCAATGATTAAAATGACTTTATCTTGCCTTAAATAATCTCACATGGCTCCTCACAATTCAGCTCTGTTTTCATTGTTCCAATCCATAATATCAGGCTGGAGCAACTCCTCAACAAAGCTGCTCTTTCCTGACCCCTTGACTTCTTGGGCAAGGAATATAATGACCTCCATTGATTCAGCTGCTGGTAGCAAGAGTGAAGGGGAAGAGGTTTCCCATTTCCTCCCCAGTGGGGCTTCTAGGTTGGTGGAATTGTTAAAGGACTTTGTTTTCTGTCCAAGAGAGTCTTATGCTGGTGCCAGGGTTGCGTGCGGGAATAAAAACAAGGAACAGAGGCAAGGGGGAGACAAGTAATTTAGATGAGGGAAAGATTTGCTACGTGCAGGATGTACGTCTATTTTGAGACATATATAGCTAGAATGAATCTCGGTTTGTACAAAGGCTATAACAAATACAGAGAATAAGGGGAGAGTGAAGCACAGGCAGAATAAAAACCTCCATTGCCTTTATAGTTCAGTCTGGTAAATCAATGATTATGTTGGGGATTAAAGAGAGGTGGAAATGGCATCTGAGACCTTTAACGACAGAGCTAGAATAAGAGGGTACCCACCCTTCATGTTATGTTACAGGGGCTTTGGATATTGCCCTATGAGGAGTCCTTGACAAAAAGGTCTCTGCTTTAAGTGAGGAACCTCTGTAGAAGACATCGAAGCTCTTCAGGCCCATCTGTGCTGTTACCCTCTAGGTTACACCACCAGCAGCAAATTTATACAGCATCTATCAGTATTTGCACCTTAACAACAGCCTTTGGAAGCATAAGCAACATCCAGGTGACAAAACGTATTTGGTAGAAACATAGAAGAGAAGGAAAATTAATAAAACATGACTACTGGAGGAACTGGTTGCAGTGTCACTTTACATGCTTTCAGAGTTAAAAATAAAAACACATTAAAGTTGGTGATGTATTTTTATAGCCTTTTCCAGGAACTCTCATACAGACTGAATGAAATAAAGGAATCTTGGTTTAAATACAAGGCAGGACCTCAGTTTTGCTTTTTGTTCTTATTTTTATTTTTCATTTTTTTCTTTATTGTTTAGTCTTTATAACACTACTTTTTAGCTACACTCAGGAATACCTGAGAGGATCAAAAAGCTTCTACAGCATCCTCAAATATTTAGCAAAAAAAGTGTTACTGGAAAGTATTTCTTTTTGCTTTACTAATTTTTTCAATTTGTTTCCCATTGAGTAGTGTTCACACATTCTGTAGTATAGATTTGCAAGTGTATCTCTCATGGGTTTCCTTATTACCCCATGACATAACCAACACACGCCGCTAACCTGCTCTCGCTCTTCTGCCAGCTGGTGATCCCCATTACACCGGGATAAATCCACTCTGTCTTTCCTCTAGATTTACACTGTTCTAATGGAGATCATCTCATGTCTCCCCTCAAATTAGAGGTAGAAAACCCCTGTGAAAGGACCTGAAGACACCCCGTCAGCAGGGCATTAATGCTCACTAATGTTTAGCTTCTAAAACCTCAGTCCAAGTGCATGTCTCATAAATAGGGTCTTATTCTACACGGCGATCTGCAGGCTAAGGCGTGTTCATTTAACTATTTCACTGCTCATCCATCTATCTCACCTTCTAAAAACATTTCACGTGAAGATTTAACATCCCTGAGCTACCCTCCCCTTTGCTTTGTAAGTTTTCGCCTTGCAGGGGAACTAGAGAGCAACCACAGTCTGCAGGAAAAACATACTTTCATTTGAGTGAAATTTAACTCGCTCTATTTTGAAATGCAGGTATTTAAAATGTTTCTAGACAAGGAGGCTGGACAGGTAATCAGATTCTCAGTGTGAAGTGTAAAAAACACAATTAGAGAGGCATGCAGAGGAGGAAAAGAAGACCAACCGCATAGGTCAGGTATCTGTCTTTTGTGTGGACTGAAACAAATGGCAGAAGGGAAAGAGCCTTTGGGATCACAACAAGAAAACTGGACAAAGTTAGACCTGATGAGTATTTATTATTGGAGGGTTTTTTTATTGGTTTCAGCTTCTGAGACACTTTGAGACATGTGCCTTTTCTTCCTGGTTTGGGGTAGGATTATTTTTAAAGTCTGAATATTTCTGCAGCGTGGAGAAGCTGTCTGTGCACAGCCCGGCAGTAATGCAATCGATACAAGTTAAAACCAGTGTGAAACATTATGTGTTTGTGAATCAATTAGATTCATCCACCAGAGGTCATTAGATGATCAAATGACACTTTCCTACTGTCTTTATAAGTAAAGGTATCAGCATTCTGTGCTATAAAAAATACATTCTCATTAATAATAAAAACCTTAAAGGAGAAATAAAAGTGTTATGAAGTAAATTATTACACAGTGAAGTTCATGATTTTAAATAGCTTTGATAAGAAAACAAAAATAGGCTCTGAATAATATTATCAAAAAAAATTACAATGCTCATGAATTCTTATTCCAAAATGATGGGAGATGCTTAAAAGGTAAGTTTGACTCTCCATTATTCAAATGACATATTTCTAATTGTACTATATGAATGGCATAAACTGCCTAGAATGGTCCATGACTATAGAAAATACAAGGTAATATGAGAGGTATCTAACTGTCCTTGTAATGAGATTAAATGAATCTCCCAGGCTTTGTTCTTGCATACCTTGACACCAACGGAAATCAGAAGTCCCTGTGTCAAATAAAAGAAGTGGATTTGAAAACACAGAGGAAAGCTTTCTGTTTTTCCCCTCTCCAGTTTCTCACCATCCTCACTTTGACTTGTTTCTTCTTTTCCTTAGTTTCTCTACATGTGATAACACTTTGTGCCGCTTTCTTCTCAAATACCCTTTTGTCAATTCACATATCACCTAAATGTAATTCCCTTCTGTTTTCTCTTACACTTTTCAATTCTTATCTTCCATTTCTAGTTTCAGCTTTGCAATTTCATTAATTTTTGGCCTGATCTTGTAGTCAGTACTGGAAGACATGATCCTCATGCAAGATTAGTGACGTAGTTGAGGATTTCAGGTCACTATCTGTGCAAGCAGCTAGGATTGCTTCCCAAAAGTACCGTTGTCCTCTCCAGTGTATTAAAATGGGTAGCAGCTAATTAGTAGGAGATATTTGTGACCGAGGAAATTCATAATTAATCTCTGTTAGCTTTCCAACCAAGCCGTTTCTTTGCTATCAGGATCCCTCTCAAAGTCTCATCACATCAAAATGAATGCAATTGTTAATGCTCTACATTCTTTTCACGAAGTGAAATCCAGCTCCACCACATATGCACTGCAGACGCCTGGCTCAGACCCCTTTTATCCAGGTTTTTCCCAAGATAGTCCCCTTTCCTTCCCACCAAGTACTGGGTGCATTGTTCACAAGGACATTGTCACTAGGGAAGCAATATTTCAATCAAAGGATGAAGTCAAAGCTGCTCTGCAGCTGAGCTGGGTTTGTGTCCAGATCTCAGGCAGTGGGACAAGGAACATGCCACAGTAAAAATGGGCTGGAGGTCAGGTCAGGAACAATTTTAAGGTTTGCTAAGTTGCTGAGACTCCTCTCTCCCAGGAAAATAAATTATGCTGGTGCTTGAGTGCAGCCATTGCAGAGCCAAGATCTCCACCTTGCCTAAAAGATCATAGTTCTTCTGGGGTCTTGTTTGGGCCTTCATTGTTATCTAAAAATGTTACATTTTAATCTCTTTCATGTGTCACCTAATATCCTACATGGTTTGAAGCTATCTGGATACTGTGTCCCAACTGTTGCTGAACAAAGTGTCTGATTCTTGAGATGGTCCTCGAGGTCCCTTCCAACTTGGTACGCTATGATTCTATGATGGTGTGGTGCAGGGAACAGAAAGTGTGGGAAGAAGTGAGACGCCAGGGAGTGCTGAGGCTTGGTACCCGAGAATGATCCTGTGGTGTCAAAGTGTTGGGTGAAGAAGAGCTCTGGGATCAAAGGTTGGCAGCTCCTGGTGGTGAACGATCTCTGGGGACAGGGTGGAGAAGCTGTAGGATCTGAGACAGGAGGGATGAAGCATGGTTGAAAGAATATTTTAGAGCTGCCATTGGCAATGCTCACTTGGTGTTTAAATACGATGACCCATGAAGGTACAAGAATTCACCAAAAAAGGGCAAGATGAGAGAATATTCCATGGATAGACTATAATTTTCATTTGTATCCATTTTTGAGTCGTTATAGTTCAGACCAATTTGAATTGGGTGGTTGGATTAGATGATCTGAAATGTCCCTTCCAACCTAGGTGATTCTATGATTCTATGAATCTCTGTGACCTGCCCTGAGAGAAGAGCAGCACATAGAGCAAGCAATGCTGCCAGGCAACTGTGGCTATGGTTATAGCAGTAAATTAGACAGTACCAGGTCATTTATCTATATATCCTAGTACTATTTTGTCCCACATGAGTTGACACTCCCTTAAGAAATTTGCGGTAGTGATTCAAGAGCTAGACCAGGCCAGGGACCATTTCCAATAAGCAGGTTGGGCATGGCTTCTTTTGGAGTCTAAGGATAATATTAAAGATAATATTAGATGGTCAAATTATGCCAGATGGGTTCAGGGTGAGTGAACAGGCTCTCTCATGGGTTAAATAATGGTTTGGTAGAGATTTCACCTGAACAACTTTAGTAGTCCTGCAGATCAAGTGTAAAAACCAAGATAGCACCTGCAGGAGTGATGATATTCTGGACAAAAAGTATAATTAGCTTAAGAAGCCTGTACTCTTTTTCTCTGTTTGCTTCAAAGCCACAGTATAAAGCAATTGCCATGAGCACTTCATGCCTCAGTTTGCCTTTCAAAAAAAGAGAATGACATTTCTTCGTACTTTCACCCACTTTTCTGCCTCTTAACTATAATCCTCCAATGACTTAAGAAGGTGTTTCCTTTTTCACTTCAAGGTTATGAGAAACAATATCTACCCAGGTGGGAAGATAGGCATGTTTATATATCATAGCAGATCTGGGGACCATAGTAAAGAGCAAGTTACTTTACAAGTTGTGTTTCCATGAGGAGAAATGAACTGTGTTACACCCATGGCTAAATGTGGATCTGAAAAGAAAGATTTCCATTTTAAGTTTGTGGGCTCCTCAAATTTCTGTGGTGGACACACAATCCCTGCGCAGTGAAAGCAAGCCTACTAGCAGATGGTGAAATCTTCTCTGTTACCTTCACAAACCTTCCAGAATAAGTCCTTCATTCCCAAAGGTCACACGCTAGATACCACTAACAGGAGAGAAGCAAGTCCACCCATAATATCACATTTAAATTCTAGAACAGTGGGAAAAACAAAACAAAACATGGGGGGAAAGAAAAAGAAAACTGAATGTTGGAAAAATAAGTGCTGGCAGGTGAAGGAAAAGCCACCCTGGATTTTGTAATTTAAACATTTATTCATTTGAAAGTATAAAATAGGGGGGGAAAGTAGGTATCTTATTACTTGTTAGCCATGCCTGAGGATGCTGGAAGATATGACCCTACCTGTTGGTGAGAAGCTTAGTGCCATGAACAGTCCCATTAGATGCAATAGATTGAATCCAATTAGCATTGCCTATTCTTGGTAACAGCTAGTTGATCTGAGCTTGGTCTGAGAAATGAAACAAATATGTACGTATATGTATACATATGTATGAAGTTTTAAATTAGACAGCAACTTTTAAATATTTTTCATTACTTACCCAAAGTGTTCACATACAATTTTTCTTTTCCAGGCGTGAAGAGGCACTGTTCTTTCCCTACAGATTTGGCTGCAAACTGACAAATCCCAAAATGATCAATTCATATTTCTTCCTCTAGTAACCTCTTCCCAGTGACTGCCTGCGGCAATGAGCCTTCCTCAGTGCGTGTCCAGTCAGTCTGGACTGTTTGCTCTATTTTTGGCCCACATTCCCTAATCTATGTGTCTTTATCTAGCTACTAGCTATACAGCTAGCAGTGCTGGAGATGTGCTCTCTGTAGTCTTTATTAGTGTCTTGGGGAAAAAAAAAGTTTAGAAAATATGTTAGGCTTTCAAATCCAAAGGGCTCTTGTAACTACACTCTGTCAGCTCTTACAGTGAGAGGTTCATTTCAGCCTCCTGCCTAGACTAAAAACCACACACAATGAATATAATAAAGCATTTCTATTTTTTACTTCTAAATGCGAAATTATAGTAGAACGTCACTAGTTTTAACTTCCCCAGCCTGCATAGTTTGTGGTGGACTCACACCCTGTCTCCACTTACTTTCCTACCTCCTTGTTCAACTCCAGCTCTCCCCATTTCTCCATGGATGCTCAGCTCTGTTATTGCTTTGCATGACTCTTTCTCAGCATAGTAACTACCCAGAATATGAGAGCAGCTTAACAAGTAGCTTAGACTACAAAACACACACTAAGATTTCAGAATCATATCCTATAAAAATGGAGAATGAACCCTGAGTTATAGAAGTAAAATTCTAAGCTCAGTTAGAAACATATATATTGCTCAGCCACATCAGGTTCATCTTATCTGATGGCCAGACTAACTGTAGCCAGAGTAAGATGCTTCAGGAGGAGATCCCAAAGTGGACAATTGTAAGGTGATTTCATTCCAAGATGTATGGGATATTTGTTTATCTGTGTGTTTCTGCCTCTTGGTTACATGTTACTTTTTGGTTGGTTTCTATATTGAAAAAAAAGAGGGTTAAAACACAAGCTCACCTCACTCTAATGAGCTCTCCTGGGACCTCCATAAATATGTGTTATGTCAGTGTGTTCATTTTAAGGGGGCACAGCAATTTACTGTATCAGAATAATGAAACAGAGACTCGTAAGGCTGGAAGGCACCTCAGAAGGTCACCTCTTCCCTGCCCCAGCCCTAGGGCAGGATCAGCTCTACCTGTGTTGTTTCTCCGAGATGATCCTCTAACCTGTTTGTAAGGGCCCTTAATGAAGGAGATGCCACACAAGGTCTAGGTTGGACACCACCACACAGCACTTTGCAGAGATTATCTCATACTGAACAAGGTCTAAGTGACATTATTATAATAAAACATGCAAGCCAAAACCAAAGAAAAAATATGTACAATTTTAAGACAGCGGGCACTTGGGGGGTGGGGGGGGGGGGGGGACGGGGAAGAAAAAGAGGGTTGTAATACCCAGGTAAATATTAAGAACTTATCCTAGTAATCTAATTACTGGTGAATAGAACTGATTACGGCCATTGGGATTGTTATAAACTTAAGTAGTGTTATAAATACAAACAGTAAGCAGTGTTCATGTGAAATCAGACTGCATCTCAATAGTTTCTGAGCTTCTATTTAACACAATAACCTCATCTTATCCCAACACATGTTAAGATATTTCTAGGTGTTTTGCTGCAGCAACAGAATGTGACATCAAATGCCATGGATTAATTACATATAAAATGTCTTCTTTTGTTAATTAAACAGTATTGCCTTTAAAATCCATTGGAAAGTGTCAGTTCAACTTTTTTTTTATTTCTTTTCAAACATAAAATATAAATATAAGCATCTGATTTACCTCCCTTACACATACACCAAAATTTACCCTTTTTTTATTTGTAGTCATATTTGTTTGCTCCATTTATATCCTTTCTGTTCTGCTTTATTTTCCCTGAGACAGGGATCAAAACTAAACATTCCATTGGAGATGAAGGAGAGCTATGGACTCTTGTAGCCATGTCAAATTTGCAGTTATGCTCTCTCCCTATCTTTACGTATCTTTAAGTTTAGCAACTTAATAAAAAAAGATTTTCATTGATTGGTTTATTTATTAATATAATTTAATATAATAATTTAAATAATCGTGATTGTCTTTAGTCCCAATGGCCATAGTGCTGTATTGATACAAGCAATTTCCCATCTGCTTGTTTGCCATCCCTGCTAACAATTCTCCCAGATCTCAATTTACTTTACTTTGTATCTTATCTTTAAATGTTAAAGATAACCATTCTTCTCTTGCCTTTAAACCAGGGTTCATCTATTCTTTTCACCAGAACAAGCTGTATTTTGTGACTTTGAGAATGCTTAATTTTGTGGCATGTTGAAGAAACAACATTAGAGATGCCAGAACATCCCTCCTTTCTGGGAGAATTTTGATTTCTCTCTCCCATTCAGTTTTACTCCTGGTTGGTTTCAGCTTAGGGAGATCAGTCTTTCTCCAAGCAGCCAGTATATGTATTAGTAGCTGGAAGTACATCCTGCCTGCACATCACAGGCAGAATTAGGTCATGAGGCCATGTGCACCTAGGCAACCATCAGTTTGAGTTCAGCAATCAATTCAGCATCATTCACCCGTACTAGGTTTGTTAAAGCTTCATGGTAGTGCTAAAGGACAGAAATAGCAAACTGCTTATTTATTTTTAAGGATTCTGCTGAAGCATAAAGACACTAAGGCTACAAATAAAACAGGACAGAGCAGAGGTTCAAGCACTGAGTTGTGGTTCTCCAGACTGTTTAGCAGCTAGAACAGTTCTTGGTATTTTTTTTTATCTGTGCTGTTTAGTACTATGTCAGTGAATGCCCTGGCACTCTTCAGGATTTGTCACAGGCTACCGGGACATGGCCAGCCTCCCTTGGGGTAAGGAAAGAGAGGAACAATTTTGCTGTATTGGGCCTGCATTAAATATCTATACACACCTAGATTCTTTACATGCATATATCCAGATCTGCTGGAGTTGTGGCCATTTGACATAGAATTACAGAATCATAGAATCGTAGAAACATAGAATCATAGAATGGTTTAGGTTGGAAGGGACCTCAAAGATCATCTAGTTCCAACCCCCTGCCATGGGCAGGGACACCTCCCACCAGCCCAGGTTGCTCAAAGCCCCGTCCAACCTGGCCTTGAACCCCTCCAGGGATGGGACAGCCACAGCTTCTCCGAGCAACCTGAGACAGGGTCTCACCACCCTCACAGCAAAGAATTTCTTCCTAATATCTAATCTAATCTAAATCTGCCCTCTTTCAGTTTAAAACTATTACCCCTTGTCCTATCGCTCCACTCCCTGATAAAAGGTCACTCCCCATTTTTCCTGTAGCCCCTTTAGGTACTGGAAGGGGCTCTAAGGTCTCCCTGGAGCCTTCTCTTCTCCAGGCTGAACATCCAAACAACCCCAGCTCTCTCAGTCTGTCTTCATAGGAGAGGTACTCCAGCTCCCTGGTCATCTTCGTGTCCCTCCTCTGGACTCGATTCAACAGGTCCGTGTCCTTCTTATGTTGGGGGCCCCAGAACTCAACGCAGTACTGCAGGCGGTGTCACATGAGAGTGGAGAGACGTGCAGAATCATGTCCCTTGACCTGCTGGCCACACTTCTTTTGATGCAGCCCAGGATGCATTTGGCTTTCTCCTCCTCCATCCTCCTCCTTCAGTGTCCCCTGAAGAACTTGTTCATCTAGACCGTTCCAAGCACATGGGCAACATCAGGATACCCCCAAAACTATCTGTAATTACTTTCCATCAGCGTGTCTAATGATGTTGGTTGTCTACAGCCACTCACATAAATACTGACATACATTGAAACTGGACCTTTAAACACTGAACATGGCAGCGCTCCTTGTCTACATCACTAAATGGCAGCAGTTTCTGCTTGAAAGAGGCTAGGCTCCACCTCATCCTGGGGAAATGTCAAGCCAATACTTTCCAGGAGTATCCTGAAGTCCCTGCTTATCAGCCACATGGTGGTGGGGTGATTCTTCACCCATTCTCCTGAAGCAGGCTTCCGTGCAGAGAAGTACAAACTGTTCCCTGAGAAGGCGAGAGCAAGAAGCAACGTGACTCATGAGTTCAGCAGTTTGCGCTCATATGAGGTGGGTGTGGGCCCCGGTCCCTGTTCAAAGGACTCTTTATTTTGCATTAAAGAGTTATTTCATGTAACACGGAAACAATGCTGGAAGCAAGGGCTGGAGCTAAGACCTTCGTGCTGTAAATGTTCTAACCCCAGGGTTCAACATTTTCTTCCCTCTGCACTCCTGAGTTAGCAAGATAAAAGTGAGAACAGACCTTTTCCTTGCTGTTTGGATGAGGAAGCACTTACTGTAGCACAACGTAAAAAAAGAAAAATACAGTTAAGGTATTGGCTACTGATTTAATTGTCAACTGCAAATGGTTTGTTAGCAGTGTACTTCCCTCTGAAGAATGAGGTGTGATTCACCTTTACGTACTTCCTTGATACAGGTCATTTTGGGATTGCATGGGCCAGGGTCTACATAGCCAAGATGTATAATGCCTCCCACGGGGTCGTTTTGGGGGGAGGAGAGAGGGGCAGTGAGAAGGAAAGGGGTTAAGAGCACTTTATCTGCATGAATGCAATCCAGCCAAATCAGATACTCACTTATCTTATCCACTAGCGTAGACGTAGTTCTGATGTATATCTCTTTCTTCAGAACATCCTTTCTGTGAAAATATGAGGCTAAAATGTTTTATTTTAACCTCTTTTTCTGGAAAGTTTAGGGGTAATTATATTTCACAGGGATGGGGGGTGACTCTACCTCTCTCATATTTCAGACACAATTTTTCTGAAGTATCTGTAACTGGGGACTGGATATTCCAGGGCCACCCCAAAATGAAGAGGCAAAACCTGAACAGTTTGTGTTAGAGAGATGCCTTTTTTTTTTCTTTCAGGCTTTCCAAGGAGGTCATATTACAAAGGCAAGGTACAATGTATTCAGTCACCACTGCTCCTTCAACTTCAAGTCACCCCTGTTGCAGAAAGCTTGTTCTGAAGAGTAGTCTGACCACTGATCAGTGCGGGATGAAGCTGTGCTCCAGGTGGATCTGTTTGCAGATTTGGCAAACAGGGTAAAAATAATTTTTAAAAAATGATGAAATTCACTTGCTGCAAGGTGGTACTTGACCGTCAGTCAGACTCCTGATGCTGACACCCAAAACCTGCTCTCTTCTCTGTTAACTCAGAAATTTGAAGCTGCTTAAGGATATTTACGCCTATCTCAACAGAAGAAATATCTTATCACCATATAATGATTTCTAGTAAATAATAGTAACCATACGTGATAAGGAGAAGGATGCTTTCCCAGACAGCCCAAATCTTATGTTTACCTGTTTATCCATGTGTGTCTTTAGGTGCATAGAGATATATACACATCTATATACCTCTATATACCTATACCTATCTAGCTATAAATATATACACACTGCAGCAGACACACATATGCAATTAATATTAATGACAGATTCTACTCTGTAAAACATCTGTGTAAACACTGAGTTACTTACTGTCCTCATTGGAAATGCAGGGAACAAACTCTGGCCAAATATATTCAACAGACACGAAAAGAAACCGAAATGACAGGTCTAAATTCAGTACCATTAAAATACAGAACCAGGGGGGTTAAAACAAGTCAGATGGTCTGCACCAGATCTGTATTATGTATTATGCATGTGTTTTATACAATTCTGTATGTTGGCGGATTGGCATCCAAAGAAATAAGTTAAAGTTGTGACCTGTCTGCTTTTGATTTACTAAGGTCAAAGAGAGCGGATACCTCTTCTTCACGGAGAGTTATATATGCAAATCACTGCACAGATAAGCCAAGTGTGGGCAGTACCTCCTTGTTACTTGGGAAAAAATGCCTGCTTGGCTCCCTATTGCTGCATCTCTGATACAAAGACAGATTTGCTAGACTTTTGTGGGTTTTTTTTTCTGGTGGAGCTTTGCTAAAGGGTTATTCATTGAAAGCCTGGATGGCTTGTGAATGTTTTATCCTCCTAAGCAGGGGCATTGCTAAAAGGGACAGAAAACGAGCTCCATGCGAGTCGGTCGAATGCTCAGAACAGCGCTGTGGTAGTGAATGAGAGTCCTGGGAAGTGTTTGTAGCCTAACAAAAAAAAAAAAAAAAAAAAGGGGTTGGTATCTGGGCCAGAGGGTGAGAGCTGTTACATGTGTCCCTGTCTCCTGCTGCTTGGGGCCACTGGAGTTCATGGAATAACAATAAAGAATTAGAGAGCAAGAGGCACGTGTGCTGCAGCTGATTCCGACTGCTCAAAACCGAGCCATTCGTCGTGCCCCGTGCAAATGAGTTATCGGGACCAAGCAGATGGGACGCCGTGTGTGCCTGTGCGTGTGAGACAGGGAGAGTTGGGTGTCACTTAACTTCTGCTTTATTGTCAGATCATCTTTTTTTATGGGGTCTTCTCACTCATGATTTTATTAATACGTAAACCTTTCGCTGGAGAAGTAGATGTGAAAGCTGTGCGCTGCTCGCCAAAGAAGAAAACAAACAAACAAAAAAACCCAAGCCCCAAACATTTAGCAGACCATGGTAATTACATTTACTGTGACACTTTTGGCATTTCCTCTTTTTATAGGGGGAAAGCTGCATCTAAAGTGACAGTGGCAAACAAAGAATGGTTTTAAGCATAGATCCTTTGTTTTAATGGTGACTGTGGTGGAAAGATGCAAGGTAAAGCCTGTGGGTGTCAGTGGAAGAGCTCTGTTGGCATCTCCAAGCTTGAGTTCAGACTCAAACCATAATAAAATAGTAATGTGGGATTAATCCTTCCAGCGCTAGCTAGCCAGAAGTCAAATATCCAATCTAAGCTAGTTGTTCTCTATAGTCACAGAAGAGGCAGGTATATAAGGGAGGAGGTTGACTGTCCCTCAGGAGGTTGCTGCCATTCTCACAGTGGATTATTAAGGTAAGCGAAGCGGTGAGCTCAGGTTTTTCACCCAGCTTGTACATCACAAACTTTAGGGGAGAAGTCGTCACATTTGATGTTGGCTCCCATTGAAATTATCAGCAAAATTTTTCTGTTATATCAGCAGGATTAGTGCTGGGAACCGAGGCCTGAAACAGTGGGCGCTGGGGCACATGCCTGTGAACGCTCTTATTGGGGTTAATGGTGCCACTTGCAGCTTAAAAGGCTGCAAGAAGTCGAACATGTGCACATTCCCATGGGCTTTGTGTCTATACTGGGAAAAGCTGAGCACTGACCCTGCCTCATGATTACAGAGGAGAAAGGCAATAAAAAAACAGAGGGGTTGTGAAATTTTTCAATAAAATATTTGGAAGGAGTTGGCTGGAAAATGCCAGTTTGTTGAACTCCCAGATTTTCTCAGGAAAGGATTAATTTTCGCTAGTTTAATATGAAAGAAGAAAGGAAAAGGATGTGTAGATGTCAGGAAGTACAAAAATAGCCCTCTTGGACATTATTGAAAAAAAAAATAAAAATTTTTGGTCAGCAGAGATTTTCTGTTTTGACTTTTGAAGTAATTTATGGTAAAAAGAAAGACTGAAAAGAAGAAATAATTTGAAGTTCTTCAAAGGAAAAAGTTCAACTAACTGATCCATGTCCGTTCCTGGAACCATTAGAATTTTTATTTTTCCCATTTAGTTTTAGAGGGGTAGAAGACTCATGCTGTTATTTATCCTTCTGAGTACGTAGGCAAAGACTTGGCCTACATCTTGGTCAATAACCAGAGATGTTAGGAACTGGACTATAACTATGGATTAAAGCAGTTGAGCAGACTGAATTATTACTTTTGTGTTCATCAATATTTCTGAGATCTTAATAGATACATGCACATACTTGTACTTTGGGCAAAAAGAAAATAACTGTATTTTTACATAAAGTAAAATAAGGATACTTTGCATCATTCAACCCACTTCCCTGACGAAAGTAAACACTTTTTCCAAAAATGTTCACTTACTCATGAAAGCTAATCTTCACTCCAAAGCAATATCAAAATAAATTCTTCAACCAACCGTAATTATTCATACTATCTGCCCTCTTTTCTTATCAACTCCTGCGTGAAAAGAAAATGGTTATTTCTTTGTGGTTAAACTTGCAAACATATGTTATTATAAACCTACTGGTTCTGCCCTCTCTGCTTTGGAAAATTAGTTTGATTGGCAAATTGTTGCATTTATTTTCAGGATCAAGGGAATCATCTAAATTCGAAGAAAGCACATACTTTCCCCACCACCACCACTTTCAGTTTTATTAAAAATTACCTTGAATATTGTATTTACTTCTCTTATCTCCATTTCTTTAGCCCTAAGGAAGAATATCATCAATTTGATTCTAATAATGCCTGTTGGGTCCACTGTACAAACTCTTTGTAAAAATGATCTCTCTACTCAAAAGACAGCAGCTTAAAAAGGAAAAGCAGATAAAGTGTGATTAGAGCTGGTTCTCTTTTTTCCTGAAATATAAACAAACCTTGATATCAAAAGCTACCTTCTTCTTAAAATGCTGACTTATAGTAGCAATCTTATTGAAATCCTCATGGAAGGTATTATCAGAATATTTTATGAAATGTCTTGCCTATTGAAAGGCAACTTTAAGGGATTTTTTTTTTTTCTGTACCTTTTTGAGAAAGAAAAAGTTACAATGAACAATGAAAAAGCTTGTATTTGGATAACAGGGAACTGGAGCACAGAGAAACATGGAGTGACTTGTACAAAATCCCTGTTGTGGAGCCTTGAGATCCCACAGTGGAAGGAAAACCACGAAGGCATTTGGAGACAGTCTTAAGAAGACAGGTAAGTGGCAGAAACCTGATTTAGGAGCCAAAAAAAAATGCAGCGGGGTTAAGAGAAGTTGGGATAAAGTCTTAGACAATCTGTTTTACTGTGTTGTTTTTGTTTTTTACTCTAACAGGTCATACAGCTCTCCTAGGCGCTCCTTATGTTTCTGTCCTCACCAGACCCTAGTCAAATGAGATACCGCCTGATGGTGAACACTTTGGGAACTTGAAAAAGCCAATAATAGAGCTGTGTTTCAAACCCAAGCTCTAAGCTTTGAATTGCCTGAGCTAACTGCAAATCTGTCCTCTTCTCCTGCGACATTTCCAAACCTTTCCATGAATTCAAATTTTCAGAAAACTTATGCTTTTAAACCTTAAGTGATATCTGGTGTCCGTCAAGGAAAGCTGTGAATAATCCGGTGTCCATTCCTTCTGCCACTAGTAAAAGAGCATGAGTCTAGACTTTTTTGTAAGTATATTCTCTTTTTTAACTTGGAAAAATTAATAACCTAATGCTCCCTAAGAAAACAAGGCTAAAGTAATTCACTGCCTCTTGAGCCATCTGTCTGTAAGTCCTTCCTCTTCTACTCTAAACTTTTTGATCCCCTGAGGAGGACATGGCATTGACCAGCATTTCCCTTGTGTGAAGTTGGAATACCCATCACTGGTCACAGAATTACTGGGCACAGCTTAGAGGGTTACGGAGTGCACGTGGTGATCCATTTTTTGTGAGGGTAAGGTAATTCAGCTGTATCAACATGAGCTACGTGGTTCCAGTGCAACAGAAAAGGATTTCCAGGTGGTTTTAGTCAAGAGCAAAGACATAGCTGAAGGTGGCAAGGTTTCTACAAGATTCATCAGAACCAGCAGCTGGGCAGAGAAGAAATGTCAGTGCCTTTGTTAAGAGAAAAACAAGCAGAACGAGCTTCTAAAGGAATCAATCTTTGTTAGCCCCATTGCATAATTTGGTTTTGTGGGTTTTTTTTGTGTTTTTTTTTCTTTTTTTTTTTTTTTTTTTTTTTTTNTTTTTTTTTTTTTTGTCTGGTGATATTGATATCTCTGAGTTCAGCTTTTACCTTTGTTAAGAGCAAAGCAGAGACTTTCAATTTCAACACAGCAGGACAGATTTGGATATGTGTTTGGGGACTGCCATTCCAAGATGACTGTAAGAGAACGCGCTGACAATTGAATTTTAAGGCTGAAAGGAAAAGAAACAAAACAGACACTCATAAAATTATGATTGAAAGTAATTTTGTTTTAAAAGAGAATATTTACCCTTTTTTCACTAAGTGAAAATACTTATTCAACATTTATTTATTATTTATGTTTTCAAAGTTCAAATGATTGATGAATACATCTAATCATTAGCAATATGTTGTTTTCTGGGATTTGCTGTGGACTGGGCAGAAATGGGGATCAGCCCCCAACTGCTGAATCTACTTTTGGATTGAGATCTTTGTAAATATTATACCTGTTTAGAAAAACCTTTTTTTTTTTTTTTTTAAATTTAGCAGGAGTCAGAAATTTTGCAGAACAGAGTACTATAGCATCAGACTGGCTTAAAGTGTGTGGGTTTCTTTCTGTAACTTCTTTTCAATTCTTATTTCTCAGTAACATGTCTTTGCACTTTTCAGACCAAATCCTTTAGGTAAGCAAAGCTTTCAGGACGATGAAGCCACAGCTTCTTAAGAGCCTGCTTTCTAATCTGAATTTCTGGTTTGAAGGAATCCAAAACTCCATGTAGTACACACTGATACAAGGCCACAGAAGCTGGAACCTTGTTTCAAGAGCAGATTTTCTTGAAAGCTCTGAAAACCATATCTCGCCCTCAGAAAGATAAAAGTAAAAATAGAAGAGTATAAGGAAAATTCTCTTTGTATCCTCTCCCATATCCTCGGGAAAGGATGAAAGAAATGCTAACTTAATATGGATAGTCAACATTTAGGACATCTTCATGACTTTCCTTGCCTTTTACCTAAAGATCAGAAACAGAATGTTGCCAGCGGTACTTGAGGGGACATGGGTTCAATCTGGTATGACAAATCCTCGCTTTTATGTGTTTTGCATTAAACGGTCACGTTAAAGATGACCTGATGGCTCTGATACTCTGAGCTTCCCATGCACCTTACCTTTCATTAACTCACAGCTTGCAGATGGGGACAGTGTTGTGGTGTGCCTAGCTGATCAGTAATTATTAGCGCGAATAAATTCAAGTAGTACCATTTAACTGCAGAGAAATGCTTAGCTCTGACAGCTCATTAAAGAAAGTACCATCTTTAAAGGAACTGATGCAAAAGAGAACATATGAAGCTTAACCCTGAGGTGGATTTGGCAAGGCAGAGCAATGCCAAATGTCCTTGATGGATTGCACTAAGAATCTGTGGGCTGGAGTAAATGCCAGGTCAGGTGTATGGAGTCTCTGACCTGAGATGTGTTTGCAGTGGATGGCAACCAGATTATGCAGAAACATTAAATAAACTGGAATTTCCCTGAATGAGAACGAAGCTGCCATGCAGGAACGTTAGGACACAGCAGATAGGTCAGATAAATGGTACATTAAAGAAAATATAAAGCTACATGTACACAGGGGTCCTCCTAATATTTCACTGGTCTGCTGAGTAACTTTGGGCAAGGTACTTTGCTAGATAAACCAACATGACTTTACATGAAGCTTCTGCTCCTGAGTCATGTAGGTGCTTCTCAAAACTCCGCCTTCAAATCTTTGTTCTTAATTTCCCCCTTAATTTAAACTAGGAACGATAAGATTTAGGAATTGAGGTTTTTTATGTGTGGAAGAGTCCTAAAAGCAATTCGTAGAAAGGATTTGGGGGAGGAGAGGCTCTTGTCTCCTTATAGGACAATCTATCTCTACTTTTTCACAAAACTCAACAGAAAAAACAGGCCAGCAGTCAATCAAATCAAATCTAAACAATCAGATTTTCACAAATGCAAACAATTTCGTATTTAAATTAGTCAATTAGTCTCATATTTTATATGAAATAAAGCCCATTTTAAAACGAAAACTTGCTTAGAATGATGAAATACACATTTTTGATTCAGTAATGTTCAAATAGCATGTTTTGACACTTTCATCATTATTTTCTCTCTCTCTTTTTTTTTTTTTTACAAAATGGATATTTGTGACCATTACATTTCCATTAAAAAACCCACATAATCAAAATTTGTGTTATGAATAAAATTACTCTTTAGGAAAAAACAAGCAAGCAAACACCTAACCAGACCCAGAAGACTAGTGCTGCACTGATAAATTAACAATTAATAACATTTTCAGGTGCTAGAACTCAGTTTTCTCTACTGTTAAATCTTTAGAGTGGCTCCTGGCAATCTAGAACTGTCCTCCAAAGTTTCTGGGCCTGGATCAGGCGGTGGAACTGGTCATGGACCCGTTCCATGGGAATTCTGTTTGTGGTCACCCTGTTTCAGATGTTCAGAGGGTTAAATATTTCGGGTGCCAGTTTTCCATGCCAGCTGGCCTCAGTGTCAGGCAACGGTCTGGAGTGTGTATAGGCAGTACCAAAGATTATTTAGGACGCTTTATGTGCTGTCGTAGTTGTCAATATCCATCTTACATGTATTACAGCATTAGACTGTTTTTCATCCTCCAATTCTCTCAACTCTCTGGATATGTTCATTAAAATACAAAGAAATGCAGCTATGTTTAGACCTAGCAAATGGTCCTCCTCCAGTGATATTTAGAATTAGTCTCTGTAGCCAAAGGCAGCAAGGGTTAAAGTTTGATTTCAACTTAATTTCACTACATTACTATAGTTTTTATTCCCTCTAACTTAACTTCTCTCTGTCCACACAAGGAGACAAAATAGGTTTTGACCTGCAAGTTGTTTCAAGCTCCAGCACAGGCTTCTTCTCTGATTTTGGACAAATTAGCTAATCCTGTACAACAGTTCCTCCTTATCTGCAAAAAACAAGTGGTAAGCAGTGGCAGTCAAGCCTGCTTTTATGGATTTCTATCTTGAGAGTGTAATTAGGAAATTCACAGACAGACAGGAGGATACCTAGGAAAAGTTTGAATTTTAATACACAGTGGTGTTTCACAGGAGCTTTGTTTAATAAGGAAACCAATCTAAAGAATGCAATCTGAAGGAACAGAGATGGTACTATCTTACCTTACAATGGTATAATAAGAAAGGTTACACTGGGGACACATATTTCAAGACATTAAATATATTCTATATCACTCTAGAGCTATATCACTCTAGCGGGGTACAGGGTTTCCGTTGTTCCCATATTTACCAGTACAATAAGAAAGTCTTGGTTACCCCAGGGAATTTCAAATGGCAGTTTCTATACACTTTTAGGCAATTAAATTGAGTCCTCCATGATGTGCTGGCCATGACAGTCATGCATCCCTCCTATATTCTTATTTTTACAGAGACAGAGTTTAAGCCCTGACTGATGTAATTTTCTACCCTTGCAGAAGTCTGTTCACAACCAGTATTTTACCTCTGAATACTCAACGTTGTATCCGGTAGCTACCTGTAGCTTTCTAAATGAGTTGTTTTCAGCTTCAAGATTTTGGAGATAAACTCTATGATCTAATTATATTCCTTTTCATTGGTTTTGAATTTATCAATCAGCTTGATTTTTAATCTCCTTTTTGCATTGAATGACTAAAGTTTAAATTCCTTATACACTTTCTTTAGGCAACTAGTTGTTTTACAGTTGTACTTTTTGTCTTACTCTTTGTGTATGTACCTATACACAGAGAGCTGCTTAATATTGCACACACACACATACACACACATATGTATACTTCCTAAGATGGAAATAATATATTTTTATATGCAACTATGTGTATATATATCTACGCCATGTATGGATGGTAAGGTACAGAAAGATACTGATGTGACCAAAATATGTATTTTATATATCAGTGTAGCATATGTAATCACAAAGTGTTAGGCTCGAAATCTAGTTCAACACAGTAATTTACACTGCCTTGACTAATAACACTATTGCACGGACTGAAAATGTAATGAAAATCCACAACAAGAAGTTAATGAAAACTAGATCTTCTTTGAATAATGTGGTGAACGGTATAGATGTCCCAGTGAGATCCACTTGCTTATACCATGTAGAAAAATAAAAGTTAGAAGTTCTCATTAATGCTGTGGAAGAAGGATATTATAAATAGTATGCTATAATTGTATTTGCCAAATATATTCAATTGATACCTCTTTGAAATGAGGACACTTCATTAAAAACTGAGGGGCACAATAAAAATCCATCTTAGTGAGACCATACCAGGTATGGAGAAGCCACTTTAAGGGAAAGAGAAATAATACAGAGGGACACACAGAGTATGCACCAGCAAGGACTGGGAAATAAAATTCAACTTGAAAAACTCAAGGTAAAGTACTCAGAAAAAAATCAATTCATGCATAAAGACTGTGTGGAAAGTGAGACTCAGAAGGCAAATTTACTTGAGATAAAAGCGGTCTGCAAATTAGCTGTGAGGTGCTTATGTCAGGATATAGAAAATAAGATGTTTTTTCAGAGATAACGTTACAGCTACAGAGCTGCTGACTCATTTCCCTGTATCATTCACCAAAAGGAACCACACAGATTGTAAGTCCTGATCCAACACCTAGTGAAGGCAGTGTCGATTTTTACAGACTTGACAAGTTTGGGATTTTGCCTGCATTCTGTTTGGTCTGGATGGGTTAACGCAGGAAGAAAACTGAAGCTCTTCCAGCGTGGCAGTGAAGAGCAAGACTAAGACGTAATTAAGATGCTGGGGAGGACTGACTTATACGGACAGATCTGAAAAACTAATATCCATGTAGCTTGGCTAAGAAATGACTAAAAAAGAAACAGGAAAATTACCTACAGTCATTTGAAGGGTTTAAATGCCAAGGAGCGTGAAGAATTATTTAGGGTATGGACATTGCCATGAGCAATGGAATTAAATTAACCAAAGGAACGTATAGGCTGACTATCAGATGGGAAAAGGGAGTCCTAAAGTAACTTTTAAACAGCCTGTCACCAGTGGAAGCTCCATTAATAGAGTCATTTAAAATTGAAAATAAAGAAATAGGAAAAAATCCTGTTGGGGATAATTCTTCAACAGCTAAAGTATGGGACAGCATGATCTAAAGACTTAGGAGATCATAATAATCAACTTATTACGCAGGAGGTCAGACGAGAATTATAAAGGTCCCTTCTGGCCTCATACACTATGAATCTATGAAAGTAGAGATGGACAAGGATTTTAAGAGAGGTCTCAAAATTGTTACTAAGGTAAAACTCCCATTGAGCCCAAGACAGACTGCTATTTTTAGGTGGAACAGGAGGGGAGCATCCCAGAAACATTCACCTTTTCCTCCTCAGTCTGTGTACACATGGCCACATCTTGCTCTTTCAACCAAATGACTAGATTCTGACACTGAATCGGTTATAGTTAGTACAATATTTGTGTATTAAGAACGGGAAGCTCCTTACTAGTGAGTGAATCCAAGGGATTTCAGCCTGAGTGACCCGGCTTGTATAAACTGAAGTTGAACATGTTCTTTATTTTCCTAAGTTCATGATTGCATTGACTTAACTTTAGCCTACAGAACTGCCCTCCTACCCTATACAGTCAATCACAACCAACAGAACAGGAGCCTTGAAGCTGGGAATATTGGACTCAGGGAAGAAAATACTATAAACTGCAAATCAAAGATGATGACTAGTTTATGAGAATTTTGCCTGAAGATATATTTTTTATTCCCAAAAGCCTCTTTGCTAAAGCATTTATTACTGATCCTAATTCATCTTGCAAATTTAGTTAATACTCATAGATATCTTTTGCATACAGAGCAGCACACATGCAGTTACGTTAATGTGTCTCATTGGCTGATGCAGGCCTGAATAGAGCAGACGACAAAGTGGTTGGGCAGATGGCCGAGAGGAATGTTCATCTAAAAATAAAAAAGTTGTTACTTGTGGAAATAATGCTGCATTCAGTTAAATTTCTACTGTTCTAATCACAAATGTCATGAATGTAGCACAGCCATATAGGAAACCTCAAATGTCATAGGTCTAGCAGTAAAGTGGAAAGAAGATATCATGTCCAAGAGATATTGTATGGAAGAAGAATAAGGCATTGACGTGACTTTCATTTCCTAGTTGTAGGTAATGTCTTAACATGAAGGGCATTTCTGCTAACACTACCAGATTAAAAGAATTGTTTTATCCATACGAAACCTTGCACTTTTTTTCCCTGCATTTCTTTTTGTTTAGTAAAGTTTAGTAAATATTTCCCATTTTCTGAATTCACAGAGCTGTGTGGTGGTTTTGGTCAAATTGGCCAATGGCTGGTGACAGATGCTCCCCCCCAGCCTCTTGTACACGGAGAGGAGGACGATAGACAGACATGAGTTTAGAAGAAACTAAACTACTTTAATGAAATATTAATAATAAAATAAAAAGGAAAATAATGAAATAGATACAGTATATACAAAACTGTATTAAGCTCCCAGGATGACATCACCAGCGGGCACTGGGGAAGTCCCAGGCTGACTCAGTGACGAGTGGGAACTGGATTCCACAGCTGGAGTCAGGAACCCACGCATTGGGATCAAAGGCAAATGAACAGACAGGATCCTCCTTGGACTTCGGCCATTGAAGAAAGAGACTGACACTTTGATCCCTCAGCTTTTGTACTGAGCATGGGGCAGATAGGATGGAATACCCCTGTTGGTCAATTCTGGGTCACCTGTCCTGTCTGCTCCTCCCTGCACATAGAACCCCTCTAAGCTTTTCCATTTCCGACCCTCCAATGGGGCAAATAACGAAATTAGCTGACCTTGGTTATTATAGCAATAAATATAAGCAAGAGCCTCTCTGCGTACCATTCCTTGGCACAAACTGTAAACATTGGTCTTGTCACTCTGAGAACGAACATTTTTCAACACACCATGCTGTTAATTTTGGAGAGTTAGAAGAGGCCTAGCTAAGAAGTAAAACTACTGGACAGAAAGTTTGTTCTGTTTTACCTCAAACCAGAACAAGCTGCTACCTAGATGGAGAATAGCCCAAGAGGTAGGAACACCAGCCGAGCGATGAGGGGCTCAGGACTGATGTATTTAGTCCTAGCTCTGAGCAACCTTGTCTTCAACCGCCCTGTGCAGAAGCTCTCTGTTTTGCAAAATGAAATAGTAGTGGACTGGAAGGCTGAAAAAGGTAAAGGAATCTGATACATTCCTAAAGTTTGCATTCAGCAGGATGCCATATCACAGTTCAAGAAAGCAGTATGACAGTGCCTCTAGATCAGTTCTGGTAACTTCACCTGGTATAAGTTTTTATTCTTGGCATCATCAAAATAAAAAAGTGCTGACAATATGCAAGAATTATTCTGGGAAGAAGAACAAAAAAGATCAAAGCTGGGTAGAATAAATATAGCTTTGCTCAGAGATGGTTAACAGAAGCAAAATAACTGTATGCAAATATTTGAAGAGTGTAAATGTCAAGGCTTGAATAATAAGTATTTAGGAACTGACAAGAAGCTTTCTTGAGATGCACTAGGATAACAAGTGAAGCTGAAGAGTTGAAATAGCATTTAACTGGAGAACGATACAGCTGTGCAATAATTCCCAGTCATAAGTGGTGAATGCTCCAGTTAATGGTAATTTCAAATCTCAGGAATTTTAAAGTTCAGGTTAATCAATTTAACCGTATTATATGAATACATGAGAATAGTATCTTGTTTGGAGGAAAAAGATGGTTATCATAACAGTAGCTGAGAACCACTTCCCTGAAAGAAAACTCTACCTGTAGTATCTTCGTTGTTATGTTCTGCAGTTATACTTGTTGCATTGGCAAAGGAAAAGTTTCAATGAACTAATGTTCCTCTTGCTGATTTATGTGATTTCCAGAATTTTGGCTCAGTTATGATGCTGTTATCTCAGTTCGATTAACCCGTGTGAAGTGTATTATTGTTCAGAGTCCGTGGGCTGAGGGAGAACGGAAATATTACCACCCAGACATCTTGTTTTAACAAGGCTAAAGATAAAAGAAATCTCTCTGAGATGCTATCTGACTCTGGAAAAGTATCAAAATTGTGTGCTCAAAATGAAAGTGGATTATTTAGCCAGTGGGTAATGTTGTGAGAGTCCCCACCCTACTCATTAAATCTCTAGGCTTTAAGTTTTCCATGAGAAGGAGTTGATGTGCATTTGGGCTTGTGTTTAGCGTGGTGTTTCTCAAACACTTAGGTGTGTCCTGTAAGGGCAGGACACCAAATGTACTCGTCGGAGAGCAGGAACTGGGAACAAAGAATATGCTGGCTTCCAGTACTAAAATAATTTAATGCATCATTTTGACAATAATCTTTGGTGATGAGGGAAGGCACATGAATAGCACAGTTAGCTTAAGTGGAGAGCATCCTCATCATACGCCACCCAGAGAAGAGCATTGACAGCCCGTAATGGACAGAACTTCCTGTGGCGATCAAGAATTTGAAGAAGTTCAGTTTGGTGTTAAGTGAAGCAATTTATGAATATACATGTAACTCGGTAAATTATTTTAGTGGAGGTATATTTTATTTTGATATTTTCAAGGCAACAAAAAATATAGCTTTGGAGAGGCAATTCTAGATTTAAAATATATATATATATATATGTAGAGAGAGAGAGAGAGAGAGGGAGAGTACACAAACATAAACTAACCAGAAAAAGAAGAATGAAATTCTCCTGTTTGGGCTAAAATGACCATTATGTCAATATGTTTCTTCTTTCTTCTAAAAAAAATGAAAAATTTAATTTGGGACATAATATTGAATGTTGAAAAAGAATCACCTGAAAAGTAGCCAGACTGAAATCTATTCTGACATTTTTTGGATGAGGGTGATTTAGTTCATATACAGTAGACTTTGATCAGGGAGAACAAGAAATGAAATAACAGATTTTAGGAAATATTAAAGTCAGAAGTGACAAGATACCATGTCAAGTTCTTCACTGTCCTGTCCATTATACAGGCTGCAGAATTTCTTTCAGTGTTTTCTGCTTTATAAAGGACCAAGAATGTCCTTTTGTCTGGAGCACGCTCTCTGTAGTGGCACGGGATAAGCTGTCTTGTGAAGCAGTCAACGGGTATTATAGGGCTAAAACAAGCAGCTGAGCTCCCCAGCCTGACTCCCTCCTCTGACATGGACCTGACCTGTAACAGGTCCCTTTTCTCCAGCGTCATTCTGCCAGTTGTACTTCCTCTCTGGTGCATCAGAGAGAGAAATGAGCACCAGTTTGTCTGGATAGACCTTTCTCATATCTGCTTCGGAGACGGGCTTAACCAAAAACAGGCTACAAAAGAGACGTAAAAGTGTGAAACTTTAGCCAAAACTCAGTCTAGCAGGTGCTCCACCCCTTGGCTTAATTTTGCTAAGTCCCAATTTATACAGTCCTTATCGGTAACAATCTCCCTTAGGAATAATTTTTATTTTGCTCTTTTCCCTGGTTGCAGATGAAACGTGGCCCATTTCCCTTTGCATGAGCTCACAGATCCTTATCAAATCGTTTCTTTGTGATAAACAAAGGAGATCAAGCTGTTCCTTCTTACTTCAAGACGTAATTTCAAGACCTCAGATTATGGACATAGACCTGAGAAGAGTTTCCTGGCCATCATGTTCAGACTGCTGCAGTAGAGATTAGCCATGTCAGATGCCTCCTCCCCAACACTTTTTAAATCCTGTCTTAAAACTAAGATTTTATTTGCTTTCTCTATTATCAGTAGTAATCTCTTCCGGTACCTAACACTTTTCATGGTTACACACTTTTTGTTGTATTGTGCCCTGAGGCCCTAACAGCAATGAAGCAAATGCTTCACCTTAGGTTGCATATATGATGCAATGCCAATGAGGCTAATTTCAGTGGTGTCTTCTGTGAGACGATCGCTTTTAAGACACCCACAGCCTGGGGTATGCTAAATGTGATAGTTACCCAAACTTGGAATTGTGCCCACTCGTTTTCATTGTCTGAATCTCACTTCTTTCAGAGAGTTGAAGTTATTCTTTAATACGACTCCCAGATGAATTATGATATTTAGGCTTGTATGTAGATGCTTCAGCACTTTGGTGCCAGGTTGTTCCACCTGGTTTCTAGACTCAGGTCTCTAGTACACCCTACATCACATTTCTGTTTTCATGTGGATATTGCCGATACTCCACAGGGTAAGTAACGGAACTAGTGGCCTAGATTTAGGGACCTGGTTTACTCCCCTCATTTCAAATTGCACAACACCAAACTCAATGCAATTAGAAGGCAAACCTTCCAATGACATTTAATTTCTATCAGTGATCTATTATACTTTATAAAAATATCCATCTAAAGGTATATATGTAGCTATATATTTTCCTCCATGCAATCTACCATAAATCACACTGCAGATTAATTTACATAATACAGAGTTGTTGGGTTTTTTTAGATAAATTTGGATTAATTTCATTCAACTTTGAGATGTAACATTACATATAGCTGATCAGAGCTAATCACTCTAAAATATATATTTAATGGACAGGAATAACTACCTTCAAAAGGTAATTCACCTTGTAAATTCAGATGTCTACTTCAGGATGAGAAAATTCATATTCCTGGAGTACTTTTTTACGTTTTTGAGTTTGGAGCGGGCTTTCTGTGACCGATCTTGGTACAGAAATTTAAATTGCAAAGATCTACCTTCAGTCCAATGAATGTCACTTCTAATGTCTGATAAAATAAGGTTGCCAGAATGAATGAAAGATTATGGGGGAAATCCAGAAGATCTCCAGGAATCATGCAGAGGTACCAAAGCTAATTTTAAAGGTGGCTGGATCCTGGCAGCACAGAGGGATGACAGAGGCACGTAGAGCATGTCTCAGTGGAAACACTTTTCTTCATACGCCGGTAATGAACTATGAGCTTACAATTTCTGAAGGGTAGTTTTTAGGCAGAGTGTCACTTCTTTAACATTTTGGTTTAGAAAATGTCCAGTACCACTTTTTGAGAAGGATAGAAGAATGATTTCCAGATGTTAGTATACACAATTAGCTTTAAATTAGCACTATCTTTTTGACAACTGACATATTCGCTTTCTTCCCTAAAACTGTGTGGTGTGGCCATGGCCTTTTAGTGTGTGGTTGTATCTCACCGAGAAATGATTTGTTTGGATTGTACTACCAAAACAAAATCAGCTTGATCAACATCTACTGGGAATGAATGGGACTGTGCTGGTCTATTGCAGAGAGGAAAATTTCATACTCAAGTTAAATTCTCTTTCTAAATGACCTGGGAAACCAACACATTAAAGGAAACCAAATGTGATAGCAGATGACTGACAGGTAGGTCGTTAAAACATTTTGTGTTTAAAAACAAGGGATTAAAATTCTAAAATATAGATCATTTTCCAATATTTAGATGAAAAAAATCACAATAGACAATCTATTTTACTTAACTGTAAATTATGAAGTGAAAATTGAAAACTGAAAGCAAAAAGCTTTAATCTTGATCACTTTAAAGTTGACTCGACTATTTTTTATTTTGAAATCCAGAACGTTTCAAAAAAAATACATTCATTCCTATCAAACATTTAGATTTCAGTAGATTTCCTCACCTGTTGTTTTTTTTTTTTAATGAGCAGTGTACGAAACAGCCTTGTGAAAGCAAATCTGCAAAGTTGCATGTAAAACACGCAGATGCGAAAACACAAAAAGTATCCCATTTTGTGCCATGTTTTGCTTGGGGGTGAGGACTGTGCCCCTCGGTCCTGAGCACCCAGTTCTCAGAGGTTCCACCTAATGCATCTTATAATGTTAAAAATAGAACTGGGTGGGGGAGAGGAGGCATGGGTTTTGCCAGTCCCCACTTCATGCGGTTTTCACATTTCCCTAATAGTGTAAAATAACAGCGTTGATCAAAGAACCACAGTGACTTGACAAACAAACAGTAGACCAGTTACAGGATCTCACAACATTTGTCTGTTGCAATATCTTCTGGGAAAGTTTAGTCATGAAGTGAAATTTTTACTGCTTGTTACATGTAGTTAAGGGCAAAAAACACTGCTGCAGCCTCGAAAACAACTTAGCCATATTCATTAGACAGCGCAAGGGCAATCTCAGCACAGAATCGCTATGTTTCTCAAGAGAAAAGGCGGGATCTAACATAGCCTCCAGGAGACTTTTAATTCGGAGGCACAAGCAGTTTGATGGTCATTAAACGTAACAGCTGGCAACACAAGGAGCCAAGTAGGAATGCGGAGCCAAGGAGTAATATTTCTGCCTTCCTGGGATGAAGTGTGAGAGCTCACTGATACTCCACACTGGATGTCCAACAGATAGTAACAGCAACCGAGACACTAACACATGAGTCACCCTCTGTATCTTCAGCGTAACAGTGATGGAAAGTGAACTTCTTGCGTTATCGGCTGGCAGAGGTAATGCTGATTGCGGAGCAGTGATGCTGAAAGCATCAGCAAGGTTGGCAGAAAAAGCAATAACTGGGTTTTACATCCTTAACCAGCTCCTGTTTAGAGAGAAGGAAAGAGGATCCTGCTGTACCTTGTGAATATTTGGCCATTTTAAACAAAGCTGCGGTTCTTGAGGGTTAAGAGCTTACTCTGTCAGAGCTTCTATTTCACTCCAGCATCTTGTTTTGGTGATGGTCAGCCACTATTTGGACACTAAGTCTGGTATAATCCTTCGCACATCATCCTGCTGGAGTAAATAACTTGGCTGTTATTAAAGGACAGAGAAGCTGGTGGTTTAGAAATGGCCTGGTGGTGTCCAAGCATGTTCTTCATGTATTGAGTTATAAATCAGTGTCTGCCTTGGGACTATACACGGGATTTCAGGTTTCAGTGCTGGCGGTAAGAAAAATAACTCAGGATTACTGCTATATAGTCTCATCCATAACTTTATGAGATTCATTTCGGAGAAAGAGAATTTGGAAGCAAAGTTCAAGGTCCCTTCTGGGTCCATCCCTCATTTAGTCTGAGTCTGCGGTACAGCACTCAGGCAGCATAAAGGGGAGTTTAAAATGGGAAAAATTACACTTTTGCTCACTCTAATGGCTTTTTGCACCAGCAGAGAGGTGTCAAGAGGCCTTGGTATAAATGAGAATGAGTTTTATCTGCTTTTTTTCTTTCCTGGTCTGTGCACTCAAAATGCTGATGAGCACCGGGAAGTGAAATCGGAAGAGAAGCCACACCTGCATCGAAAGGACACCCATTTTATGTTTGATTTTTTTCCTTTTCTTCTTTTTTCCCTTTAGATGCAACAATTAGTCCTGGAAAGGGAGAGGTGAAGATAAGTGCTAGCGGGGAGCTCTGCAGCATTTGAAAACACTCTCTGCAGTAGACTCAGAGTTTATCGCTTACAGTTAACCTCTGATGCAGGAGGAGTCCTGCTGCTCCTAAGGGAGAAAAAATATCTCAGGAAAGAAGTTACCTACAAGTAAGAGCTCAGGCACACATACGTGTGCGCATCTGAGTGCGCACGGGCCTGGTGGTTGTATCATATGCTTGAAACCTTCACATATAAAAAATGTAAAAAGTGACATCTCATAATATTTTCATATTGGGTAACTACAGAGAATATTTTGGCAAGGGTGCTTAATCTAAAATGTTCAATTTTAATCAGCTTGAACTATGGTCTGTCTTTCTGTGAACTGAAAACCACCAATCAATTTTCCTTTATCTTTTTTTCTGTTTTTCTTACCCAAGGCAATGCCTTTTGTAAAAGGGTATTTATTTTTAATGGATTTTTTAATGAATTTTTCAGTCAAGCTATTAATAATGCCATTAATTATAGGCAGCTTGTATTAAAGTGCATGCTGGCCTCTTAATCCTGACCCCCAGCTATTGGCTTGCAGCTAATCCAGCCCAGTGCTTGGCAGCGGTGCCGGCCGCAGCCCGTGGCTGCTCGGGAGCAGGGGGAAGACGGGACTAAAGGATAAGAAGGGCTGGGGAAACGAGGGAGGGGGGAGCGGCATTTTGAGTATATACTTTGCCAGAGGGGGTGAAGTTTAAAGCCAGATGATACGTTAGTGCGGTGGGGATAATCCTGGAGATGCGGTGCCAGCACTTGGGAGGACCTTCCCCGGCGGAAGGCTTTGCTCTGCCTGAAAGCCCTGGCCGGTTTGATAACCCCCAGGAGCCCCACGCCGCCTTACCTGGGGCGGTTGTGCGCGACGGCCGCCCCACTTCAATCTGCTTAAAAGATCGGGCAGACAGAAGGCCCCGGCCACATAATAGATTCCTTTCCCTTCCCCAGGCTGCTCATCTGACACGATTGTTACGAAAGTTGCTAATTATCAGCTGGTTGAAAGATAATGAAGGAGCCCCATCCTGTGCGGTTAGAGGAAAGAAACTCCTTTCATTAGGAGCGGGACCAGATCCAAAGAGTTTCCAGCCTTTGTGCTTGGGTGCACATCTCTGCGTTTCATTTTCTGGGGTGATTGGAGGTGTTAAAGAGATCTTAGAATTCATCATTTGGTGTCCATGAAGTTTTGAAGTTTTAACCTTTTTTTTTTTTTTTTAGTACATAAATGTTCTTTTTATTCCTGTACCGAGTTTTGTTTGCTTTGTTTGTAATTTCTACCTACGCATCTTAGAAAAAAAAACCAACTAGATACATTATTCTCTTTTTAAAGGTTTCTGGAAAAAAGGATGGTGTGTTTGCCCCATTGCAGAACTGTCTCTGGGCCACTCTTCACAGCTGCAGGATGCAAGTTTCGTATTTACAAGTTCAAGGAGGAGAAGTCCTTTCTCCTGAAGACCAGACACCCATAGAGATGTTAATCTGATATTTTATGGTAATTAATTTGAGCATTTAAATAAGTGTTTTGGCCACTGGATTTGTTAAGGGTTTTTAAAAGCCAATAATGCAGAACATGAGGCAGTAGAAAGAGACAGCTCTTATCCAGAGAAACAGAAAATTTGGACCTGAAGGAAGCTGGGACACTCTGGGGAGAAAATAAACTGAAGGTTTTTGTTCTTTAGGTTTTTAAGTTTTTCCCTTTTTTTCTTTCTTTTTCTTCTTGCGGTTATTACAGAAGTGTGTCTTAAGAAGATGCTTGAACACCGGTGTGTGTTTGGGTGTTCACTACTCAACACAGACTTTGGAAAATTAGAGCGCCAGCCAGTTTGGACACTGCAAGCCCAGCTTTCCCCATGCCCAGCACCAATACCCCTCAAGTCTTTCACTCTTTCCAAGCACTGTGCGAATTTTTCAGCCCCAAATTTTTACAGCCCTGAACCCGAAGCTTTCTTAAGAAAAAGTAGTGGCAGGCTTGGGAAACATCTACCTTCCCTGACACTGCGTCCATCACCCTCTGTTCTTTCTCTGTCCCTATTTGCTTTCCAAAGCTTTGTGTCTCAGTGGTTGCCTCTGGATCCCGGTATCAATATTTAATACTGTGGATACAGGTATGATTTCAGCAACAGCATAAGGACTTACGCCTGGTAATGATTTGCTCTTAACGCTATTTATCTTCTTCGCCTTTTGGGGGGTTTCTAGGTGTTTTTTTGTGTGTGTGTCAACAATTATCTTGGCTGTAATAGAACAACATGAAAAATCAAGGTGGTATAAACTTTTTCCTAGAGAAACACTAGCATTGCATTTTGTAACTGATATTCTTCAGTTTGCTCAATGGTTTACAGCTTCTGCCGGTCTTCTCTTACCACCAGTGCTGCTCACGCCATGTCCTGCTAGAGAGACAGGTAAGAAATGGAGAGGAGAGAAAGGTGGAGGACCGGCACTATGAATGGGTGCTGAGCCTCCTAAATCATGCCCCATAACATTAATATGGGGAAAACAAGCGCAGCACACGCTATCCTCGTTATTGTGTTGTGTCTCAGCTTCTCTCCAGCTTTACTCCGGCTGCAGCGTTGACAGTATCACAATAGTTTCTTGTAAAACACCAGCAGATGAAGAACGTGCAAATGTGCCTCGGAGCCATACCATGCACTGGATGATGCACCCACATTTCCAAAGAGAAAACGCTAATCCCATACAAATAAACCAAAAAATACCAAGAAGTAGTTGGGCTTTTTTTCTTAATTAAGGTTTTTGTTTCAAGGGTTGTTATTTTTTACCAGTCTGTGTGAGGATATTCAAGCTTTGCCTGGTAGAAGAAGAACTGGGATGAATGTATCCTCTTTTTAAAGTTGGTCCAAAGAAAACCAAACAAATTACAGAAATTATTTCAACAGCACTGCCCTTTTTGTCCATATTCTTGAATAAAACACAATGCAAGGTAAATGAAAGTAATTTATCTCTGTTATTTTCATGCTTTAGGTTTCCATGCTTGTTTCTTTTCAAAATCAGAACAGCGGATACACAAGTACAACAAACCAGTGAGGACTACAGGCATCTTTTATGACCCAAGGGACTAGTTTTCAAATCCAAGACAACAGCTTAGTTAGTTGGGATAACTTCGGCCATGTCCCTCTTCCCCCAATGAGTCCATACACCAATAGATATATTGGTACTGTTGAACTCACTGGTGGGGTTGTACCTAATTTTTATAAGAATCATGTATTTTTGAACATTTACCCAAAAGAAGTTGTGAAACTTCTGAGATTCACCTGTTGGTAGTATTCTCTCTACTTGACGGTTTTCAGAAAGAACAGGGTTTTTAGAGTTCTGAATGAAAGGGATATTAGCCTGTTATTTCAAAGGTCAGATTGAAACTGAGTTTGATCAGACAAGAATGAATGAATAACCATATGTTCTGGCAAGATAACTGTAAACATAGCTAAGAGAAATGTGCATGATGGTCTCAGCAAGCTTTCTTAAGCAATGTGATTTTTGCCATCAGAAGGTTATAAATTACTCAGAAATTTGTTCCGAGTTAAAAATAGCCCAATTTGGCTCCAACATTTGCTATCTTTCACTAAATACACATACACACATACATCTTAATGAAATTGAGGACTTTGCTGACTGTCAGTGGTTTTAAACTTCAATATGATTTTTTTTTTTCCCCCCACTACTGAAGGAGTATTTTTACCACTTTTTAAAGAAGAATAAAAGGGATGGGAGAAGATAAAACTGATACAAATTAAATTTGGGAACATTTCTGCATAACGTAACTGGAAACGTTCTCCCACAGGATTTCTCTCAGTTTGGGATATTTTTTTTTCATTTCTTTTTTTTTTTAATTCACACTAATTTAGTAAGCTATATAAGTGAGTGCCTAGCTTTAAGGGTAAAAGGAGGTACATGTGTGCTCAAGCTCTTGTTAAATTGGATCTTGATTAATTTTTGTAAATCTATCTTATTTCTGGCATAGCTCAGGAAAGCTGTCAGTCCCTGCTTGGAATGGGAACCTGAAAGGCTTTCAGCACATTAGAGAGTTGCCTTTTCAGGTCAAGGCTGAGATGCAGTAAAAGGGGGGGAAGATTGCATTGTGCTTGCTTGACCTATGCAATATTTTATTTTTGGATAAACAGAGCACTGCAGCTTCCAGTTTTTTTCTGATCTGTTCCTCTTCACAAAGGCTGCATTCAGCAAATAGGGCACGCTGTTTCAATATGTGCTCTGTTTCTCTTTCTATCCATCTCACTCATTTCTTTTTGTAAACCTCCTCGTGGACTATATATATTTAATTGCAGATCTCA
Source organism: Dromas ardeola (assembly GCA_013398915.1). Lineage (NCBI taxonomy): Eukaryota > Metazoa > Chordata > Aves > Charadriiformes > Dromadidae > Dromas > Dromas ardeola. Next base: position 4,033 of record VYZM01011092.1, on the reverse strand, counting down.
TTTGCTTCTTTTTTTCCCCTTCCTTGTACATGAAATGAAAAAAGAAAGAAAAATGCTCCTTATTGATTTTTCTCTACTTGACTCAGTGTGGGTCAAGGTTTTATACCCTTATACCAAAAATTGCCTTCTAACAGGAGCCGTTTAGCTGAAATCAAGCAGCTGGATCATGCAAATCTGTGTAACTCTATTAATTTAAACAGAGCTGCTCAGATTTATACCAGCTGAGGACCTGGCTTGGAGGAAAAACTTCTAAGAAAAAGTGTCCTCTAGCTGGGATAAGCAGTTTGGCCCCTATGAGCAAATTCATTTTCTTTTTAAAGTAAGAGGTAATACAGTGCAGCATCCTGAGTTGCAGTATACTTCCCCCATGGCATTTCAGTGGGAGACAACTTCCAGAAGACTGGATTACACAAGGAAATAGGACAAAGCAACAAACACTGTGGGGTTGTCGCTGCTCACGCATCATTCACACACTGATCCTGGTTTCTCAAAAAAAGATAAAAATAAAACATTCAATATTTGCCAATCAGAAGGAATAAATGCTTTTCTTCCTGTGAATCATTTGCAGCCTGCTTGCTCTGACTGGCATGACTGCTCATGTCATTCGTAAGGAGTTTTTCTCCACCCTGGCTGACTGATGTGTTCAAGACCAGATCTAAAAACCCTCAGAGAAATAATCACTGGGGCTAAAAATGGTGGGACTTTACAGTATGAAATAATTTTCACATGTACATGCCATAATGCCATATAATTTGCAAATAACCCCTAATGGGACCCCACGAAGGGCAATGAGATGTTGCTTATTTTCCTGGGAAAGTTCAGTGCCTGAAATGTGCTGCTCTGTGCTGAAATGTCGTAGAAATGCCTAAGAGACAGGGCATGGACCATAACCGCAGCACCTCAGGGTTTCTTTTTTTTTTTTTTAAATACTGGTAAATGTAAATGCTGATTCTGGCATTTCTGAGTTTCCATTTTAGCCACAGGTCAGAATATTTGGTGAGGGTCCTTCATTCATTGGGAGATACGAATTTTAGTCCTTGTGTCCTGCTACGCTGCATTTCTGCACATGCTCAAGAAGCTAATATCATACAAGATTGCAAGGTAGTGGATTAAAAAAAAAAAGATGAAATATTTACTTTCATATGAGGCATTGTTGCAATCTGGTTTTCTCCTTTAAATACAGTGGGAATCTGTGGTGTTTCACTCATACATAGAAGATGCAGATCTGCATTGGAGATACTTAAAAATACCTTAAAATGCAGGAGCCTGACGTTCACTTTCCAGTCTTGGCATGCTGTTGGCCTGTGCTATGGCACAGAATTCACATTTTTCAGGATGTCATTTTTCTCTTTTATAAAATAAGGATTTTTGTATGCTACTACACATTTTTGTTACATGCTATACACAATGAATGTCTGCTTTGTAAACTATATAATTTTACTGCTATTTGCAAGCCCACATTCAATGATTCCATTCTGTAGTTAAAAAAGTAAAAATAAAAAGTCTGCTGTTAAGCACCTTAAGAATGGGGGGAGAATGTCAAATATTGGCACATTAATAGAGACACATCACAGTCTCTGTCCTTCTACAGAGTCTGAAATTATTTGCAGGTTGAAAATCATTTCACTATTACAACAGATGGGAAAAATTCCTGATTCTTCTCTACTGAATGAGTTGTTGAAAGACCAAAAAGGTGTTGAAGAGATAAAAAAGATCAGAATAATTTACTAAGCATTTTGACACTGTGCATGTCCAACCAAAGCCGTCTCCTTCTGGTGAGGAAGATAAATGGCAGTGAATCAAGATCTGATAGTGACTCAGTGTTTGCTGTGCCTGTGACTGGAAATGAGTCTGAGACTAAATTATCGTGAAAATGGGGTCAGCATAACAGAACATTTCCTCTCTTCATTCTTCTTGGCCTTTTTTTTTTTCTCCCATTTCTCCTTTTATTTTTCTAATAAGGACTTAAAAACATGAGACCAAAATGACCGATAGAAATCACAAAGAAGTATTTTCTAACATTAATGTGTAGAATGCACCATGATTTTAAATTCTTTTTTCTGGAACCCTGTACAACGTTCATGTCTTCTTGTAAGTGTGGATGGTGTGCCTGAAATTCAACCTTTCAGTAGAAGATAACCAAATTAGAACAACATGAGGGCCTGTCTAGGGCTTCTGGCACCACTAGAAATTAGGAATTGAGTTTATTTTCAAGCTTTGCAAGGTCTAAGAAAACATGGTAATAGGTGCTTCTTAGATATATGTTAAGAGACGTTCCCTTCGCCAAAGACATTACAGCCTCCTACAGAACACGAGAAGTCCTTTAATGAAGATTCTCTCATGGCAGATTTTCCTGTGGCTGCTCATTTGCCAACATGAAATCCCTGTTCTGACTCTGGAAGCAATCACATATTTTTATAGCCAGAAAAAAACTCACGTTTGATTGTTGAATCTAATTTTCTGTGTAAAACAGGTGATAAAGTTTTACCTATTAACATCTCTTTGGAGCCTAATTATCTATTTCTGGCTAAACCATATCCCTTGGTAAGCCATTCTTTCTTTGTATGAAATTATCAAAAATGGAGGCATTCATGCCATGTTTTTCATGTTTGCTGTCATGTTTTAGCTGGGCTAAGCATTGGTCCTATCTTTTTGTTTTCTACTTGTCTAACTTCAGCTTCTTACTACCAGACCCCTCTAGTATTTTTCTTTGTTAAATAAAAGGTTTACCTAATACCTGATATTTTATTTAAGAAACACAAAAACTCAACGAAAGTCTTTGCAATCTTCTTTGCAGACAATTAGCCAAAATGAGCCTCATAATTATCTCAGTGTAAGACTTTTCTCTGAACCATGTCCAATTTTTAATGTCCCTCTAAGAGGCAGACAGTGTAAGTGGACCTGGTGGACTGATGTCAGTCTTACCAATGCAATACACAAAGGCAAGACTAGTTCCTTGGTTGTTCACTCTATTCTTGTGGTTCCTTGTCCAAAGATTACTCAACCTACTTGACACAGCACAATATTAGGAATTCTCATGAAGCTGCTTTTTCTTCTGTAATCCCCAACTATTTTTTAGCTTTTCTTTTTTGAGCCATGTCATTCAAAAAAGTCAAGGAATCCTTGACATATAGTGTCTGTCCCTCCTTGTGCACATTTACTCAGTTCATCCTTACCAAAAGAAGCCAAAATGAGGATTTGCCAGTAATGTGTAAGTGGTAAGGTACTCCCAAGTAAGGACTTGGGAGGTCCATGTACACCTGTATATACACTTTCAGGGTGGTATTACTTCACCCAGTTGTAGTTGTCTACGTGTTAATTGATGAGCAAAAATCCATCATTTAGGCTTTCTTTATGGTCTAAGAAGAAGCAAATGCCTCAAAAACTCAGGGTGGGATGAATAGGGGACTTTAATGACTAGAATATTTGCTGGAAGCACAACGCAGCAGGACACAAGAAGTGCAGGAGGTTTCTGGAGTGCATTGAGGATAATATCCTGACTCAGGTGATTGAAAAGCTGATGAGCAGAGGCACAGTCCTCATACTGGACCTCATACTTGCAAAGAAGTAAGGGGGTGGGGTGGATGGCGACAGCCATGCAATGGTGGAGTTCAGGATCCTGAAAAGAGAGTGCCAGGCAAAAAGCACAGTCATGGCACTGGGCTCCAGGAGAGCAGAATTTGACCTTTTCATGGACCAGCTTTCATGGACCTACGGCAGACCGTTCAGGAGAAAAAGAATGGGTACAGGAGAAATGATTGATTTTCACAGATCACCTCCTCCAGCCTCAGGAATGATCCATCCAACATAAAGGAAATTAAGCACCTGCCTAGTGGATGAAAGGTAGGTGGTGGATACAGTTTTTCTGGATTTTAGTGAGGCTTTTGATACCATCCCTTACAACACCCTTCTGGACAAGTTGCCCAACTGTGGGATAAACAGGTTCATGGTGCTCTGGGTGAAGGGCAGAGCTCAAAGGGTTTCAGTGAATGGGGTTACATCTGGGTGGTGACCAGTCACCAGCGGTGTTCCT
>VYZM01011090.1:362196-372291 GCA_013398915.1 Dromas ardeola | reverse complement strand
TAGCAATAGCAATTTGTAGTATTAACATTGTTGTTAATAAATTCTATTTATTTTTTAAAATTGTGCTTAGATTTCAGCAATACGAGCAAGTGAGCTGCATTAAAGGGGAGCTGGCACTGTGAGAGATTTGGAGGAGAGGACTAACTTCCCCTGAAGTGAATTTCTCCACGGAAGACTTTATATGCAGCTGGAGAGCCACAGTATACAGCATGAATACAAACACACAATGGCACTTTGAATTCAAAGGCCATTGACTTGAGTAAATACTCCACAAGAAACTTGGGATTCTTGTCATAAAATGAGACAAGTGTTTCTGTATCCAAGTTTTATACTCTGGATTCATGAGGCGGAGCGGAAGCTTTCAGCAAAGGAGCCTGGCATTTGGCAATACTTCCTTGAGATCTCCCTGGAGCTCGCTTCTGTGGGAATGTCAACTTTGTTCCCCTCTAGCATCTGATACACATATGAGGTTGAAGCAACAGCTGACTTCTCAATTAGCTTTGTTCACTGAATTCAGGCAATAATGCCTATATTTTTAGCACTGGAAAAAAAAAAATCTTTTAATCAGTCTCACTATCACTTCAAAGAAAGCTGGATCTTGGATGCATTCAAGCCATTGTAAATTTCCAGTCTGTTTACTGCCAAGTGGAATAATGCAATGGGATCTACAAAGCATCACAGAGCATAAGAAGTGATAAGGTCTGTCCTGACTTTTATACAGTGCTAGCGTAAGAACAGAGTGCGCTTTAAGTTTTGTAAGAGGGTAAAAGCACTATGTCCAACAGAAGGACTCCTGGTAGAAATCAGACATATCTACCATATACTTACAACTGGAGTCATTATGAAGAACAGAAATGGAGTATCCTCTGCCACAGCTTTTAGATTATCTACTAGCGCTCACCTTACATTCCGAAAAACCGCCAGAAGCCAATCATGATGACCATACCTAAGTCATTAGGGTTCATCTGTTTGTATATACTTAGTAAACACAGTTATTTGGAACTCAAGTGTGCCCTTTTGGTCTGTTCCCATTCTCTGGTTATGAAAACAGCAAGAGACAACAGTAGCCCCGTTAGATTTTTGGCTTGCATCAGAGAGGCTGTCCTGGCCAACTAGGAGGGTACACTTCCTTCTCCCAAACATATGGCAGCGATCAAGTGGAGCACTCAATTAGAGCTGTTCAGTGCTCTCCCAACTTAATCTTTTTTTCAGTGAATAATCTTTTGTTTTCTTAAAGAAATACCTATCCATGAAAAACACATGTTTAATGAGGATTTGGGACAGCATTTCCCTTATTAAAAAAAAGCTATTATTTTCATCTTCTAGCCTGTGTTCCTCTTTTTTCTCCTCCATCTCTTTTGTGTCCAAAAACTAATAGGCAAAGTAAAGGAGTACCCAATTTTTAGAAACTGAAAAGCCTTGGAAGAGTTTCATTAAAGAAAAAAAGAAAAAGAGAGAAAGGGGAGACAGAGAGAGAAAGATTTAAAATAAAAACTTGTGGAACAGATTAGATCTTTTTCCCAAGTTTCCAAGCTCCAAGCGTTGCCAGAGCAAGCGATATTTCCCAGGCTCAAATTAATCACCATTGTCAATGGTCACCTCCTCTCACATTGATCTCCTTGACAACTTGCAGCCAGATCAGCCTTCAAGATCCTGACAGCACTGGCAAGAGATATTGTGATCTGAAAGCCCACGTAGCTGGAGCATTTCTTTAAAAGTGATCACTCCGCGTACAAGTAGAAACTTCGTAGAGGGATGCAGCTGCAGCTCGCCTTGCTTTAGGTGTTCTCTGACTGGATAAACTGTACTCTTAAGCACATCACTTAGTTTTAGCATAGCCCAATAATATTAACAGTCTAATTGTCAGGAGCAATAACAAACTAAAGGTATGAGAAAGACCTCATCAGTTTTCATTTAAGATCAGAATTCCTGTCTTTTCACCGTCTTATCACACAGAAGACATGAGAAAAAAAAATAAGGAGGAAAAAAAACCCTGGGAAAGCAAGATCCAAATTTTCTCTGCCAGCCTCCTACCCCAGGACACAGCACTGGCATGTAACTAATTCGTTACAGGGCAGCCTTATTAAAAGGGATATGCCTTGAATGGACATCACAGCTAGAAATGACTCATGAATTCAGGTATACAGAGCTCAGCACCAGATTCAGCTGGGCTGATTAGACGAATGTATAGTTCTCTCAGCCACCCCTCATTCAGTGGATGCTATTATTTCAAGCCCTAACAAACCCGTCTTCCACAAGAATTTAGTACCTCCCTACTTTCACTGAGGAACAGATTTACCCCTGAAATAAAGAAACACAGGAAAAAAAGATGTTATAGAGAGAGTTATTTCCAGTATAGGAACACAGTCCAGTGCAGTCAAAGTCTCTTGAAAAAGCAAGTCCTTATTTTATGTTTTCCTCACTGTGGATCTTTGTCAGAAACCTTGTTACCCGTTGACAAGGTAAGGCTGAAGACTTTGGGAGGAATATAATCTAAAAGTGACCTGCAGTGTAGAGAAGGAAACCAAGAAATACTAATAAGACCGTCTGAGCAAAAGCAATAGATAGGACAGAGTTTGAAAGGCAATATTATTGCATGCACATAAGCCAAGCCAATATTTTGTTGCAGATAATATCCCAGTAGAGGGCACAAAGCTGATAATCCTAACACTACATCGCTCAGATCCAGGATCATTACATTAATTTGTGGGTATGACATTATGAGGATAGTTATTAATTAAAAGGAGGAACAGAGAAGTGGTCAGGGAACTATGGAGGCTGTCTTGAAGAAAGATGGAAAATGGCATGCCTTCAGCTTCGATAGGCAGCGACTGGGAAACTCCTAACAAGCCACTAATCTTTCAAGGCTAGAAGTCCCAGAGACAGAGAACTTATTACAGTCACTAAGCAAGAGGAGGTACACAACCACGGAGAGCCGAGAGGAACACTGTTAAGCACCAAGCAGACTGGAGCTTTCACCACCCTCCTCTGAGCTGGTCAAAGATGGTTGTGTCAATGGAGCACATGCAGGCTCCACTCAGCGTGCTGCAATATAGCAGTTAGGATGCCCTCAAGGAGAATTGACAAAAATGAAAGCCACATCCACACTCAAGTTAAAATAGTAAGATTACTTTTGTTTTGTTGTTGGGCACTTGCAATACAAGCCAAGGAAAGAAAAAGTTGTGACCCATTCTGAAACAGTAACCTCAAAGATAGGACACTGCCACATGCTTGAAGTCTTCAAATCGCTTCCTTCACATGAGGTGATCTGAAGTTCAGCCTCCCACTTCCCAAAGCAGGGCCATCAGTCTTCTGGGGTACCTCCACCTCTCCTGTTCATCATATTCCATTTTGCAGACCCTGCTTGAATACTCAAAGATCCAATAAAAATTTAAAAAATTACTTTAAACACCAGCATTTATAGAAGACTAGTGAAAGGCTAGATACTTGATTTCATCTTTTTTTCAGTCCTCTCATAGAGGACATCTCAATGAAGGAATTCCAACTCCTTTCCACCATGGTGCAAGCTCACCTGGATTTCATCCCACAAATATGGGTAACAAAAGCTATCATTTCATCAGTCCACACAGGCCTACTGGTGGCAGACAGAGGTCCCTGAGATCTACCTTGCCCTAACTATCTTTAGACTGGAACCCACACTGTCTTTAACCTTGCTTTGTTTAGTAGTACTGTAATCCCCTTCCCAAATACTCAGATTAAAATACTCCCAGGCATGAGATTAGTCAGCTGTGAAGTTCCTTCTCACAGTAAACAGCAATAGTCATAACTGCTTGAAGATTTTAATGTAAGACTGGACAAAACACTGAAGGGAAAAAAAAATCTTGCCTCTAGGAAAAATAAGTATGCTGACCATTCCTTGAACACACTGCTGAAAATTGTTGTTGTGAGACCTTAACATTCTTTAATTTCAAGAATGAATTTTACATGGATCCTCTGGTTTCCTCAGTTGTGGATCTACTCTTCAAATTATCTGTTGATTAAGCCAGGATGAGAACTATTATTTCTTCTTAATCTCTTTACGTACACACAGAACTTAAAAGAAATGTCACGTTGCAGCCCTTTCCTTAATTCCTACAGATTTTAACCAAAGCCAGAAGGCCTAATTTTCCTCCAGCACATGGGTATAAAAAAAAACTCTGAAGTGGTCACACTTTAGTTAATGAAATTGTACCCATATAAAACTGGTAAAGGTAAACTGAGCCCTGAATCAGATTTTCAAGCTTAAACAGACAAGCAAAAGGCTTGTGTGAATGATCGTATATGGAATGTATGCAATAGCTGCCTCAAAGTGGGACGCTATATAGAGATAACATGATACTACAACCATGTACTTGGCTACAACAATATAGGCAGCACTGTAATTACAATAATGACCTCCCAGAGCTATTGTGTCTTTAATTAAGTCTTTAAGAGTAGGCATTTGCCACTTAATCCTAACTCACTGTAACTACTGCAGCGTATCATCTACATTTTCACAAAGAATTACTGTGTCATATTTCTGTCAGAAAGATGAAAGGGAATATTTTAGTTCAAGTGGCATTTACAGAATGAAGCCGTATGAAGTAAGAGGCCCATAGATGTCCTTTTAACAGCACTTCAGACCAAGTAAATGCTTCTGTTCCCTTTCTTTCTCCTGCTACTCTGCTTCCTCCCAGCACAAGCTGGGAGAAAGCAGGCAGGAGGGGCTACACAGAGCCAATATCACACCTGATTACACGGATGATAAAGCTGTGACAACAGATTTTAACCAGAATACAGTGCACAGCAGCAGTGCCGCAAAGTGACAGTTTTCAAGTTTCATTTAACTCTTTACCACTCGTCACGAACCAACCAGCGAATTTTTCTCATTGGTGCCCACCAATTCTCACCAGGCTGCCTTTGGACAGAAGACCTTTCCCGAGATTCCTTCCCATTCCGAAGTGTGTTGAGTTAAATCAACATTCAGTGCAAATGAGATTAGACATGTTATTTTCAACATCATTAACAAACTGTTATTTAGGGGTATTCTTCTAATAATTGTTCCGTGAAAGTGAGGAATTTTTCAGAAAAGACGTGTGGGTGTGTGTGCAGAAGAGTTTCTCTGTTGTCTGAATGGCACCACTGTTAACTCAAACACAGAGACTCTGAGTAGCTCTGTCAGTTCTACTTTGCTTTAACAGACTCACAGGCACCGGAGATGAGAACAATTTTCTGCTTGTTTATTTGAGGGATTCTTATTCTAACTATGGAAACCTGACTCGGCCCAATTTCCACATCTTTTCAGTGTCATCTTTGATATGAATATTTTCATTCCGCTTTACTCTTCACCTCCATCATCTCAAATACCACATCCAAACAGTTTGATGAATGAGAAGAATTAAATCAAAACTAAGAACTACAGAAGCAGTAGGGGAATTTAAAATTGATCCGCCTCTCATGTATTTCTATATCATCACAAAAGACTTTCAACACTTTGTCTTGCCATTACACACCAGGGAAGAAACAAACACATCATGACGTTAAGTTTTCCCTATAAACAAGGCAGGGACTTTTAGTCAACAGTCAGCACTGGTTTAACTCAAGCGCTCTTAATGCTGTTGTCTTTACAAAAGTACCCACATCCCCGTACCCTACCAGAGGTTGATGTCTTCTCTGAGCCTTCTGTTATTTCTCGAAGTGAATGTATTCAGTTACTTCCCTGGCTGGTCTGTAAAATACCAAAAAAAAATAATGCATCGCTTGCTTAATACACTACTTGAATGACATGAAATATAGCACCAAAAATCTTCTCCCTTGTCATCGAAACACTAATGCATCTTCTGCAAAGTCTTCTTTTATTCTTGTCTTTCTGATCTTTGTCATGCTTCTTCTTCCCTTTCACAAGATTTTTCATAAGCCTGGAAAAAACACACTGTTCGCATCACAAGACAGATGTCAACAATTGCCTGAAGCCTCCTCCTTTCTCCTTTCCCTTTCTTCCCTATTCTTTGCTGGAGTGTTAAGATGATACTACCTTCCCAAGCCTATCTTGATAAGCCCCAAAATCTAGAGCACAAGAGAAACAGATGTTGTGTGGTCCTTTTCTGCCACTTCAGGTGTAAGTACTATCACTATCAGGTACACAGGTGCAACCTCTTAGCAAATTCTGATCTCCTGCCCATGCAAGTCTAGTGAGGTAATCAAGGCTGACACTGACTAGTAAAAAAAATTGAGCAAAGTTATTTAAAGTTATATAACACCCAGTGCTTTATTCATACTACAACCCAAATTTAGCACACACAAGTAGAAAGACTTATTGATAAATACCTGTTGGTATGGGCAAACTACCTGCAGAAAGATAGTTAAGGGGAAGATGGTTGAAATGGTCAACAAGAAGCACTCGCTTTGTCAGCAAGTAATTCAAGCTCTTCTAACACATCAGGAAGGGTCTACAAGATTGGCCTATAACCAGCACTGCCTGGTGGGGTAGCACACAAAAAAAAGCTTATAAAAAAACCTGGGTTCCTACTCCCAGTTATGTAAACAAAGTCTTTTCTCTTCTGACTGAATTGAGGATGGGGAGGGAAATGAGACTATTTTTTTCAATTCTTTCAATTTCAGCTAACGAAAGGACAAAGATCAAGATATAGCTTCCGGTATTTCTGCTCAGTTCAAGATTTTGTAGTCTGAAAACTACATCGAAACTATTCCATTTCAATTTTTTTTATTAGCTCCTCATAGGCAGCTAATTGTGAAATTAAAACACTTTTTCAAAAGATTCAAAAACTCAAAGGAAAAATACTCTAACTGTCCCTAAATGAAAAATGTTACTTCAACATTTCTCAATGCTTTTCCTTGTGTTTCTGCTTTTAAAGAATTATCCGCCATCCCTGTGAGGATACAGCAATGTGATAGACACATCTTAAATTACTTCCCTAAGGTGAGAGAAAGGAGTTCAGCCTTAATGAACCCGCCCTCTTGCCAACACTTTTGCATACCAACCTTAACCAGACCCTTCTCTCCAGGCTTGATGTGAAAAGGTCACTGGCCTTTTATCTGGAGAAGATAGCCCCTGAGAAGTCCAACCATCTCCTTGTTTCATTTGACACCAATACAACAGCCTCTGCTCTGCTGTTACAAGACAGGCACCTCTGAATGCCTGATCACATATCTCTCTTCTACAACTTGACAGGCTCGCAGTGTGAAGGATGCGTTAGAGTTCATTCCGTTTGGAAAAGAACATCTTTAACTGCTGAAATCATATTGCTCTCTCTCTCTAGATGTGCTAAGTAATCGCAAGTTCTTCTTGACTATTAGAATCACATCCCAAGATTTGCCATTGATTTCAGCAAGTTTTAGATCAAGCACACATTTACCAAATGAAACTGGGTTTTGTTTCTTCAAGGAATTTATGTTGAGTCCGTAAATGCTGCAATTGTCTCAGGTAGCAGCACAACATGACCTACAGACTCTCATTCTTTCACACCTTAAGCAGGATGGGTTTCCCAACACACACACACAATTGCCCCCTTTTTAAAACTTGATTACATCACACAAAAATATTAATGAAAATTCTTTTTCTACCCAAGACAGGTTTTTTTTTCAATCCCACTAGGCTGAATCATTCTCTCAGATATGACTTCTTGTCAAGCTCTGAAACAGTTTATTTTAAAGTCATCCCAGGAGTGTGAAAAAGGTATCTTTACAGAGATTTCTGAAGTTCTATTCTCACAGCGTATGTATCTCAACAAATAACCTTATATTCCCTAGGAACAGGAGGAGTCAATGCATTCATTTTTAAAGACCTTTTTCTCTTATTTTGGCCAGAAAGAACCCTTTCACGCACTGAAAATTAGGCACGCAAAATACTGACAGGGATTCAGTAGGTCAAACCTTTCTGACCACAGAAGCATCTACCTCAAAGCCAAAAGTGAAGCAAAAGTCCAAAATAAGTATATGACTAGTATACAAGAAATGAACAGTTCAAGTTCAGAGTCTACAAAAAAGAGGCTTTAAGAGAAGGCAGAAAAACTTGTGGACAGGCAAGTTTGAAGACCAGACTGAAGGGGTTGGGATAATAGTCTGCCAATGCAACCAAGGCTGTTGCCAACAGGAAGGGGCTAATCTGTCCTCCTTCTCTGTAGCAAATAGGTCGAGAAGTCATGTGCTTAGCTTGCCGCAGAGAAGATTCAGGGAAAGCCAGTAAGTGTAGAGAACGTGAAGCCTTCTAATGGTTAGGAAATGGAAGCTCAGGAACAGATTGCTGTGGCCCAGAGTGACAGAGGCCCCACCAGCGGTAGCCTCCAAGGACACTGAAGCACTGAACCTGCCTCAAGGGAGAACAGCACATATGACATCTGGATTCTTCCCAACTACTTAAGGTGGGAGCAGGATCCCACCCCACCAGAGATTTTTGCTGTTGATTTTAAACGCATGAGGATTTCTTTCTTTTCGTAAACTTTCTATTACTGAGTAAATATGGCCTAAGAAGGTGCGTTTCTACTGAAGACAACGCAAACCCTGTGCTTACAATGCCTTGCAGAAGCTATGCAGCTCGCCAGTGACAGCCGAAAAGGTGGGGAATGGCTCCCCAGCCCCAGCATTGTATGTTATACATCGTTATATACAGAACTGCTCTTGTTGAGTCTGAAGTGAGCCAACTGGAAAGCAGACAGAAGCAGGTACTGATATTACACCAGAACATATTGTCACTGCTAGAGCCAACTTACCATCACCGAAGCTGCCAATTATTCCCAAGTCACTGATATATTTTATTTTTTTTTAATCCCAGAGAATGATCTTCTGCTGGAGGCTTTTTCACACCCATGACTCTGAAGTATCCCTGGTGGCATGTTGGCTAATTAAGAGCAAAATCCATCTCTTGATGAAATAACACTGCCACTGAAAAAAGATTTCTACAGTCAGAAAAAATGCTTAATCAGGCTAGAAGGAGCAGCATCTTAACACTTGCACTAAGCACAGGAAAGAGGTCTACAGCTAGCAATTAACAATGATGAAAAGGACAGTGATTTAAAGCATATTGCCATGACATTTTTATCAAACTAAATGAGTTTGCTAGGCCCAGCGGCTGCATATGCTTATTGTCATTTAATGTTTGGATAGCAACACATCAGGCACTGAGTATCAGGAGGTGCCGAATTTAATAAGTCATTTTGACACTGGTGTGAAACGAGCAAATCAGCATTCTGAGGAATGTGTTCACACTCTGAGCAGACAGGCAGACATCCTAAGCATGTGAGGTGACACCAATCAACAAAAAAAAAAAAAAAGAGGGGAGGCGGGAAAGTGAGCGAGAGAGATGAAAGCCAGGAGAAGAAACAGGCAGCAATACTCCGATGAAAAACTAGTTCTGTCCTGTCTCCTCGTCTGGCTGGTTGGTGTCAACAAGGCAGATTTCTTTTCACTAGGGCTGAGATGCACTGCCTCTCTTCAACGGCATAAATCTCATGTATTATTTAAGCCCTACATGGATTATCTCAAATGAACGAAAATTAATGTCATGGAAACCTTTCAGGACTTTTTATTGCTTTAGCGGCAAAGCAAAATTCCTGCCACGTGCAGAGTTAATCAGAACTTGTTTTTTAGCACAACAAGGCTGGCTCTGCACACATACTTTGAGAGCCTCTCAGACACATTTCTCCCCGAAGCCCACAGGAGTTGTGCCTGTGTGAGCAAACTAAGGCTCCGGCTTTTCATGCCTTTCAAAGAACCGGCAGTTTTGATCCTGGCTCCCCTGCCCTCCGCAGATTGGCTGCTCGCTCCATCCCTCACCTTCCAACCCTCTTTATATTCTCTTTACCTCAGGGTATGTCTGTAGTGCAGAGGCACCCGAGTTTGCTATAGAACTCACTAGCTCAGGTGCTGCAGTAGATGAGGTTGTGTGGAGCTCAGCACAGACTGATTTATCCCAGCTACCACTAATTCATTTAAAGCTAGTTAAACCATGTCTACCTAACAGACTCACTCCCCACATTCATCCTCACCACCATGTCCTTGGTTCTTGCCCCTGCACTTCCAAATACTCCATATTTCATCACCAGTCTTTTCAGTGGGCTGATCCACTTCTAAAGTAGTCCCTTTTTCTCCTCCCCACGC
>VYZM01011090.1:318258-362172 GCA_013398915.1 Dromas ardeola | reverse complement strand
CCCCCCCAAAAAAAAAAAACCACTTTGGTACTAATTCAACAATCCTTTTGCATTTTGAGGTTTATCTTAAGTTGTGCCTTAACTACAGGGGTCCCAAACTCCTTTTCCCCCCCAGTCCTGAATGTCTAAAAATGCAAACAGCAAAGTCTCAAAAGAAAAGTGTCATTTCTTTGTCTTGCAGAGCATCAGTAGGCACATTAGGATATGATAAAACAACTGTTACAATGAAGAAAAATGAGGCACTTTTTGGAACATAACCTCGAGTAGGAACAACTTTAGGGAGATGTGGTAGAAAGGGAGGAAGAAGAGACAAAAACATCCTCTTCATATGCACTCTAGATGTTCCAACAACAAAAGTGAGAATAAATCTACTTTCCTCACCTATACTGCTTGGACTTACTCCTCCCCTATTTGGACTCGCACTCTTCCCAACAAAAGGTCAGGAGTTTGAGCTGTCTGCCAGGTAAATACACCAAGAAAGCAAGAAGGGAGAAACAAGATACCATTGATACTGGAACCAAGTAATTCTGTCAACACACATAACCCACATTTGATGTGGTATCCACTAAAAAAATTAAGGTAGTTATTATCTTGCTGGGCTGATGGGAGGTCTCAAGAGAATTGCATCAGGTTCACAACATCAAATAAATAAAAAAAAAAACAGGCTGAGAGGATCACCTTTACTTGTCACAGGAACTCCCCATCCCCAGACACTGCTGCACCTGGTCCAGTCACAGATTACATGAAAAAGATGGTAGCTGTCTGTCTCTCCCCTCCAATGCCCCAAAACAAACACTGTCTTCAGTACAGCCTCAGCAATGAAGCAGAACAAACATTTCAGCCACAAGCCTCCTGCAAGAGACAGTGCTTCATGCTTTAGGAGGTTCAGGACACAGCGCCTTCCACTTCACCAGAGACATGCTCACCAAATCTCCCCAGCCCTCACACACAGGTGGGGCACAGTCTGGGGGGCATTTTACAGGCTCCAGGGGTTGGAATTTAGTGGGATCTCTCTGGCAGCATATGACGACCCTGGGGCATTAAAATTAAAAGCGTGTTATATTGTTTGTTAAACTTTTCGATAAGGACTATAACTAGAGCAAGAGAGGCCCCGGGACCACAAAAATCCTAGTAACAGGAAGAGCTGTATACAATGCTGGACATGGAGCAAGGGACACAAAGCTGTGAAAGAAGGCAGAGGGAGCAGACGGAGGACCTGGCAGCAGGTCGAGGTCGAGCAGGTCGAGGGAGGTCATCCTCCCCCTCTACTCTGCCTTGGTGAGGCCACACCTGGAGTACTGTGTCCAGTTCTGGGCTCCCCAGCTCAAGAAGGACAGGGAACTGCTGGAGAGGGTGCAGCATAGGGCTACCAAGATGATTAGGGGACTGGAACACCTCCCTTATGAGGAAAGGCTGAGGGAATTGGGTCTGTTTAGTCTGGAAAAGAGACGGCTGAGGGGTGACCTAATTAATGTGTACAAATACTTAAAGGGTGGGTGTCAGGAGGAGGGGGCCAGGCTTTTTTCAATGGTGCCCGGCAATAGGACAAGAGGTAATGGGTACAAACTTGAGCATAGGAAGTTCCATCTCAACATGAGGAGGAACTTCTTTACTTTGAGGGTGGCAGAGCACTGGAACAAGCTGCCCAGAGAGGTAGTTGAGTCTCCATCTCTGGAGACATTCAAAACCCGCATGGACGCGTTCCTGTGCAACCTGCTCTAGGTGGCCCTGCTCTGGCAGGGGGGTTGGACTAGATGATCTCCAGAGGTCCCTTCCAACCCTATGATTCTACGATTCTATGATTACTGAGCATGCAGACTTGCAAGTGGATCACAGCCAGCCAGCAAGTGCTGGGAGAAGGTGGGGGGGAGCAGTGGTGCTCAGCCAGGTACAATACACTTCTCAGGGCCAAGAGTGCATCCCCCTTCTAGGATTTAGCTGGCTAAGGTGAAGAATTTAGCTGGCTGTGTCCAAGGTCAGCTCCTTCGCTGATAAGAGCTGTTGTGAAGAAAGCCAGAAGCAAGGACCTGCCCTTTATTCCCTTGGGAACTACTTTTAAGCTGAGGCTTTACCACTGGCCTCCACCTTTGCTAACTGTCAGGGAGCAGCGAGGGCTGGCTGGGTCGGGAAGCTAGGAATGGATCAGGATAATAACGCCCGCGCAAGCACTGACCTCACCAACATGGAATTGGGATGGAAATCAGCAGGTCCAGGTCAGGATCAGGGCCGGACATGGCACAGAGATCACCCAAGGAAGTCTGCAGTGATAGGGCAGGTCCGATGCCAAGCCAGGAAGCCCAGCCAGTGGGTCCAGGTTAGGGTCAGAGTTGTGGCAGTACAAGACCATCCCAGATACAGCTGCGATGGAGCACAGGTTGGGGCCAGTAATAAAGCCCCGGCATAAAAGCAGTTCCCAAAGGAATGGAGGGGCAGGCGATCGCTTCTAGCTTCTTCACAACACCTTTTATCAGTGAAGGAGCTGACCTCGGACTCTGCCAACTAAACTCCTCCAAGGGGGCTGTGTCCCAGGCCTGACAGGTCCAATTCCTCAGGCCCCACATTAGTTGTCTCTCACTGCTACTCACAGGAAAGAGCATGAGAGAAAAAAAAAAAAAGAGAGTTTGATGGACCAGGCAGTCTGCTCCATTACTACTCTCTGTAGGCTTTAGCAAGACTGAGGCAGAAGAAAAGAAAAATTGCTGAAGGCAAAACCAGCACCTGTTACAGCAAGGTTCAAGGGCCACCCGCCAGCTGAGTTCTCAGCCCTCCAAAATTCAGTCTCTTCACTGTGACCACGGGTTGCAAATATTTTTTTATTTTCTTTAGTATTCAGAAGCCAGCTCATCTACATCCTAAGACCCTGCAGAGAGAGGAGCTAGAGCAAAAGGCAGAGAGGGAGAACTTCTAAGACCTACACGTCCTCCATTCTGGTTTAACTTGGAGGGCAAGGAAGAGGGGAGACAGCTAGCTACGGACCCAAACTGAACATCACTTTGTTCTTTCATCCTTCATGGAAAAGGTATATCCAAACATCACACCAAAGCTGCACTCTTTGTCTTCAGGCTGCAGCAGTTTACACAGCCCAATTTAAAATGCCTTGCATCCCCTGGAATGTGTAAAAGATGCAATAAAATTTTTTACTAGCTGAAATTATAATAGACTTTTCCCTCTTTGGTGTTTCTTCCCACACTCTCTCCTAAGACCTCACAGTTCAGCGTGTGGGCAGCACAGCCTTTTTCCATCCAGTCGCTACATTGGAACATTAATACTAGGCAGTAAAGGTATATCAGCCCAAGATGAAAAGGCTTTTTGAGTTCTTCATCCTCAGTTAATATCTTTTCCTTCCGTGTAGTTACATTGGCAGTAACTCAATGCCCAAGAGGGCAGTGCAACTCCGGCGGCCTGATGGGAAGCTGGTGCTAATGCAGCTTCTTGGTTAGCTGCCAAGCGCAGCAGGAACAGTGCGTAGAGCCCTCGTGTCCCCAAAGAAGAGTAAGAGCTTTTCCTCCCTGCTCTCCGAGCTGCTAGCATGCACAACGCTGCAGAGCATGAAATCTTATGCTGTACCTCTGGTGCCGCGAGCTTAGGGACAATTAGGTCATGTTGCAAGTAAATGTTTCAAAAGAGACCTAAGACAACTTAAGTGAGGACCTTCCACTTGGGAAGGAGCATGAGTGCACAAATACATCCCTTTGCTTCCAGCTTAAAGTGAAAAAGAAGCGATACCAGAAACACTTTCCAAAGGACTTGCAGAGTCTGCAAATGCCTCTACTTTGTTCTGTGTGCAGTAACCCGTTTTGTGCCTGCCTTTTAAAACACTGACTCCTCTCCAGTCCTACACAGCTTGTTGCCTCATCCCAGTCGGGTTGCACCTGCTAAGTATGCTGTAAATCAGGGACACCATCCAGAGAGTCAAGTACTGTTCAAGCTGAATAGGAACAGCAGAACTTCGGCCCCAAGGGAGATTTACTCTCCACATCTTCAAGCCCAAAGAGCTCTAACTTGTCATTCTTTCCTTTTGAGGTGGAGAAACCAGAATATTAAATCCCATCAGGAGATGTCCAAGCGTGTCCGATATTTTGGGGTTTGTTTTTTATTTCCCCTTAGCCTACCATAAACAAAATAAATCACAGTTTCTCCATTGTTGGGAAAAAAAAAAGCCTGATACAATCCAAATGTTGAAACCAGTGACAAGTGAGCCACATCAGGGATTTTTTTTTTTTAAATAAAGCAGGTACCACAGATGGAACAGAAAGTGGTTTCCACTTTATATAAGAATGGCACAAAATCAGTAACAAAGCCACTTAATTATGCAACCCATTTATATAACTCTCTGCACACATCAGGTACTATATAGTTGAGAGCAAGTAAAAAAGTGGCAGATGGACAAGCTTATGATCTCCTGTTCATTTTCCAGTCGAGTTCTGAAGAGAGCTGCTCGGTTTCCCTCCCAGACTGGCAGGTTTTGGAGCGACAAGCTACAGTATGGCCACATATGACAGAAAGTTTTGCCCGTTTCTAAGGAAGGACAAATTCTAAAGGCGGTGTGAGCTAGTGAAACACTCGTTATTTCCTGTTCCTGCTACAAGCAACCTGCAGACATTAGTTAAAACTTCCAGAAGGACACTACGAGATAAGAATGGTCAGCTTAGAGGCATCAACAGGTTGAGTCTAAAAACAGAAAAAACACCCCCTTGAGTGCCTCCTGACTTCCAAAGTAAACCTCCTCTGACCAAGGGGACAGCGCTGTTATCAGTTGCTACTTTCACCTCCAAAGGCAATTTCACTGCTCTGACATTAGCTAAGAAACCATACTGGCTAGCAGAGAGGATCCAGTGCTGGAGACCTCCTCCAAGAAATGGAAATTAAATGATGGAACTGCCATGATCACATGAAAGTCATGAAAGATGAGAAGCAAAAGGAAAACTCGGCCTAAGTAATAACACAAAAGATTTGTGTCTCTTCCTCCAGGTCTTCCCAAAAAAAATAATAATTGTGCTTTCTTAAGGCCACACCTGGACATTGCTAATGCACAATCTTTTACAGCATCCATTGGAGATTAGAATATAGCACTGCTGCTTCCTACTGAAACAGGCGAGGAACTGCCCTGAACTCTCAAATTTTGCTGCTGGTTTAACATTGCTCTTTCATTTAAAATATCTTTGTTTCCATGGGCATTAGGTATAGACATTTCATCTGGCTGAGGAAGCTATGTGATGGGAAATTACAGTTTAATGATTAGCGCACAAAACAAAACAAAAAAGCCATATGGCAACGGAAAGGCTGGATTAGCTAGAACTCTGAGCGGAGAAAGCCAATGTCCCACACAGCTGCTTTCTGGGTCCTAAAAAAAGGATCCAAGTTAAAGTTGTACTAATTATACCCAGGTGTAGAATAAGAGCTGTTTTTCATTTCTTTTCAATCTGAACTAAAGGACTGTTTTTCTGCCTAAATTAATTTGTCCAGAGGGCCTTTAAGGGGTGTGGCTCTAATTTGCATCTGGTTTTAGTTTCAGGGATCCTAGCTGCAGCACTTTTCTTCTGAACTCTTATCAAATTAATTGATCGCTCATGCATAACTCAATTGGGCACTCATGCGTAAATTAATTGGGCATACAAGCATGAAGCAACTGGGTTCTCATGCATGAATCGATTGGGCACCCATGCGTGAATTAACCGGGCATGCAAGCATGAGCTAATTGTGTGCTGAAGCGTGAGCTGATGGGGCACTCGAGTACAAACTCATCGCGCACTCATGCGTGAACAAGTTGGGCGCTCACATGCGAATGCAGTAAACCCTGCAATTTATGCCCATACATTCTACCCTCCGACTCTGTGAAAAAACACATAGGAACTGTTTCAACATCAATCCATTACAGCCTCTACTTTCAACATCATCATAATCTTAATATACACCAATTATAAGCTCCACTCTTACTGCAGTGGACCAGGCAGTAGGGATAAGCACTGTATCATGCCCTCTTTGACCAGTACAGCACTGCAAGCTGCTCATTCTAACCAAGGGCCTCCCTTTTGCTTGTTAACACCTCTTTGAGCTGGCCCTTACTCCTAAAATAGACATCCCCAGTGCTCCTGGGCTCTTTGGAGACCCGCTTGGAGCACACAGCCCCTCTGCACCCCACAGCACAGCAGCATGCAGGTCTCCTGGGCTTTCACAATCCCACTGAGCCTCCAGGGAAGGTGTTCTGGGATCCCTGATGTGGAGGCAGCCCCCAGGGGCTGGGCTTGAAGCAGAATCCATGACATCTCTCTTCCCAGTCACCTTCCCATCCCTCAGGACCTTCCTTTGGTAGCCTCGAGCTCTCCATTTCCCCACCTGCTTACACACTGTCCACGCATACTCCCCTGCAGACATGATGGACCCACCACAACACCCCAAATTCCAATATGAGAATCAATACATCTTTCTAAGCCTCAAAGTCACTCAAATTATTGCAGTCCCAGGCCATGCCAGACCTGGGTGCTGCCTGCATTATCCACCAATTACTATAATGCACAAAGCAGCCTCCACTGGGGGAACTTTTAAATAAGTTATTGCCAATTAACATAACTTCTAATTATTAGTTCGGGTATCAAGAAAGAAGAAAACATAAGCAATTAAGCTTTAATTGTTTTAAAGTGCCTTTTCTTCCTCTTCCCCAGGCTCCACTTAAACCAAATACACCTTCCTAATCTCAGGTTCTCTTGTTGCACCACAGGTTACTCCCACTCTGTCTCAATCATTTCAGTGAGGCCAGGGTTGTGTGCACAGGACCTTCTTTTGGCTGCTGCTGCTTCACATATCTCATTAGGTCTCTTCCACTCCCCCAGCTTCCCAGTGTCACTGCACTGGCATAGGTCACTCATGACCACAGTCATTCAAAGCGTCCCTGCCCTAGTGTGGGTTGTCCATAGGCTGCAGTCCTTCAGGCATGCATTTCTCTGGCACAGAGCATCCTCTTAAGCACGTCTTCTCTGACACCTTCCTGACCGCATGTCTCCTCCAGCATCTCCCCACACTGTCTGCACTGGGGCATTGTGGCGTCCTCAGAGGGCCTGGCATTTTGGGACACCATAACAACTTCAGAACCAGCTGACAGCTGCCCAGGGCACTTCATGGCCACCTCCCACACTGGTACCGCTGCAGCCCCTGGATGCCAAACCCTGCCATGTGTGACCACCGTGGCACTGGTGTGAACTCATGGCACACTTGGGGGTTGAACTCATTGGGTGCTCATGCAGGTACTAATTGAGCATTCATGCATGAGTAAATTGGGTGCTCATCTGGAACTAATTGGGCTCTCCAGCATGAATTAATTGGGCTCTCAAGCATGAACTAATCTGGCACTCATGCATGAACTATTTGAACAATAAAGCATGTATTAATTGGGCACACATGCATGAAGTATTTGGGTGATCAGGCATGAACTAATAGGGAAATCATGCATGAGCTAACTGGGCACCCATCCCATGCATGGACTAAATTGGCACTCATGCATGAGCTAGTTAGGTGTCCATGCACAAATGTAGTAAAGCCTGCAATTTCATCTCAACACCTTCTACCCCTTACCTCCGCAAAACACATATTTAAGAGCTGTTTCAACACAAACACATTACAAACTCTACTTTCAACATCACCACAGTCCTAACATACAGCAGTTACAAACTTCGTGCTTCCTCCCTGCAGAACAGACAGCAGGGATTAACATCGTAGCAATATGTACACATGCACTCTGAAGTTTTGCTCCTTGTCCCACAAACCACACTACAATGGCTAACATCGTAAATCACAGAATAGCTTAGGTTGGAAAAGACCCTTAAGGTCACCGAGTCCAGCCGTTAACCTAATGCGACCATGTCCACCACTAAACCATGTCCCTAAGCGCCACATCTACACAATCAGAACATTTAACCCATCACAAACTCCACCTTTTGTCCTGGTAGGCCAGACTCTACGGGGTTAATATCACAACAAAGTGCACATGCACTTACTAAAATTCTACCCCTGCCCCCTGGGAACTAGATTACAGGGGTCATCATCATCATCACAGTCTGAACTTTTATCTACTACAAGCTCCACCCCTTGCCCTTGTGGACTAGATTATTGGGGTCAACCTTATCACAGTCTGTCTACACGTACTCTTCAGAAACTTCAACAATCATCCCTTTGGATCAGACTGCAGGGGTCAATATTCTAACAACCTGAATGCATACATATTATTATGCCCCTCAGGGCATAAACTGAAGGGTACTGCATTCATGCATGAGTGTCCAATAAAGCCACACAGAGATGGCCAACGAGTTCAGGCTTGAACATTCAGTAAATTCGTGCATGAGCACCCAATAAATATGTGCATGAGTGCCCAATTAGTTTATGCATGGGCATACAAATAACTCACACCTGAGTGGCCTGTCAGTTCATGCATGAGGGCCCAATCAGTTCATCCTTGAGTGCCCAATGAATTCAAATGCAGGCACACAATTCACATCCAAGTGCCAAGTTAATTTGTGCCAGACCACCCAACTAGTTCATGCATGAGTGTCCTGCAAAAACTTAGACTTGATTATCCAATTAACCCCTGCATGGAGGCACAATTAATTCATGCTTGAGCACCCAATTAGCTCACACATGGGCATCCAGTTAGTTCAAGATGCCCCCTTAGCTCACACATGACTGCACAATCAGGTCACACATGATCACTGAATTCATGCATGAGAACCTGACCGCTTCATGCATGACTGCACAGTTCACTTGAGATGAGCACCCAATTCACTCATGCATGAACACTCAATTAGTACGTGCATGAGTATCTGATGATCTCATGAGTGCCACACTGGGTACATGCGGCAGGCTTTGGCACCTAGGGTCTCCAGCGGTTCCAGTTTGGAAGGCGGCCATGAACTGCCCTGTGCAGGTGGCAGCTGGATCTGAAGCTGATGTAGCTGCCCACAGCATCCCAAAATGCCAGGCCCTCCGAGGAGCCCACAGTGCCCCATCACAGAGATATTTAAGAAGGAGCTCCAGGCACAAGAGGAAGAGACACACGGGGAGATGGTAGAGGAGAGATGGCAGTGATGATGTACAGGGGGAGACCTGCTCATGGAAGGAGGCCCATGGGTGACCCACACTAGAGCAGGGACACCCTTGAGAGACTGTGGCCTCCAGGCAACCCCCTCCCTGAAAGCTCCCACAGCTATTCATAGTTGCTAATTCCCTTCTGCTAAGAGCTGGTGGGAAGTCCTATTGATCTAGCAGTGACATATATGTATTATCATGCAAGGGGAGCATGTCAGAAGATGGGTGCGAGATTAGCAGCAAGAATAATGCTGGAAGGCCAGTAGTATGGCTGACCTGGGAAATAGCATCAAAAAGGTCTGAAAATTCTCCCCGCTGCCACCCTACATATTGGGACTGTTCCTGCAAGATCACGGACAGAACAGGATGAAGTGGGGCAGAAAGCCCTTCAGAGATGACAGCTGTGAGTCAAGGAATTGCAGATGCAGGGGAAAACAAAAGGTTCAGTTCAACGTTGTCCAGGATATGGAGCAAGGTCCAGAACAGTTGGGCCATTTGGTGAACCATTTTACTCCACCAGCTGGGAAACACTGTTGCATCAAGAAAACGCTCTTTACCACCCATCTGAGGTCTGGACAAAGCCCTGCAGCTATTTGACTCATGAACCTATTGCTACCTCCAACAGTGGTGTTAATCTTTGCTGCCACCATCATCTGTTTTGTATGCTAGAGTATATATAAAAAAAGTCTGTTGTATTCTTGGTTTTGTGTTTTGCAGAAACAAGTTATGAAATCTGTAGTAAATGCTCAGATTATGTTAACCTCAATAATGCAGTACACAGGGGCAAGAGATGGCATTTGTAATGCGTATATATTCAAAATGTTGTGACTTAGCTATATTTGTTGCAGGAGCAAAGAGCGACATTTGTAATAAACAGGCATTCACATTGTTATAATACTAACTAAGTCTAGTCCCCTGGGATGAGGGTTGAAGTTTGTGAAGAGTACATACATTCAGACTGTGATAAAGTTGACCCGCACCTCTTCCTATCCAACTTCCCAACCCTCGGGACCTTGCTCAGGTAGCTTTCAACTGTTTCCCGCTTGCTTACACATTGTTCACACCTACTCCCCCTCCAAGATGTAACAGCTGAACCACTTACACCTCAAATTCCCCATACCAGAACCAAGGTTCCCTGCTGAGCCCCAGAGTCACTCAAACTATCCCAACCCCAGCCCCTGCCAGGCCTGCATTTCCCACCAACCACTGGCCTGGGCACACTTACTGTTGTTGGCAAGACAGCCTCTGTTGGGGGAATTTCTACTTAAGTTATTACAAATTAACACAAACTTCTAATCACTGATTTGGGTAATGAGAAAGAAGAAAGCAAGCAATTAAACACTTACGTAAACACCTTTCCTCCTCCCTTCCCAGTTTAAGCTGCCTTTGCTTTCACCACAGGTCACACACAGCCCTTCCCAATTCCTTTGTTGAGGCAATGGGCAGTGCAGGAAGGTTGGGGTTGTGTGCGTAACACTTTGCTGCCGCTCTCTGCTTTTCATTGGATTTTTTCTGCTCCTTTTGAACCCCAGGCTTGCTGCCCTGGCATGGACTGGGTGAAGGTCAACACACCATTCCTGTTCTCAAGACACAACTAAGCGATTTTGCACTTAACATCTTTTACTTTCTCTTTCCTTAGCAATTACTCAGAAAGCCTTGAGAATGTTCACAGTATTCACAGCAATATAAAAAGTCAAGCCATAAAGACTCAAGAACATGCGCAATGCTGAAGAATAATGTTTTATCCCTAAGCAACAATACCAAAAAAAACCCCAAAAACATTGGTTCGGTGCAATATTCACCACACTGCATGGAAAAAAAAAAAAAAACAAAGGACTTCAGTTATGAAGCACCTCTCAGTACCTCCTGGACTACTCTTATCCCATCCTAGCCATGCCAAGCATTCAGCAGTGCAACGTGACTTCCTATACCAGAGCCATAACTCCTTTGCAACAGGCAGCCCGGACCATATTCGGGAGCCTGGCCCATTTGCTGCATGTTTCTGCCAAGATATATCTTAACTTGCAGCTGACTTTGAAATGCAAGCCACTTAGCAACCCATAACATGATGCTTCCTAATCTCTAAAATCCCACACTACCTACTGAAGGCAGGAGGGCTTAGGCCTTGAAATGCCAAAGCGTTAACAGAGCTGCACTGACAGAAAGAGCATTTGTTTTGAAAACTCTTCAAGTGTATTGATACCAGATCAGGGCCCATCAGAGCCTGACAGCTGAAAGTCACGGCTCATGTTCCTCTCTGTGTTGACTGGCAGACTTGCTGAGATGTCTCTCAAGCTATGCAAGTCAGGAGGGGAAAAAGCTGAAAACTGATCAGAGTGAAAAAATAAGCCTACTCTGTGGCTATGCCTTACCAGTGCAGAACAGCTGGAATTTGCAGCAATACTGGTTGTAAAAGTACTGTTTTGGTGTAAGTTTTGAACTGTCAGACTCTGAGCCCTCTCTATCAGGAAAGGGTTGAGTATTTGCTGACAGCCAGGAGGAGAATATCTATCCCATACGACAGCACCAGCCAAAGGTTTGCCCAAAGCATATTCTGAATCAGAGAGGAATGATGCCTCAATGTTGCTGAGATTTAAACCCTGTGAGCCCTCTCTCCCCTCCAAATAGGTATGTATCACTTTTACATGGCTGTCTACAATGGCAGACAATCAGAATATTTATCAGCTGACATACCCCTGTTTAAGGGACCCTCCAGCAGGCATTTACACAGGCAAGTAAAAGAACCAAAAATGAAGGGCTGGAGAATGGGAACCATTTCTAGTGTACTACTGTCTATTCATGTTAAAACGTAACCAGGATTGATGGCCCTATGGAAAAAAAGACTGCCTCTTCCTCCACCAGGCAAAACCACGCTCCCACCCCACCTCCCACGGCTGTCAAACTACTTGAAAATGCTGGCAGCAGCAACTCCGTTCCTGGGCACCAGGGAAATACAGTAATGCAGTGCAGGAAGTCTGTCCCCACTCCTGCAGCATGCCTAGGTACGCGGAGGTTTTACATGACCAACTCGTTTCCTGTGTTCTGGACACTCTGGGCCACTTAGCTTAACCACACACATCTATCATTACCCAGCCCCAAAATTAGCATGGAAAATAAATAAACACCCTATCACAAGAGCCCAGTGTTTAAATGCACTCTCATTCCCTACCTCAATCCAAACTTTGCATTCTGCTACAAGCTGACAAGATAATTGTTAGGTAATTACACTGTCTTCATTTCCAAGTGCAGCAAAGATGCAGCAGCAAGAGAATGTACTAGCATGATAAAAATTACATGTTTGTCTGCTTTTCTCAAAAATTATCCAGCTGGACTGTATATTACCAAGTAAGTAGTGGGCTGAAAGGAAACAATGGCTGGAGAATGCTTCAGAGCTCTGTTTGCTGCTCTTGATGATATTGGCACTTGCAGCTAGAATAACAGAGACTAACGATAAATGGTAGCGCTCTCTGCTCCACGGCTTCCCTCACATACCAGTGTTGGGGTACCCCAGGTGTGACACCTGCTGCCACCATTGGCACATGAGAAGCACAGTTGGTACAAAGAAGAGGTGAGAGAACTTGGGAGGTATCACCAGACCTTTTTCAGCCAAACCTCTGGTAGCAATAAGGTAACTCCCACTGTTTCTGGTGTGTTTCTTCTACACTATGGTTATTGCAGCCCACGTAGATCTACCTGAATCAACTTTAAAAGCAGCTCAACCCAGGAGTCCAAGCTGTGCCCAGGAGGATGGATGTGGCATGCAAAAGTCCTGCTGAGAAAGGCTGGCCACAGTGCTGTGGCTCTCCTCTGCCAGCCCCCGAGCAAGCCAGTTTGACACCAGTTGCGATGTGTCCACATGAGCAGAGATGCTCTAGAAGGGCTGTTCTTTCACTGAGGTGTTTTCAGGATCACTGATACGCTGACAGTAGCACAGAGCAGGTATTTCATCCCTGTAGCTGCTGTTTGTACTCAACAAACTGCAAGACGAACCAGTAAGTCCCATTCCTGGTCAAGATTTCAGCACTCGGTTATGCAGGACCGCCTTCCCTGCTGTTTGCTGTAAGCCACAGTTTTATTGTTGCCACAAGGCACTGCACCAATTCAGCAGGAGATACCAGCTCACCATGAAGCCTGTGAAAGAGCAGTTTCAGCTGCATCCAGGCACCGCAGCTGCTCAGGCAGACACGGCGTAAAATCAGACTGACTACAAACAGAATTTTGATTTGGTTCAAAGATATCAAAAATGTTTCCACTTGAAACAAAAATATTCATTTTTGATCTTGAAAAAAAACTTACGTGGAAATTTCTTTTTCCCCTCCCAAAGACCTCATAAGAGAAGAACATTACCAATGGACAAATCCCCAGCACTTCCAACCACATTCTGTAATTCATTTTCCATTTTGTGACTGTTCAGTGAAAATATGAACAAACAGTCAGAGGGAGGCACAGAAAGGCCTGAGTCTCCTGGATCTATTTGCATTCGCTTTTATATGATAGTGTGTGATTTTATAATCAAGTGATTTTGATTCTTTTATATTTTAATTGCTGTGTGTTTTATTTGGTCATGAGAGTTTCCTCTCAAACTGTAAAGCACCCCAAAGCCCAGAACTGCAACACTGGAGCCACCAGCATTTTTGATTTGATGGTATTACCAAGTGCCAGGGACAGTTATATCTCCTTGTTCAGAGCTTGATGTCACAAGGCATCCGTGGCTGCTGATGCCACAGGGACTTGGTAGTGCACAGCAGGTCTTGAACTGTCTGCAACACAGGATTTGGGGGCTTCTCTTGCTTTCTACTTACTGACATCCACATTTTTCAAAGTGTGCCACTTTCAATGATGTCTTAGCCAGGAACAGTTTTACTCTCCAAGGTGAATTTTTAGTTCAAGGTGGAGGGAAGTGGCCCTAAATTTTCCGTATTTGAGAGAAGTGCTGCAATACAAGGCTATTCAGTCTTAGAAAACCCAAATCTGTTAGCCTGTGTTGCTCTCCGCTCCTCTTCCCCATCCCTCAGCTTTCATGAGGAACTTGTTTAAATCTGAAACAGTAAATTGTTTTACATTTCCTACACACCTCTGCATGGTTTCCTACGCCATCACTGAAGCTTAACAGAACGCAATACAGAGAAATTTCCTAAGCAAAGTGACTTGAGACGACTCACTCAGGAAGCAGCTTGCAGGAAACAGTAAATAAATGTCTCAAGTAGATCTACCTACCTACGAAAGGAACTAGATGTGCAATCTACAACATTACTTTTTTTTTCCCCTCAAGTCAGTATGTGGGAGACCTAAACAAGGTCAGAAGAAACAAGAAAACAACAAAAGCACTGAGAATAGTCAGAGAAATGGATTCTGTAGTCTTTCCAAAAGGCTATATGCTTTTCAGTAGGTGCTTCTTGATTTGGATGGAGTAATTGTAGTGGTTCCCCAGCAAGGAGCCTAGAAGCCCTAAGTCTGAGCTGAGGGAACATATCTCAGCTGTTTCCCTAGTTTCCTGCACTTTCCCTGTATGGGAAATCAGGTACCTTGCCCATGAATCCTGGCTGTATTCCTTCAGGAGCATTCCCACCAAGACATGCTGGCTTGTACAACTAGCCGTTCAGTGGGAAACCCCTAAGGTCACAGCTAGGACCTGAACCATACTGCTTGATATTCAAAAAGTCTAGGGAACTATAGGAATTACCTATTGAGACTAATCTCAGCATTAAAATAGTATGTACCAGAAGCTATTATGAGCTATTAGTTACAGGAAGGTCTAATAGCATCTGGACTGGAGGAGGAAAAAAAGGAGATGCTTCTTTTGTAAAGGAACCGGCCTGAAAACCAGATAATCCCAGAAAGTTTGCGTAGCTTGAGACAAATCAATCAGCCCACGCACCAAATTCTCTACTGGTTTTCTGCTGTTAAGAAATGTCCTTTCTTCTGTAGGACGCTGGGCTGACTCGTGCTGTGTACAACCCAGTCTGGCCCAGTGGAAGTCAAAGCTCCCAGTGATAACATTGCTATAGGCTATAAAAGGAGGATCTCTGTCTTGCCTAACCTTCAGCACCTAATTCTTTTTTAACCAAGTTTGGAGCCTTAGGCTCTCCACCAGGGCCACAAAGAGGCATTCTGACACTCATGGCAGGGTATTCATTTGGCAGACTTCCATACCAGGCAAACAGGGATGGGTTTTAGTTTTTTTTTTTTTTAATTCGAAGAGATGTATTTGTCTCAGCTGTGGTAGCCACCACAGAGGTACACAGAGTAGGTCTAGGTCATCCTTCAGCTTTCCTGCAAGCCAGCCCTCTCTAGAGGTGAAGGCACCACATCAGTACACCCGAGTGAAAAGCTTTCATTCGATTTTTTTAGAGAGCATCTGAATCTGGATGCCATAAGTACCTACCAATGTATATGCAATGCTACAACTTACAGGCTTAAATATATAAGAAATAACAGGGGTATGTATGTCCTATTCTTTGGGGCAAGTTTTAAATAGTCACAGCTTATGAACCTTACCGCATCATCTCAGGGATATCTGGGGGACACTCCAGCTCCATCATTTGAGATGTTTTGAGGCTTTTTTTATTTTGCACCAGGATGTCTGCAACTTTTCATCCATCTTCAGATACTTCCTGCATCAGACATACCGTGCCAGAAGCGAAATATCTGGAGCATCTTCTCAGCTGAAGGGATAAAAAGAGCATTGTGAGTAGACAAGACAATTCCAGAACATCTTTATTTTAAAAAAAGGACTGTTGATATAGGACTCTAACCAAACCCCATCACCAAGGAGAATTTACCTCAGCTAAACTCAAGAGCTTGCCTGTGTATTGCAGAACCATAATTTGCAGTTCAGCATTTTTGAAAAATAAACAAAGACTTTTGGATGAAACAGGTAAAAAGGTGCAGAGGTGGAAGATTCAGTTCCAGGATATTTTTACTGACAGAGGAAGCACTCTCAGGACATCTCCCCACAACTAGGGAGAATATAGCAAGGCACCACAGCATGTTTAAGCCATAGAACCTTGTCTCATTGGGTGTATTTTTCTCAGCCTCCTTGGTACCACAGTCCAAGAGCACCTTTGAACATTGGTGACACAGGCAAACTGCTGCTTTGTTCAGACAACCCAGGGAAAGGAAAGGCAAAGTGAGGTCCAAAACCATGGCTGACACACATCAGCCAGCTCCCTCAGAGTCAGTAGAGTTCATTCAGCTGAAGACCAAGCCCTGTTTATATATTGCTTTTTGCCTCAGAGGAATAAGTAAAATTGCCATCATAGAAATGCTTTTGGGGTTGCCTTGCCAAAGCAACCTTGATGAACCCTGCTATTCATCACAGCAGCACATTTGACCACTGCAGTCCCCAATAAATCAAAAAATGCCAGGATATCTAATTCTTAATCAACATTTTTGAGTTTCCTCTCCCCAAACACCACCCTTATCAAAAAAAAAAATAGAGTCGATGCCAATTTCCCTGCTGGTGTAAATGAGTATACGTCCATTAAAATTAAGACGCTTCAGCCAATTTAAACAAGCTGAAAAATTTGGACCTGGTGCTGTTTCTGCTCCTGCTTAGAGTGATTTTTAGATCCCGCAGAGTTCTTGCGGGATAAGTAACAATGAAACTGTTACCTTCTAAAGCAGCTTTCAGGCAAATGTTTGCAGTCCTTGACAGAGGAGATCTCATTACCCACAGGTTTTAGTTCAGGCAAAGGAAGAAGTGACTTGTCCAAGTCTCTTTGGTAAACAACAGCCAAACAAGGATATGCCCAAGCCCTGCAGACCAGGTTTCAGAGTGCCTGTTCCACAATTATGTTTAACCAAATATCTTTTCAGTGAGGGACTTTAAAGTGAGGAACGTTTTCTTTTTTTTTATTGCTCAAAACCACAGCTACCGCATTGAGACACATTTCTGAGCTTTAAAAAAAGGCTGCTTTCAACATTCCTAATTTTCACTGTTTATAAGCCATGACTTTACTGAATGATTTTTTTTTTCCTGTGTAGTTGAATATGCCCTGTATCTAGAGGGTAATTTTGGCTTTAATCTGCTCTAAACGCTAGAATGTCGGACAAGTGAAGCATTTGATGGTGATGATAATGAGTAGCCCATTAAAGGTAATTTTTAAGAAGTTAATGAGCTCTCACTAAGGGACTGACACGTACTGTAATGAAAAATGTTTGCATAAAGAATATAACTTTCTTCCTATTTATTTTACTTTATAGAGAATCTATAAAACTTTTTAATATGCCTTCAATTAATTCAGCAGTTTAGGCAATGCTTGAGTTTTATTCTTGTTTTGCCATAGTACGATATAGAAATAATCTCAATTAATCACTCTTTTGCCACCCTATTCTCTATTGAATATCCAGGGATTCATCCCCCCCCACCCACCCCCCCGCTTAATTAAGGGAACTCAGCAACAAAGTGATTTAGTGATAATGACTCTTGCCATTTCTTTAGCAGTGTGGTCACTGTTAGCCACTATTTGAGTTTACCAGCATAAATAAAGCCCTTCAGTGACTAAACAAAGTTAAAGTAGCAATAAATTAAGCCTGCCATGTACACTTGGTTGAACCTTTAGCCAACATAAATACAAGCGGCCTTTTGCTGTGATTTGCTCGGTACAATGACATCATACATTTCCAAACAGAACACCAAGACCACAGCCAAAAAGCTAACACAGTTCCCTTACGTGAATCAAATTGCAACAGTCTAGAGTTTGTTGCACTGACTGTTCAGTTTCTGGCTTCTATGCCCTCTGCTCTAATGTGACCACATTATAAAATAATCTATATGGTGATCGCAATTTTGCATTTTCTGCATGATTGCATTTTGGCAAGGGGACCCCCTATGTCATCTCTCTCTGCAGGAATGCTTTGAAAGTTACTGAAAAGTCAAAATTTGCCAGCTCAGAGTCAAATCCAACCTTTTCCTCCTGAAAGAGATCCTAGGAGGAATAAAGGCTAAAGGGCTGTGTCCAGAAACAGACAGAAGGGCAAAAAAAGACACCAAGAGTTCCAAGCAGAGGCTGTGCTAACCAGAACTAAACTTAGCTAGGGCTGATGAAAGGCACCTATGCCTGTTTGCATGACAAAACATTTAGGTGCTGGAGAGGAAGAACAAGGGGGTGCAGGGGGACAAGAGAACTATCACACTACCTTAGTGGGAAGTGTCCCTGCCCATGGCAGGGGGGTTGGAATAAGATGATCTTTAAGGTCCCTCCCAACCCAAACCATTCTATGATTTTCTCAAATCAGGCCTAGACCATAATTCCACTCACCTTCTGATCCATTAGAGCCTCTCCCAGGGAAGATGTCTACTCTGTGGGACAATGCACAGCCCAGAGACACCTGAGCTACCCTTACAGAAAGCAGCTTCATTACTGAGAAGGGTCACAGCACAGAGCACCAACCTCAGGAAGCATTCTCTTAATCTAGCAACATTGAAGTCAGCCTGGGTCAGAGGCACAAACCTCCACAGCAAAACAACACCTGAAACCTTCTTTCAGAAGTAAGGCTACTCCTCCTTGAGGGTTTTTATCCCCTGCAGGATGGACCCTGGCCAGCTGTGATTAATAGCAAAGCATTGGGTTCCTTTTTGCAGGATAAAGGAAGGTGCTCAGCTGGCTCCCATCAGGCAGTGATAGTCACACTGCTCACGGTAGAACAAGCATCTCTCCTGCTGCACCTGCGAATAGCGCTTCCAAAAGCACAGCAGGCAGCTTTGCTAGACTACCACATAGCTAATTTTGTGCTACTGCTGCTTAAAAAAAAAAATAAAACAAAGCCAGAGGTGTTGGTGGATGCTGAGCCCGCCTCTGAGCAGATAAACCCCATCCTCAGGTATCTGCGAGCTTCTGTGTGACAGTGAGTTAGCAGAGAATTACGGAGTCCTTGTGAGCTACTGGAATGGAAGGGAAAATACTCTGCACTTTCTGCTCTTTTCCCTTATACTCCTGCAACAGCCAGGTTTAACCCAGAACTACAATTTACTTTTAAAGAATCACACTCTTGCATTTGTTCTCTAGTAACAATTTCATCACTAAGTAAAGCAAACCAATTAAACTTCTTAATGCAAGAAGGAGCCAAATGAAAAATTGCATCACAGACATATTATTGATCCAGAGATGAGCAAAGGCTGAAAGAGAGGGAATACCTCTCTGTGCATGAAACACAACTAAGAAAAGAAAAAACTTAAAAATTAATTGGTTTTAACTTTATGGTAAAGCCATAAAAATGGCAATAAGAACATTTTGCCTGAACCAGTTTTGTGCTGAGCTGTATGATTTTGTCACTTTTTATTTATATTTTCATCACGAAAGCTTTGTTGAAAGAGAAGCGCTAGAAAAATATGATGAGGCTAGACTTCACAACCGATCATACTTTTACAATACTTTAAAAACAAAGAGAGAGCAAAGTCACTCATATAGCAGCTTTTCTCTACTCTCTTTTTATTCTTCTAAGGCTGTGTTGAGTAATAATTCTTGCCTTCTAAATCATGACATATTAAGGATGAAAAAGACTTCACATCCTTTGTTTTCCCTCCCTTTCTTTTTATTATTCCTTTTGAAAGATCTGCAAAAGGCTGAAATATCATCCAGGCCTCTATGAAGCCAATCAGCACAATGCTTATTAAGCACAACACAGAAGACGTGATCTATTTTTAATTAAGCCATCTTTGAACAATGCAACGTAAGGAACCTGGCTTTTGAACTGCAAGGCAATCACTGAATGGATGGTGAGTGAAATAAAAGTAAACAGGAGGAAGAATTCCAAATACAGGGAGGGCTCAGAGGGGATTTTAAAATAATAAAAAGAAAAAGTTCTCTCAAGGGAAGAAAAAATGAAGATTTTTCTTCTCATAATTTTGAGGGTGCATTTCGTTCCCTATTTTGACTCACTTTTCAAAGCCACATCAGGCTGTTTGTAGAAACAATTTGTTAGCAAATACATGGTTCTCCTCTGCCCGGAACATTAGAAACTGCAACATATATACAACACTTACTGATGTTTAAGTATCAATCAGATTGTGTATTATTTGAGCAGAGTACACATTCAAGTCCACTTTACACCATTATGGAACAGACTAAACAAACCTGACCTCAGGGGTGACCCTCATAGGATCCCTAAAGATTGCAAATGTATCGTAGGCAGTCACCACGAGACATTTACAGCCTGGTAATGGCATGCAAATGACACTCTGTCTCTGTAACGCAGCCAAATTCTGGGGTTGTATATGAGAGTAATTTCCTGAAGAATTTGGGGAAAATGTGATACTTTTCCTTTTATGTATGAAATTCACAACATCTCGTCCTTTTACTAGAGGACTGCGGGGAAAGCGCTGACAAACTTATCGCCAAGCCGTACTGTTCCCTGTAGCAGCACCTCTCCAAAACTCGCCCTCCGTAAGCGGAGTGGGTGCGTTTCCCCAGTACACAGAGAGAGCCCGGTATGCCGAAACCGGTTTCCACACCCCCGAAAACATGCTCAGCACCTCACCGAGCTATCTCTGTGAAGCATTCTCCTCCAGGGCCCAGCTTCAGGCTGGAGATGAGGGGAGAGGCTCTGAATTGCCCTGCGGAGGATCCGTTCTCCCTCTTCAACATTTATACAGCGTGCAAGGAAACTGGCTGGGGTTGGCTCCTTAAAATCAGTCAATGGGAATCCTACTCGTTCCCCTCAGGGCTGCATTTTTTTAACAGAATATATGCAGTGATACAGATGGTTCAGCATGAGTGAAGCTGTCTAGGGGGTCTCATGCCAGTGCAACGGGTGAAGGCTTAGCCTTGGTTGCTCCATCACTGAGGATTAGGCCAATTTTCACAGCAGCAGCCGCACCTACACATCACGGATGTAACTTCTTGTCCACACAGCTCATATCTTTCTTGGCGCTTTCAGTGCTGTAGCTGTGTTATTCCAGTTTTGCTTCAAGGCTTCCACTGCAGCTGTGTATACATTTGCCATAAATCAGCTTATCTGTTCCCACTGGAGCTCTTAGCAGAGGAAAAGAGACAGGGAGGGAAAGGTAAATGCATCTTCCACAAGCGCTTGTACTTTTATGTACACTGGCTAGTGAAGGACCAGGATCATCCTGGCGTAACACAGAGGAACCCACTTGTGGTTCCACCCCAGGCTTTGAGGAAACAACCCACTCTAGTCATGCGGAGTAGCAGCTCCCAAAGGACAGCATGCCATGGCCATGCTCCCTCATTCCGTTTTTATGAGAGCTCACACATGGACATCTGTTTTAAGACATTCTTATGACCACAGGAACTCAGGAGGGCTTTTTTCCTCCCAACCCGTCCATAAGACTTCCGCTGTCCATTGGGGACCTCCCTAACATTACCTGTGCTTTTATCACGTCGCTGATGTGTGGCCGCAGTCTACTCCATGCACAGGCACATCATGGATTACTAAAACCAAAATCCGAAGAAGAGTATAGCAGCCCCACTTTTTTGCACCACTTTTCAAGGTGTGTATTTGGTACGCATATCATGCGATTTCTTTCACCTGCGAGACACTGGTTACTACCTGGAGACAGGCCTGTACAACAAGGACTCATGACAATGAATTATTTGGCCCAGTAGGTCAGGATTCTTCTGTTTGCAGTGACTGCGTTAAAGGGAGACACTGGGAAACTCGGCCAAATGTAATAAAGCAGTGCTAGTTTAGCATAGCTGCTGCGTGGAGCACTTAGGCAGACATGGGGCTTAATTTGGAACGTTCATCTAGCTTCCTCAAGGTACTGCTGTTTAACCTTACACAAGGACTACACAAGGACTGCAAGGAGAAAAAGTGTTGGGCTCCTAAACTTTCTAACAAAATAAGAATCAGAGAGATTCTGTCGCTTTCAAGACCCACTCCAGACATTTCTTCCTTTTCCCGGTGCCCCCCTTTCTTTTCTCTTCCCAGAATCACACTGCTGGTAAACTGTTTTCTTTCAATATATAACATTACAAACCTATAGGTATTTTCCTTTCCTCTGCAGTTCCAGCCTCTTCTGGGGAATTAAGTTATGCATACTGCATGAAAATAGGACCACAGGCTGGGCCTCTACAAGCTGCTAATTGAAAACCTTGTCAGAAGTAGGAGGAAGTGGCAAGAAACTTGGCAGGCCCTCACGCTTTTCATGCTGTACTTAGCTCTTGGTACTTATGAATGGCAGCTCTGCAGTGCTTTGCAGAGGTTTACAAGTTGTGCCAGTGCTGTCTCTGCAATTATAGAACAACATGTTCTTCTCTACGAGCCGAAAAAAGAAGAGAGCGATTATATCCAGAAAGCCACATCCTGTGTTTTTCATCCAGGTAACGCTGCCACTGAAATGAAAGTGAAGAAGACAGAAGGCAAGACCTCACATCAAACATATCAGACATGCATGGCTATCAGCTGCAGAAAAAGCTGATGAGGCAATGTTATTCTTTGGAAAAAAATAAATAACGTGTGCTAGATTCCTGGCAAATCTTAGGCTGTAGTAGGTAAGAAAGTGAAAGAGGGCACAGGGAAGATGTCTGGACCCGATCCTGCGGTTCTCAGTTAAATCCTGCTTCAAAACACCAACCCACACGGGAGCTGAAGAATCCAGCCCCATTAAAAATTACTACAAATTACCTGATATGAAATGCTTACATTATGAAAACAGGGATGATTTTGCATCTGTTAATGAGGATAATGACTAATATATTCAGGCAGTAGACGTGACAGCTGTCTGTATGTTTTTAGGGGCATGTATTTTTAGATGCCATTTACCTCCAAACATATTAACTACTACATTCTTCCAAAGTGCTCCAAACCTCCGAAGCTTAAGAATGCAGGTTAAATTTCTTTCTGCTTCTGCATCACTCAGTTACATCACTCTGTCTCATTACTCGAAAGCTCTCCTAAATCTGCCACTCAGATCCTCAGCTAAGTGCTGTGGTAAAGGGAAATGGCTAATGCCAACGTGAAACAAAACAAGTTTGAAATCACAGTCCACAGAAACACTGCTTAAAGACAACTGCACTGCCTGCTGCTCCATTTTAACTAGTTTAATCGCTTGCTGACCAAGCAGGGCTTATAACTGTTAAGGAATATATGTTTGTATTTCTCTCCTATTTTTCAAAACCAAAGATTTGCAAGACGAACTCCAATTTTAAGACAAAAGTCACCCCATTAAATCTTAACAGATGTTTCTCAAGTTTAGAAGATTAAGAAAGATTTCAGCATCAAAAATCAAAGAAAATATTCTATGACCTTAAAAAAGGATAAATCGCAAAGCTCTAAACAAACCAAAAGTCCACTTTGACAGCTGCATCTGACTGAATTGATGAGGTGCTATTGATGTTTGGATTAAACTATGCTTCTGTGATCAAGTACTCAAACATGGGATAAAAGAGGAATATATTCTTTAATCCCACCAACTAATTTTGTGTAGGCAGCAGTTGCAGAAAGCAGTGGTTACAGAACAAACGTTGGAAGTGGCTTCACTTTTGCTTATTGACAAAGCTATTTTTATTTCATTAATTCACCAAGTATACTATCAGCGTTTAAACTAACACGGGGAAATCTATATCAGGCACAGTATTCTCCACAAACAAATCACTGAAAATTTCAAAGTCATTAAAGGTAGAATCAATAGGATATGATTCTGAAGGGCTAGGAAGATGCAGTGCTAAAGTGTAATAGAAAAATTAGATATTGATTTTCTTATATAATCTTGATAAACAGAGTAAACAACACAGGAGATTCCAGTTCTGTTTTTATAGCATCTCTTCTCCAAAAAGGGAAAGGGTTAAGAGACAGTTAAGTCACTTGTTAATTACTGTCTTCATCACTCTGTAACCCTAGAAACTTGCCACCTCTAGAAGAAGACTACATTACCTGTGCTTTCCAAAACTCCTAGCAAGGGCGGAACTGAAGCAAAGCTAGGCTCTAGATGCTACATCACTAGGAATCCAGATGGGGGAAACTCTAAACTTAAAAACTAGCCAGCTGGACACCTGGATCCTCATCAGACTACAATCGGGAAAGGGCTTTGGAGCGAATGAGAAGCAGACCCGTAACGTTTAAAGAGCGGCACTGTGTCCACTGCTGTGTGCTGGAGTACCTCCTGGAGTTCAGACCCGTCATGAGAAGGATGCTGTATGAAGGGATGGGAAAGATTCTGGCTACTTGCAGAAAGTCCAGTCCCAGGCTGACGCTGGGTTGCGCCACGGACAACACATGAAGCCCTGCAACCTGAGCAAGCAGCTGGGCACACCATTTTCTGGAGGAGGAAGGCCAGTGTTGAAAAAAAGGCTCTTGGGACATAGGGATCCCAGATCTGCAGGAGGCAGGCACAGAGAGGGGGAAAACTCACCTGTAGTAAATTTGTATTCCAAGTAAATCTTCCCCGCTCAGGCACACAAAACATCCGAACACTTTTTTCACTTAAGGCACTCAAGAATGTGATTCTGAAGTAATTTACTGGAGAATGATGTCATTTTAGGGGAATGACTCCCAGCAGTAAATATTTACCGTGAGCATCCTTTCACTAAAATAAAGGGGAAAAATGTCTCCTGAAGAGATCAAAGGATACAGTAACGGTAGGCAGCCAGTCACAGAGCAGCTTCTGTGGTTGGGGGGGTGAATTCACTGAAGTCAGTGGGAAACTTCTCATTGGTTTCAAAAAGACAAACACTTCACCTCTAATTCTTTCCCCATCTGCCTCTTTTTGTTACTTCTGTTTCTCTTAACAGCTGCACTTTCCATACAGGTAAGGAACACCTACTTTCAGATCCAGATTCGCACACACTGTTTTTTTCTTGGGCATGCATAAGAAGAAGAAAGCTTTATAATTCTGAAAACTGCTTCTGAAAAGAGCCAAGCACTCCCAAGTTGAACTGAACTAACCCATACATTTTGCAGGGTTAGGCCCAAATTAACCAAAAGCAGCTGCCTTGCATTCAAGAGAGGCAGCAAAAGGGTCAAATGATACCATGAATCATAAAAGGGAATAATGAAAAGTAAGCATGGTCTCTTCACCTGACTTAAAAACCTCAAAAAGGTATATTCTCATCTTTGGGATAGTCTAGACTCTTTAACATTTCTCCAAGCACATTTATATACACATTTTCAGGAAAGGTTGGATATAAGAAGAACTTTACATTGCTATCAGTTTAGTTTGTCTTTACAGTCACTTGTTCCTGAAGGCTGCAAAAACACACAATAACATGACTGGAAAACACCAGATGAGAAAATGCATGGGGTAATATGTCCATGTATTACTGGTTATTTATATAAAAGTATTGTGTTTCTATGTTGTAGGAAAATGCACGGAATATTGACAAAATGTTTAAGCCTATTGCCGCGTTTTTTTTATTTTCAGCTGGATAAAATAAATTTTTGCAAAATTTTTTCAAACTCTTTTTAACTCGCAAAGAGATCTACTTATGCTTCCATAATCATAAATATGAAACCAAGCAACACCACTGGTTATAATTTATATAGCTGGTCTGTGACTATTATGCAAAGACAGGTTTTACCATTACAATTATACTTATGTAATTCTGACAGTTTTCTTTGTGTTGCTAGGGAATTCTGTAAACAAACCAAATAAAACCACAGAGTACTTCAATAGCAGTGACAAAATTTCGTAGCCACAATACGGAGAATATGGTCTAATTATTCTATAAACACACTTTGATTTGTTTACTTCAGTGTCAAATTAACTTCAAATATGTAACAACAGTCACTGATTTGATACGGTATACAATACTGCCAGTGACTGCTTTCATTGTAGTGTGTGTAAATCTATCTCTTTTTAAAATGAGTTCATTTCTGAAAGCGTCTCTGCCGTACATTGTGAATACTAAACAGGGAAACACATATGCAACTTATTTAAAAGAAAATTATTTCCAATGAATTTTGCTATGATCCAGCATATTTCAGCTCCATTTTATTTTTCCTTTTGCACAGTAGAAGGAATAACTTTTAGGAAGATTAATAACTCATGACTTTAAGAAACAAATTATAATCTCACTGGGGAAAAATGAGCCAAACTAACCTCATCTCCATCCACGCAATTGCCCTGAATCAGTAGATCGTGCTACTTTAAAAGAAAGACAGAACTCTGACCGTTACAACCAATATATAAAACTGGGACAAAATCAAATTTTTTTGAGCAGTTGCAAAGAACACCAATCCCGGAGAGATGCACTGAAGCAACAAATGATTACGCCGTGTTTTTCATTTCATACTATATTTAACTGAGCTGTAATCTAGGGAAAACACCAACGGCTTACAAAAAGATTCAGATGTGGGATTTTTGTTCTTTTTCGGGAGCTCTTTTCTGGAGAGCGGTACAGGGGTTTCTGCATACCATGACCACCAGTGGTGGCAAGTAACAAATTCAGTAATGACAGCCACTGCCTCTGCACAAGTTACTTTGAAGTGGCTTGTGATATGCACACCACAGCTTGGAAAACCCTGGCTTGGATCATAAAGTGCCTTTCACAGAGAAGGATCTCCAAATGGTTTACAAACTGCACACGCTATAGACACGTCAGAAGCCCACCCACTGAAGCAAGGCCAGCTAAGGACAGAATGAGGCCGCCAAATGGCATCTGTAAAACTAAATAAGATAATTATGCAGAAAAAAGAGAGAACATTAGTCCCATGTTCTGCCACTGACAGCTGTTTCTGCTCATTTGCCCACATAGTACTGGGAGGTGTGACAATATCCAGTGGACAAATTTCCCTTTCAGCAAGCAAGGAGTTAATGTCTTGCTGACCAGAGTCATGTGTGTAAAGCAGAGAAAAGAAGGCAGGAGCGGACCTGTCCCAGGAACCAGAAGGTAAAAGAACAGAGGGTGGAAGCAAGGGCAGGTAGCCTGGGAGGAATACAGAGAAGTTGTCCAAGCAGCCAGGGATCAGGTTAGGACAGCTAAAGCCAGATGGGAGTTAAATCTGGCCAGGGTTGTCAAGGGCAACAAGAAAAGCTTCTACAGGCAGGTAAGTGATAAAAGGAAGACTAGGGAAAATGTAGTCCCACTCCAGAAGGAAACGGGACACCTGCTTACCTGGGATATGGAGAAGGCTGAGGTACTCAACGACATCCAGAGGGACCTGGACTGGCTTGAGAGGTGGGCCTGTGCAAACCTCATAAAGTTCAACAAGGTCATGTCCTGCACCTGGGTCTGGGCAATCCCAAGCACAAATCCAGGCTGGGCGGAGAATGGATGGAGAGCAGCCCTGAGAAGAAGGACTTGGGAGTGTTGGTGGATGAGAAGCTCAACACGAGCCGGCAAAGCGTGCTCACAGCCCAGAAAGCCAACCCCGTCCTGGGCTGCATCCCCAGCAGCGTGGCCAGCAGGGCGAGGGAGGGGATTCTGCCCCTCTGCTCCGCTCTGGGGAGACCCCCCTGCAGGGCTGCCTCCAGCTCTGGGGCCACCAACAGCAGAAGGACACGGACCTGTTGGAGCGGGTCCAGAGGAGGCCACAAAGATACTCAGAGGGCTGGAGCACCTCTGCTGTGAGGACAGGCTGAGAGAGTTGGGGTTGTTCAGCCTGGAGAAGAGAAGGCTCTGGGGAGACCTTAGAGCCCCTTCCAGTACCTAAAAGTGGCTACAGGAAAGATGGGGAGGGACTCTTGATCAGGGAGTGTAGTGATGGGATGAGGGGGAACAGTTTTAAACTGCAAGAAGGGAGATTTAGAAAGATATTAGGAAGGAATTCTTTACTGTGAAGGTGGTGAGACACTGGACCAGGTTGCCCAGAGAAGCTGTGGCTGCCCCATCCCTGGAGGTGTTCAAGGCCAGGCTGGACGGGGCTTGGAGCAACCTGCTCTGGTGGGAGGCGTCCCTGCCCATGGCAGGGGGGTTGGAACTGTGTGATCTTCAAGGTTCCTTCCAACTCAAACCATTCTGTGACTCTATCATTCTATGAAAAATGTTAGTAATGAGAGCTATCACTCATGACCACAGTCTCTTGGGACTGGACTGGCAAATTTTCTCCACCTGGACATCAAGTTTTGTGGTTTCAGTAGGCAGGCAGAATGCAATAATCCATGCTGGAATTTCTTCGGGAGATCAACCACCCCCTTCTTCCCTCTCTGGAAACAGCAAGACCTGCAATGAGGTGGAAAAGATGAATCCCCATTTTCTAATCTTCACAATAATAGGCTTACATCAGGTCTGTGTAAGACACTGACTCAAAGACAGAGGCATACATCCCTTTAACTCCCTGCCACATGACTTTTCTACCATGGGAGGTATGACTGCATCCCTGTCTGCTGTGACAAAGAGCAAAACATTTCTGTTGCAACAACTGCAGAAAAACACTGGAAGTTTTGGAGATCCTATCTCACCCTGTACAGGAACATCCCAGGGTTTCTAAGAACAAAGAAGACAGAAGACTACCATCTTGGCAATATTTAGAGATGGACGGAACAACCTCCTATGAGTTACTCAGGAAAACAAAGCTGGCTGTACAGCTGATGACAATATTGGACTGGCATTCTTTCTGACTCTGGCATGAAAAGTGATAATAAATAAATGGATTCTAGGGTAAACAGTTGTGGAGACAAGATGTGAAAAAGCCACATAAAGAAGCGTTGTATTTCCTCTGGGACATAAAAACCAGCTCCACAAAGGCTCCCTATTTACCTTTATCCTGAAAGATTGGTGAAGAAATAAATTGAGGAAATGAACTAGGAAAAGGCAGAGGATGTGCCACCACACTGAGTCAGCGCCCCCCCACATACCGATAGCAGTACTGCTCAGGTTCCTTCAGCCCTCTGGTCTCTACACAAACACTTGCTCTTGTTCTGGTATGGGACACCCAAGGAAGCCTTGACTTCACAGAGATCCCAGTGACTGGGTATTGTGGAAAGCATTTGGTCCCAGGACGTTAATGTGTATGCAGTGGAATCATCAGCAAGACTCCACAGAGGACTCCAGTGTTCCCAGCAGTGCACCTAAACGGCACTGAGCAGAGACGCAAGGACTCATGCCCTTTAAAAGACTAAAATCTCCAGGAAGAAAATACTGGATTTACTGTCATTAAGCTGAAACAGTCTAGGGACTCATGGAGAGCTTAGAGTTTTAATACTTGTGAGGTAGAAATTGCGGAAATTAACAATGAAGTTGTGGAAATTAGAGGCTATTATTACAAAGCCTCTGTTTAAGGGATAATGTTCTTGGCAGAGAAATATACAAGGCAATAAATTGCATTAGTAGGTGATTATATTCCCAAAGCAAAAACTGCAGTGATGGCTGAATAAGTAACCACAAACACCATTAAACAACAAAGGAAAGGATAAAAGCCATGAGATCGTGCCTTCTCAAAATATTTCATACACACACATTATTTTCCTCCATTATTAGTGCACTTAAGAGTCTTGTGCTTCATCCTTCTTAGCGTTTCCATATTTACCCAAGTTGTACAGATGGAGTCTAAAGGAATTCAGTTCAGTGGGCCTTGGACACCTGGCCCACCTGATACCCATTGGTAAGCATATACAGATGGTTTGCAGATCAAGTTCATGGGTAGAGAAATGTTTTCAGTTTCTCACAGGCCCTCCAGTATAGTTCTGCACTACCACAAGCACAAGAGTACAGTAAGAAATCAAGGGGAAAGGACCATCTTCCCAGAAATATGTGGCCCAAGCCAAGTGTGGGGCACTTCCACTTACACAGATAATACCTACCTCTAGGACAGAGCCCTAGGTCAGCCCCTCAGGCTGACTGGGGTATAGAGGGCAAATCCCTTCTCCCCACTCTTGGCTCTTAGTTCTCAAAAAACCTGACTCCTCCCTCCCACTTATTCAGGGTGAGTATCATCCAAAAGACGTAACTCTTCCAGCACACAACCCATATGGTTAGCTGAAACAAAGCAAACTATGAAATACAGCAAGGGCTGTATCTTCATCTTTCCTGTACTTTCTATTTTGCAGCTTGGGGCTCTGATGGCTTTTCAGCTATTCCAAGACGGCTAACAAGGATTCCCTTTTTTCCCCTCATTATGTATGGCTGAAAAATTGTAACTGTTTCACCAGCTCTGAGCTTCACTGCCATTATTCCTGCCTCCCTCACGTCACTATAAGCTCGCTTTATGTGTATGGAGCATGCACCAACCCCAGGCTACACTTAAAAGTCACTTGGAAATGGGAGCAGAATGCCACATGCCAGTGTTATGCGCAAATTCCCAAGAAAATTGTTCCTCTTCTACAATTTGCAGTGACTGCCAGTAAGTTTCCATGAGGGGCAGGTGTAAAGGAGCTGATTTTGCCCTATAAATTGCTGCTTAGCTTGCTGTCCGTCTGCCTGGCTATTAGTTTCCAGAAAAGGAGGGGGTGCTTGAGCCTCTGGAAAGGCTCTGGAAAGACCAGTTTCAAGCTCAGGAAGACCAAGTTCTCTGGCCAGCTTCTACAGGCAATAGAGGGAGATTGATTCCTCCAATGAACTGGTGAAAACTGTTATTTTCTGAAGTCAGGTGCCTGGAACGAGGATCTATCCCTGTGTCCAGAGTTTGGGTTCCCTACACTAGGGTTACCCTCTGGGAACGCACTCTGAAACGGTGGCAGGGT
The DNA here is from genome assembly GCA_013398915.1 of Dromas ardeola. Taxonomy (NCBI): domain Eukaryota; kingdom Metazoa; phylum Chordata; class Aves; order Charadriiformes; family Dromadidae; genus Dromas; species Dromas ardeola. Next base: position 331,574 of record VYZM01011090.1, on the reverse strand, counting down.
TCTGTGCACAAAAGCTGCCTGGCACTGCCATTAACCTCCCTCTAGCTCATTTAATGAGTTTGTGAGAACGCTCCAAAGCGTCTCGCTTCTGGTACAGCTTTATGGATGCAGAGTGAAGGGCAGAGGTGCTGGGTGTCTGGCACTTTTTACCTCAGCTGGCTTGGCTGAAGGGAGACCTGTCAAATCTGCCATAACCCAGGATTAGCACACAAGCACATACACATTCAGCCTACCCTATTCACCAGCTATCTCAATTCAGCAGCACTCCAAGCCTGACAACAGCTTGGTGAGGCAAGCTTCAAACATTCACCTCACCAGCCCTATGCCATCCGAGGGGTCCCTGGGTACAAACAGCCATGAAACTCTCCTGGGCAGGAAAGGAGGAAAGGCATTAACTGCAAACTCCTTCCCCAAGGTATTTCCTGTGTGTCCTCAAGGGATGACATCACCTTGCCTGAAAGTGGCCCCCTCACACACTTTCAGAGAAGTTTGATTTATTTTCAGCCATCATTTGCTAACCCAATAATCAATAAACTGGTCAATGGTTAACAATCCCGGTTTCAACCAACCCATCTGGCTTTACCTTTAACGGATTAGGGACAATGCATATGATCCCTTTCGCAGGCAGAGTTATAACACTGGGAAAAAAACATCTGGATTGTTTTCAGCTCTCGCAGCAGCCTGCAAAGCCTCGGCCATGACAGCAGCAGTATTAAGCGAGCAACACGCTCACTCCGAGGGCTGGAGTTGGTCCCTTTGCCATAAGCATGCATTTTTACCCACGAATGGGTTGCCAGGCCTTAACAGCTAAATCAGATGTGCCTTCGTTACCTGAAAGGACTGAAAAGAAGCAAAGCCACATCCAGAGCAGACCTGTTCGGAGGAACACCTACAGAACTACCTGAAAGCAATATAAGGTTTTAGGACAGATTTTACATCTTTTTCTTTATATTTCCTACTTATCATAAGAGCCTACAAAAAGGAATATGCCTTTGTGAATAAGTCTTAACTGAAGAAATTTTTTGCCTGTCTTTTTTACTATCCAACACAAGGACAATCATAACTTTTTTCCCAAGCCTTTTTTTTTGCCCACAGTGGAATCTTCTCTCTCTACCTCCTCACACTTTTACACATGTAAGACAATACCAGCTGCATTGCCAGCTATGCTGCCAGGGCTGTGTGCAAGAAAAAAAGTCTGGGGATTTCTAGCACACGCATCTGGTGTGTCAGACACTTCATGGAGTGCTGCAAACCCCCAGTGGAGGCTTTGGATTTGCGTACATTGTCCGTAAGCAAACACATTCCTTCTGGATTCCTCCATGCTCACAGAGGCCTTGTGCCACCCACTTCTCCATGCGAGTTGACCAAACTGGCTTTCATGCATATGCTGCACCAGGTTATATCTCCACTGAAAGTCACCCCAAGGAAAAATAAATGAGTAGATATCACAGTTCTTTCTGTCCCTTTTTTCCTAAGACCAGATACGTTCAGGACACAGAATAAGCAGAAAAATGAAGGGAAACCTCTTTAAAATATTAACCCTCCTACCATGGTAATGAAGTTTCTGTGTTTTTCTCCTCACTTCACTCTGACCTCCTCCACCTTAAACAGCATGCTCCATTGCTACCAATGGACTGGGCAGTAACACACCTTCCGAATCACCTGGTGCCAGCTGATGGTGCAGATAAAAGATCTAAAAACCAGCCACTATGTTGAATCACACTGAGAGTTGTTGGCAGAATTGCTGCAAATGATTGTCCTGAGACTCAGAGAGGAAAAAAGCCCGCTACCACAAGTAACAGGTAAGGATTTCTATTTCTGCACCTTCAGTAGAGCAATTTGTAGCTGACAGGATCTGACAAGCATCCCACTAGAAAAAAATTACTTCCCCAGATGAGCTTCAAACCCATGGGATCATCAAGGCAGAGGATGGGGAGAAGTGTGTGGGGGCAGGGGGACAGAAAGAAGTTCTCTGAGCACTGAAGTGCAGTCAGATGCAATAAATATCATCAGCAACTGTGCATTGACAAATCATCCTGCCAAGGTCTGCAGCTAAAACAAAACAGGGATTAAAGTATGTTCTTAATTCAGCATATTCTTAATTTCTGCAAAAGCGTTGTGGACTGTCCTGTTTCATTGCTGATGTACCCTGGGCATATAGCAGTGCTACCAGATCCTTCCATCGGTGCAAACTGACATCTGGTGCAAAACTGGGATCCTGATCTCCCTCTAAAAGGAGGAAAAAAGTCTTTTCAAATGAAAAAGATCCTGATTCAGTTCTGGACAGGTAACTTTCCAGAATTTCCCCAATATCTTTTTCTTCTGTGTCTGCTCCTGTGTGGGAACCAAAGCTTAGGAGGGTGAGGTCCCCATAGCCAAGGGCTAGGAAAATGGTCATTCAATAGGAAGGAAGGCAAAACACAAAGGACAATTGGGAAACTATGTTGGATACACGCTAATGAAAGGCCACCAAGGACCCTGTGGCTGAGAAGATTTATATCATCTCATACAAGGTTCATAAAAATATCCCTAACGCTACCAAATTATCCATAATGCCAGAGGAACTGCTTGTACCATCTTGGACTGCAGCAGAGAAGCATCTCCCTGAGCAATCCTGAGGATTCAGGCAAATTCAGATTGGCTTTCCCCACTCCAGACTCTGTAGTAAATTGGAGCTACCGAAAAATCTAAAGTGCATGGAACATAACTGACTTCTCTGAGATGTTCCGTCTTCTGAAAAACTTTCTTGCCAAGACCTAAGCGAAAGACAAACAAGGCTGGTCTCAGCTTAAGAGATGGAACTCAGTACCTAAGCAAACTGCTCAGTAAACTTCATTGAAAATTAAAAGGACCAGTAGCCCAGATTCAGATATAAAATGGACCCAATGGGTTGTGCCACTGTCTGAAAAGGAAGATGCTCTATCTGCCTGTAAAGTGATAACTTCTCCTTAGCCGGGTTTAGGGGTCTGCAAGGCAGAAGGGAGGCAGGACCCTGTTCCTCTATTGCATGGCGGGAAACAGCCTTCCATATTCAGTTCAGAAGCGATTTTTTAGCTGTAGATAATTTTTGGGATGAGCTCTCTCTGAGGACACACAGCACCAAGCACAGGAGAAACAGAAACTGATCTTCCCAGAAAATCCTGTTATTCTAACACCATTGCTGTTAGAAGAGGCTTCAGACAAAGTTTTGACCTTTTGGGTAGCCTATGTCAGTACTCAGGCTCAATGAATCATTTAGTCACTACTACTACTCACTCTGTCACTATTAAATCTCACTACCTCCAATTCAACAACCAACCGCTAAAACATTACATAGCACATTTGAAGTCAAATACCCTCAAGCTACCTCGGAGAGGGACAACAGCAAAGAAAAAGATGTTTATTAATTTCAGTTTCCTAAGCTATAGTGGGAACCCATCTTTCTCCTATACCTGCCCTTTCTGGCTGTATATCGCGCATGAGCTCTGCCTTTTGGACAGAAGCTACAGAAAAGGACTCCTGGTATTGTCTCCTTCAGAGGCTTGGTGGGAAATACAATCCAGTGTATCACAGCAGAGATGGAAGGAGATAAATGGGCATAAGCAAAATAGCAGGTAAGGAGTGGGGAGAAAATGTGAGGAAAAATCTTTCTGTCCTTCAGCTACAAGGAAGAAAAAAACCCAATTTAAATGCTCCTGTATGGCTACATTTATGTAGATACCATCAAGGCAGATAGGGAGATATCAACAAAAGGTGTCTGAGAGGTGCGCTGCCTCTTTTTAAATGGTTCCTTAATAGACAGTGGATGTGTAAGAGAGGAGTTGGCTCAGCTGCCGACAGTAGAAACATTAATGGTTTTGCAACACAGTAAAACGCACACGGAGCTGAAAGCAAGTTGGAAGACAGAAACCAAATTTTGGGTCAGAAAATAAAAGGGCCTCTGTACCTGGCAGGAAGAGGGGAGCATTAAGCTCAGCCAGGAGCTTGGGAACACCATGAGAGAGCCCACACTAGAAACAGGCTGTTTTGCTGCTGAAATTCTCTCAGTTGTGAGTCTACCTGCCGACTCTGCAAACACATTAATAAAAGCGGACCGAGACAATTTAATAAGCTCACTCCTGCTGCCAATTCCTTTTCCTCCTTTAAAAGAAATAACCCATCCCTCTGGTTCCAGTCTGCTAACCATCTGGCATAAAGCCCAAGTGGGGCTCGGCTCTCCAGCCCTGAAAGGCAAGAGGTGAAATCCAGTCCTCGTTTAATACCAACAGTGTAAAGCCAATTTAAAAGTCTTTAAAAATCTATCTTTGATCGAAAAGAAGATGTTGTTTAATTGAAAAGTCTCCTTTTCTGGAACAGCTGGATTTTCCTCAAGCTGCAGCCACTTCAAAAGGATTCCCAGTAATGTCAGAGCTTCTTAGGTTTAAACTGTTAGCATCGGAAGGGCTGCTACAGGCTTTCGTCTCCTGCAGGTTCCTAAAGACCTCTAGTGTATAAAGATCCATTTTAAATAATATAAATGCTTTAAAAATACAGAACGGAGGGAAAAGGCTAAGAAAAAAATTCCTTCCAAATACAAAGTTATCATAGTTTCTGCTGAGAACTCATTTCTGCAGCAGTTGGGTACTTTTTTCAATAGTAATCCTTTTGCTTCTTGTTCCTTAATTTGCATAACATGTAAACAGTAACGAAGTACCCACTGCTGTATACACGCAAAAACATGTTTTGGAATTGCTGCTTTTCTTCAAATGCATCACATTTAAATGCAGATGGAAAATGCACTTAGGCAGGCATTATTATTCAATAAAGTGTGCCCTGTCATGTCTCATCATGCTTGACTAAAACTTTGTTACTCTGGCATAGCTGGCATAAAAATAGGGATGTGCCAGCATCTGGATGGAGACATAACATTCTCCTCCAGGGAGAGCAGACAGCAGCTTAACAATATTGATGTCATACCCAAATTCCATTGAGCCCTCAAAATAAGATAGACTGGCTTCTTTAAAATTTCAGAACTGCCCTCTGCACCTTAACTTTCATGACCCATGTGAGGATTTACTATTTCTGTATATATATCTTTAAATTCCTAGCACACACTGTCTTTATAGACCAGCAAAATCCATAGGCTTTTGGCTTTAAAAACAATTCCTCCACACAGACACTGCTGAGGTCTGTTCAAAATTAAAGTAGATGAACAGCGACTCACCTGTATTCTCAAATCCAGGGGCTGCTCAGGTTTAAGGACAAAAGATCTGAGACCGTTTCGCTGTTGACCTGGGGAAAGCTGTGCTCTAGAGTCTGCAAAACATCAGGCAGGATCAGTCCCCCTGTTCCCCCAGCTCTGCCTGGACTCACACAGGCCATATTCAGCTGACCTGGATTCTACTACATCTCCATGCCTTGCTTTTCCTGCACATGGGCGCTAAGAGACTTTCCGTTCAGCGGCTCATGTAAGCTCCGGGACTTTCCCTCCCTGGACTTAACATCTTGAGGGTGAGGTCCTCTGTGAATCTCATCCTTGTCTTTCTTTGTGCTTAAATTCCTTCACTTGCACTATGAGAATCACAGGACTTCAAAGGGTATTTGTGAGGGCAAACAGGGCTGCTCAGAGACTGTAGGAATGGAAGTCATAAAGTGGGACACTGCAAAACACGTAACAGCAAAATCTTCTAAAACATATGCACGTATTTAATAACAACTGATTTTTGGGTTCCCCATGCATGAGGACCCGTAAGGAATCTTCTGTCATGTCACATTGTATTAGTCATAGTCATACCAGTGTATTCCCTTTACAGTGACTGGGGTGGCTGGTTTTCCGAATACTCGTGTTTGCTATCCGTAAATTTGGGAGTGAGGGACAAGGGGTTAGATTAGGACAATTAGAAGCTTATTCCGTTACCGATTACTTATATTGCTATGCTATCCCTGGTGTAATTCTATTAAGTTTTCGGAGTTGCAACAGGGACAAATTTGGCTCAATGTGCTTAAATATTTTTTGTATTTGATACTCGCGGCTGTATTTATATCCAAAGCAATATGTCTCTTATTACAAACATAAGTCTTTGTTATGGCATAAGCCCTGAATGCATAGGACATTTAGCCCATAAAAATAACCAAGGTCTGATCCAGTCTCCATTGAAATCATCTACAAAACTCCCATAATTTCTAAAGGGAACAGAATCAGGCCCCAGCTTTTCTGCCCTCAGAGGGGAGAGTTGCATTAAGAGTTAGTGGTAATATCCCCATATTGATGAGTCACTCACTTTGCAGTACATAACATTTTATGAAGTAGAGAATCACTTTCCCTAAGCAATTACAATTTTGAGACAGGATCTCAGACAGTGGCAAGTTCCTTTGTTTCACAGTCCACTCTTGTGTGGCGCTGCAGCCATTCTTAACATGCCTCCCTGGTTATTTGCTAGGGTAAATAATTTGTAAAATGTGCTTTCTGTGGTAAGAAAAGACCCCAGCTCGATATTAAAGTGTGGGTTATGATTTCAATGAGTGAGGGTTTCCCTTACACTTCTCACCCCATTTCTTCAGGTTCGTGATTAGGGGCTTGTCAGTAAGAACAAGAACATCGACCTCTGAAGCATATTAGCCCTACTGCAAGAAGTCCCCTTTAACCCTTGTCCAGTATTGAGTGAGAACAACAGAAGCTCATCACATATGTAATAACATCAGCAAGTGCCACTACTGCAGAAATCTTTAAAACCCTCTGCGTGTTACCTAAGCACTCTCAGACATTCTTTCCACCACGTTTTAAGAAATATTGCAGACCACCAGCAAAATCCTCACATCTCTCCAGCCAGACTGCTAAGATCTAACGTGAGCTCTGCCCACAGGAACAATGGGTTGTACTAAGAGCATTGCGACAACTGAAATTTACCGCTCCATCAGAGGGAAAAGTATGTATTGGTATCAATTGCTAGGTTTTGGTCAGTGAAATAGGAAGATTTAGTTATTTGGGATGAAGCCTCCAAACCACACCTCTGTATTAAGAAAGAGAAAAGACGTATAAATGGACAGGGCATCAAATGGCATTTGATAGATTGGGCCGGGGGGTGGCTGTGTTCTTTGCAACTCAGAAACATTTTACAGTACTTAGGCAAAGCATTACCTTGGCCACTTGCTCTCTCTAGTGGCCAGTATGGAGAATAGCCTAAACCTTCAACAGCATGTACAAGGTTTCAAATGCTACTACAGAAACTCTTGGAAAAGAAAGACAAACTACAAGCTATAAACAGAGATCATTAAACACTTGATCTGCCACTCCAAGCTTTGTCATCTCACCATCACACTGAGCAGAACGTAGGAAACAGGACTGAAATATCTGATTTTCCTCTAACAAACCTCATTGGGCTGCTAACTGAACTCCCTGCTTCAGTTCGTGGCACGGTCAAAGTGTCCGTGAGGCACCCTGCTAGTGCACAGAGTGACTTCAGCTGGGGAAGAGGTATGATTCAAACAATGAAGATCCCAGTGCTGGTTAGCCTTAACAGGGTGTGTTATAATATGGGATAGAATCTGCTCAAAGTCCAAGAGCAGCAAAAATGATGCTCTTAGAAATAAAATTGGTATGGGCTCTGCAAAAATATCCAATTATTTTTTGAAAGGTAAATGTAATTATTATAATTGCGCAGTCTTATCAGCCGGGCTTTCTGAACCAAGGTGTCTGCTTCCTCTTCCACTAGAGCTTCTGCTCTTGCCAACTTCAGATTGCCCAGCAGCGCTGTAAATCCACTTCTAGCATTTCTCAAGGAAGGGCTGCGGACCTTCAAACCATGTTCTACTAGAACTGGAGAAGAAGACTTTTAAAATGTAAAGAATAAACAAAATTTAGAGATGAAAGTCTAAAACGAGTGGAAAATAGATGTAAATTAAACGACTTACTGCATAACGGCAATGGAAAAGACAGTGCCAAGGCTTTGGTTTTAAATAGAATACTTTCATTCCATATAATTTTTTTAATCCAGAGATTGAAGTTACAAGGCACTACCTCAGTCTATTGTTTAATGACATTTATAACTCTATAATAGTATTTTGCAAAAATTACTGCTCAGGCTTAACATTTCTGATTATGGAATAGACAATACAGTGATGTCATGAATGCAAAGTTAGTAAATTATAATCTGTCATTTGGCTTTAAATAAATGTATTTCTTCAGACAACAGGCATGATGAATATAAGCATAGATGAACCATGAATCTCTTCAATTATTCTTATTTAGATTCATTTTCCTATGAATTTTCATTTGATTCCAACCACAAAGTCTTTACCATAAATCAAAGGCAGCCCTGTCTTGCGGCAACATGCCTACTTAATACAATGAAGAAACACCTACAGTCATTAAAAATAGCATTTCCGTGATCCAAGGTTCTTTTATAGCAGTACAGCCTTGTGTTTGAGGCTATATTCTGGAGTTTGCAATATTGTCCCTTCTCCTCTAGCATCAGATTCTTACTGTCAACCACAGCAATTACACGGAAATGACATTAAAAGCCTTTTACCTTTAACACTAAACCCAGGTAACCTGTGGTGAATAAGGACATGATTCTCCTAGTGCTAGAACCTCAGCTCATCTACCCATCACCATTCACCTCTTGCCCTGACAGCATGGAAATGAGCTGGTATTATCAAAATAGCCCACGTTGCCTTACTTGGATTCAAGCCCAAGGCCTGAGAGATTCCAGACCCAGCTTTTCAGTTCAGGCAGATCCTCAAGGGGACACCGTGGGCCCTAATTGCATCAGTACTAATAAAGATGCTTAGCTTTAGCTGTCCCGCTCAGGTCCACAGCCCCCTTGAATGTGGCAAGCAGCTGGTCCAAAGTTTCCTAGCCCGAATCCTCGTGCTCCATCTGGCTCATGCTGTCTTTTGAGTTGCAAACTGCACATCTGCAACGGGATTCCCATGCTGCTCATGACACCCTGAAACCCTCCGTCTGGATGTCGTGGTCTCAGCTGAGGTCATGACCCCTTGTGAGAGTAAGCAAATGCACCCTAACTCTCCAAGAGGCTCCAAAAGACTCCTGTCACGCCCTCTGTCGGGACCACTGATTTAAAGCCCCACACAAAGCCCCAGGGTCGTAGGGTACAAAAACTGTGCCACAATTCTTTTGTGTCGCCTCTCCCTCACCTGTTTGCCTCCTAGAACCATATCAGGGTTTAATCTTCTGTTTTCCTAACCTTTGTGGCATACAGTTGATCAACTTCAGCCCACTTCCTGAGGTGATCCTGGTCACCCGCGGAGCCTCCCGCTCCTCTCTCCCGACACTCTCCTATTGTAAGCTAGCAGAATAGGCAGAAGGCTAGGAGATAATCAGGCAGCCGATGTGGTCTGAATACAAGTCTCGTTATCTCTTTATGCATTCTCTCCTCAAATTGTATGACCTGCATTTCAGGCACCCTTGGGCTTGGGATTTACATTTTTAATATTGGGGGCTTGTGACGCCGTCCTCTTGTTGGTTAATTGGTATCAGAGAGCAAGTGTTTTCCCTTCCACTGAAATAAATCTTCCCTAAAGCTGCAATTGCTCATTCTTTTGTTCCATCCTCATTTGAAATGGGTTCTGCAAAGCCTCCACACCATGCTAAATAATCTTCAACTCTCACTTTTTAAAATCTGTTGGTTTATGCCTTAATGGCTTTGATGGGCTTTGCTATTCAGTCTTGTTACTTAAACCACTTTCCTCATATTCCTAAACTCTGTGTTTTCATTCATCCTTACCACAGTGGACTCTTTGAAGCTGAAAGGATTTATTTATTATCCAGAATACTTTTCCCCCCTGATTTTGGAAACATACCTTTTAAAAGACAATGTGACACAGTTCAGCGTATTTTCTTGGTCTAGAATATTGAGCCTAAAACAAATGCATTTTGTGTTCTGATTTGCTGAAAAAATCCATCTGTACCTTGCAAGGAATCATTTTTCCAGTGGATCTGTGTCAGCTCCAAACAATAGAAATGTTGCACTCATCATCAGTTTAATGTGATCTGAAATAACATTCTGTTTGAATTCAGTTGTTAGTGGTGTTAATAAAAGCTAATCAGTAGCAATGGTGAATTTCTGGAAGATTACTGCCTATGAGCTGTAATTCTCTGTCTTCAATATGCATCGCAATTTTAAATTAAACAAATTTGGACACACATAGGAAATGTCAGTCTGCGTAACACTGTGCAAACAGACTAAAGTATCACAGAGGAGGATCAGGAACAAATAAAATCGTCTGTGTGACTTTGTTCTTAAATCAATGTTGACACTTTTGCTGCTCCTACAACGATAATGTAACTTTCAGCTCTTCCTTCATGTGCTGTCCTTATTGTGCAACCATGGAAATATTGAAAAGCGTAATCTTCATTTTGTCAGTTATTTATTTTAATATTGTTCTCCAAATATTTGAAAATACCTAAAAACAAGGGCAGATTTTCCGAAGCTCATCTATCAGTCGGAGGCAGTCAGCCCTCTTTCCGACCCACACACAGCTTCTTCAAAAACTGGAAAGATGTCCATGTATTTGAAACATTGCCAGTTGCTTCCAGGCCAGACAGATGACGTGCCCAAATTCCTCCATTCTCTGGGGGGAAAAAAGTGCAACCAGAATCAGGAACCAAAGCTGTTTTTACACTGATTCCAGAAAGAGATGGTGTCACCAAAACACTTTGGTCAAAAAGAGATTTTCTAATGACTGGAGCTGTGATTCAGCCCCAAAAGACACGGACCTTGAGCCAACCTGAAGCCGGAGAGTTCACTTCAGCTGGCTTCTGTGGGAAAAGAACTGAATCCACACCGAGCCCAAATTTCTGGGCTGATATAGAATAGCATTTTCCTAATTAGAGTCCAGCTGGAGGCTTATTTTATAGCAGGATACAGTGGGCTTTTACTTCTTCAAAGCAGTTAGTCACGCCCACGGGCTTGGCCGGAGACCTTTGCTTTCTGTGACCTAACCAGGACATGATGGCATTTAACGGGACTGTGACTCTCGTTGTCTTGCAAAACGGCCCCTGCAGAGCTCTGACTTTGCCTGCAGTCATGGTCTCTCACCTGCAGTACTTACATGCTCCAAGCTGCGGGCTGAAATACCAGATTTAAGGTTGTGATCAAATACAGAGGCAGGAGCCAAGGTTTGTCTCTGTACTGGGCGGGCTGGGGTTAACACACTTAACTACATTGTCATCCTTTTAGTTTTACGTTGAGAATAATACCACCTATTTTAATATCTCACAACAGGGGGGCACTACCAGGATTAGCTGATGCTTGCAAAGTGCTCTTGAGTTTGTAAAGAATTTTAAGTGCTATTTTGTAAAGTTGTCCACAGAACATGATAACATGGGCCACTCCTTACCAGGTCTGTTGGTCAAGATGGATTTCTCCAGCATCAGACTTCCAAGTGATACAGTTCCCTGCTCATATTGTGGCTTAAGTTTCACCAGTGAAGAATTTGGAGGGATCCTGCTCTTAGGCAAAAGGGAAAACTGAAATCCCATGAAAAAACCTTCTGGGTTAGAAACGGGTTTCTGCATTATTGGATACTCTGGAGCCCAGGGGGAGGTAGTCACCAGGACTCTTATCTCCTTGCACAGTGAAGTGTTCAACAAGGGCAGGAAGAAATACGCCTTTGCTCTGCAAAATCACTATGGACTAGATGTCATTCATGGCCACAGTTGCCCGTGCTTCCAGGAGGACTGCACATGGAACTTCAGAGGGACATAGCAGGCTATCTCCATACTCTAGTGATACCAATCAGCGTCCATTAAGACTGAGGCCCGCTATTAAGCACAGCAAAAAGACAGCTTGCCTGCCACAGGTTTTTCCCAATTTTTGTACGATGAGAGTCTCAGGCCTCAGACACACTTTCAAGACAGTGAGCATCAGCTGAGCTGTGGTAATTGCCCACGCATGGACACAGAGTCTAAGGGAGGATTTTGACTCATCTGAATTAGCTTAACTTTCAACAACAGAAATTAGTGATGTTCAAAGTACATTACCAGCTTGGGGACCAAGTGCTTGTCCCTGTATATTTACCACAGGTCAGACAACATGATAAAATATATTATTCCCAAGACCGGTTGACACTCTTTAACCTGATTTAATTATTTTAGATGTGGTATTTATTTTGTAAAGTAACAAAAGTAAATCTATCACACCCTTAATGCTGACACTTCAATAGAAGAGCAATGGTGTAACTTCTACTGCTTTCATATATCCTCTTCCGATCACAGAGGACCTACCTCCGTCACTGCCCACCCTTCCACTTCTGCTAGAAGACAGTAAGAGTGGGCAGGTCGTGCAACAGTTAAGCGCTGGTCTAAACAAGTCGGGCTAAATAAACCAGCAGCAAGTCCTAGTAAAAATGACCCAAGTTTAAAAGGGCAAGGCTTGTTAACAATCGCTTAACTGAACAGTGAAGACTAATTAACTTAAGTGGGCTTGTTTGGACTTACACCAGTTCAGGCAGTGACCACACATAGAGTTCAGAGAGCTGATGGGAAGGGAGGGAAAGGAATTAGACGCCTATCATTGAGCCCACAGGTATTAAATTGATGGGATGCTAAGAAGGGAGACTCCTTCAGCCAGCGTAACTGTTTACCTTGGAAAGGGACATCTGGGATAGCACCTTTCTTAACTGAGAGTAGCAGTGGCTCTACCTGGAATCTCTACGGGTCACATCCGTGCCCCACGACTCCTGCAGCCACCTCCCTGCAGGGTTTAGATCCTTGTGTGGGTAACTGCCTCCCGCCCTGTGCTACTTCAGCTGCTGGCTCCAGTTTTGCTCGCATGGCCTCTTCTGCCCTGGCAGTATCAGCCTGGAACTTGATTTGGGAAGTCTGAACCCAGAAAAAAAAACAAGCCTGTACCACCTAAGAGAGACAACATCTCTCTCCTTTTGCTCGCTGATTGGTACTTTTTAGCTGCTTCTACTCTCCCTTAAAACTTACAATTTGAGAAGTGGAGAAAAATAACTCTTCTCATTAGCAATAACAGTCATGTGAAAAAAATACTTATCTCACTAATTACGGGCATTGTGTTCGCAGTCCATTTGCTCTTGATCACCACTTCTTTTCAGTTACTCCTTCTATTGCTGCTTCATCTTGCTCAGCGAGTAGGGCAGCAGCACAAGGGGATCCAATACCTCTTACTGCTCAGCTACTTCTTTTTTTGCATAACCTTAGCGAGGCCTTTTCACCTCTCTCCCAGAGGACAATTAGGTATAGCGAGGGATAATACCAGAAGTTCAGTGATAGAAAGTCCTGTGTAATACTACTCTTTACAGGCATAGTATATCCCAAAACAGGTGAGCCTGCAGTATTTTTCTGTGGAGCTTTCTCTGTCCCAAAGGAA
>VYZM01011090.1:266959-318216 GCA_013398915.1 Dromas ardeola | reverse complement strand
AAAAAAAAGAAAAAAAAGAAACCAATAAGCTAAATCTAGCAAGCCATTTAAACTGATATTATTTCCCTGGTCATCCAAAGGAGCAAGTGAGGACAAGATACCTCTGTGCTTAAGAAATGAAGTTAAAACAAGAGATGAGCTCAGCATCCCAAACTGGAGAGAAAAAAAATTTTCACAATTCCAAACTGCCTTCTGTTCATCTTGTTTGCAACCAGACAAACCTCATTAGAGCTGAATTTCTGCAGAGCATCATAGTGACATTCAATGGACCACTTGCAAAGTATGCATTTCCTTCAAGTGTCCAGAACAAACTATCTGGACCTGGAGCTGGGGCCAGCTGTTTGTTAGAAAGCCAAGCTTCGGGCAAAACAGCCTTCTAGGCTTCCACACTTGCTCCAATTTGCCAATTAAACATACAAGGCAGTAACGAGGAAGGGGAAGAAGGAGGGAGGGATCACAGTGTTGCTTTGCCAGAAAATGTCAAAATAAGCCAGACATTGGAGCCAGTAGAGCTACTTACACCACATTATAATATGCAGAGCATTGCCTGCCTCCTGATCCTGATAGTAATTTGTCATTATACTGAAGCCTCATTGCGTTTGTTTCCTTTAAGGGAGCCAGAAGTCTCATACGCCACCCCCATCTCTGAGTGAATGTGGTCAGGCTGCCTATCAAGACATTTCAAAGGAAGGCCAAGATCCGCGCCTTGGAAAGACAACAGTTTCTCTGTCTGTGCGGAAACCTAATGGACACAACATAATGTGGAACAGTCTGTCCCAGTAAAGGGCTGAACGCCTAATCTCTGGTGCTGGCTAAAAGCAGCAAATGCTCCTGCTCTGGAAGCACAGTGGAGGGATAGCTCTCAGCCAATGCAAGCAAGCAGTCAGCGCTGCAAAGGACGGGATGCCTCTCCAAGTTTCAGTACCTGCCTTCTACCTGCTCCCAGAGGCAGGCAGCCACACACCAGGCAGACTAAAGACAGGCTTGTGTAAGACCTTCTGTATTAGACTCACCTTGACCTCCAGTTTTGTTTGTGCACCAAGCACACAGCAACTGGACACCACTTAAAAAAGAACAACACTGAAATCCGCTCATTTTATCCATCTCTCCGGCACTCTGAGGGAAGTTTCTGGCTGGGAAATGTGACTTAGCTAGGTTGGGTGTCAAAGCATACTGGCAACGATATCTCTTCCTGATATCTAATCTAAATCTCCCCTCTTTCCGTTTTAAACCATCACCCCTCATGCTATCGCTACACTCCCTGATAAAGATTTCCTCCCCATCTTTCCTGTAGGCCCCCTTTAAGATTATTCCATCCCACCATCCTGTTTTAGACTATAGCAATGAAAAAAAGTCATTGGTAATTTGGAATATTGTTGAATATGGTTTGGTTTGTACTCTAAAAGGGAAAACACGTAAGTGCTTTGGCAAGACTGCACATTGCTATTGTATATGGTTATTGCAAAACCTCCAGCAAAGATATATTTAAAAAAAAGTTTTCAGAGACTCTTAAGCCTATCCTCTTGTCCCCAGCACTTTCTTTTTTCCCCACCCCAAAATCTCACAGCTTTACTTTATCCCTGACTGCAAAATCAGCACAAAGAGTGAAACCTGACAGGAATTGGGTGAGCAGTTTTTAAGTAAAGGCAAAACAAATCTTAAAAGGGTTTTGGTCATTTTTAAAGACTGCAACCACAAAATCAAAGTTTTGTGTTTCGGATGCTTTTATGTACTGGGCTAACCGAAAACAGCTTTGTATAAAAATACAGTTTTGCAAGTCAGCCCACTTCCATAAAGAGAACTATCCCCTTAAGCTACTGCTAAAAGGTCATTTGGCCTGCAGGGACTTGCCCCCTCCTCTCATACACTCCTGTTAGCAGAATGGGAATGACCCAACATCCCATAAACCTCTAAGCCCTTGAAATACCAGAGGCACCCAAGTCAAAGAATAAGAAAAGCCATTAATTTGGCGTTCATTTCCCTTTTTAGATGCTTGGTGTGAGCAGTTTCTGGACCTGGATCCTGCAAAAGCTCAAACACAGGTTTAGCTTTACACACTGCATGGGGTTCCATTTACTTCAACAATTGCAAACACTGGGAGTCCCAGGGACTAACAGACAAACTGGAAATCAGGCTCCGCTATCTCTTTAAAAAGCATCCCATCTATCTGGAAAGCCCATTTGCATTTAGGGGGGTTGGGGTTGTTAACCTATTACAGTTACATTACACCATGATTAGTCCAACTAAAAGAAAACAGCAGGAAGAAAAAAAAATAGCTCCTACTTCCTCTCCACTCCCAAGTTAGTTTATTATGTGTATTTGATGGCCCTTCACGAAGAGGCAGTAAGACCCTGAACCTGCAATGACCCCTGTTTCCACACAGAACATATGGACTTCAGTGCAGGGGTTTGCCTGGACAGGGCTCGTTGTCAACTGAGACTCAAACATCCCTGAGCAAGCAGAAAAACAAAAACATATTTTAATATTCCCCTTAAAAAAAAACAAAACAAACAAAAAAAAACCAACCCACAGCACCACAAGTCGAGCAGATTTTGAATACTCTGTTTCTATGAGACACTTCCTATCCTGTTGTTTTACAACTGGACACATCCCTGTAGGTGCTGGATGCTCTGCGGGGTCTGCACTATTTATGTGTAAGGCACCATTCCGCAGCATCTTGAGCTGTGTTACTCAGCACTGTCAACTCTTTCTGAACCCTGCTAGAGTTGAGGGCACTCAGCCCCTCTCCGGATGGGACACAAAACTAGTTTACTTTGATCTTAAGTGCTGGAATTGTTTGTGATTAGATTTAATTCCATCAAATCCTCAAATTTATCCATTCCCCCTCACATTTGCAACTTCACTGAAAACAATACATGTAGAAATCACTAGCATCACACATCCTACTGAAGATGAAGTTAATTTACAGAATCTAGCCTTTAAAATACAAGGATTTCACAACAAATGTGTTGCTATAGCAACAGAGTAAGCTTATGTGAACTTCAGGCATTCATATTCATAGAAACTCCTGAAGCAAGACTGACTGTTGGCCATAACATCCCTACTCTTGCCAAGTTTCAAATAGTGCATGAATTATGCCAAAAATAAATGGGTGTGACTAATACAAGGACACAGAACACCGAGGGAAAAAGAAACACCCAAGCTTTTGCCTCTAAGGCAACATTTGCTGATAGAAAAGATGGGCATTTGGAAAGCATGCCTTTTCCTTCCCTCTATCTTTTTGCTTTACTTGCACTTCATAAAAGCCCCACATGCACATTTGCCTCCCATAAATTGTACGACTGCTAGTAATCGCACATCTTTGCAGTCTATAGAACAAATCTTTTTTTAAAGACTTGCTCCCTTTGTACTCCCCTGGTATTTAAGGAGCACGTGTGTGCTGGAGGAGGAAAGTCAATCTGTTTTAACTCATACCCTCCTCTCTCACAGAGCTGCAAGCAATTCTTTTTGCAGCCTCTGAAAAAAAGCATGCCAAGCCTTAGCCCATGACAAGCCCTGCGACATCAAATCCATTTCTCTCCCATCCTCTCCTTCCCATCTCATCTCTGCACCCCAGCCCAGCCTGCCCACTCTCATTTACCAAGGTCAGACTTTTCTAAGGGCCAGCCCCGCATTCAACACGCTGTATCCAGATCCAGAAACTTCCTGCTAATTACTGTAGTCACACTTCCTAACTCAACAAGTATCAAACTGCACAGTAGTCTCTCAAGTGTAAAAGGTCATCTAGCTATCTGCGGCAGGTCATTCGGTTGGCAGTTTTTTCTTGATGAAAGATAGTTCTGCAAGGTAGCTGTTCCAACATGAACAGCAATCTAGACTAATTACATGTGATACACCCACTCTGACTCATGAGATAGCGCAGAAGGAAAGGGAGGGAGGAAGGGGAAGGAGATGAAGAGAAACAGGAAGAGTAAGCACGGTAAGTCCTTAACTCATCTAAGGAACAGAGGAAAGTTTCACACTTTCCACTGTTCCCATGGAATAGGAAGGTTCTGCAAGTTTTGGATTCCAATAATTTATTCAAATCAAGATGTTACCCTTCTTTCTCTACCTGCCCCAGCTCCTCTCCCTAGGCTGTACGCCAGCTCCATTTTCCATTACGATTCAACCAAAACCAGAATTTCCTTCTCAGAAGTCAGTAACTGCTCTTGGGTCTGATGAACTCTATAAATGCTACACAACACCTTATTCAAAACAAACATGAAGGCAGTGGAAGCGTCTCTCTGGCTCACATTTCACCCCATGTTCTCACAGATGATTTTACAGTCATTCACTCTCCCCAGATCCTGATTTTTTGTTTAATGACGGAATTATCACAAACACATGTTGAGAGAAGAATGTGAAGGCATGGGAGGGTTCAGGAGACCAAGGCAGACCATCATGGAGCAGGGGTCTTGCAGTAGAAAAACATAAGGCCCATGGGATTAACTTTATAACTGATCTTGAAATTCAGTGTGGGGATATGGAACAAGGGTTGCTTCCTTACATGCGTTCCCTCAACATTCAGTCCACCTTCTCAGGTCAAGTGTTAGGCCCTGAACTCACGATCTTTCACAGTGTGTTTTAGACAGAATGGTGGTCTCTGACATGCCTCATGTCAGGCACTATGTCAATGTACCTTCCCTCCTTTCAAGAGCGATGACATCCACAAAACTTCAGCTCAGCAATTAAGTTCCACGTGGACAGAATTTTATCCAGGCCTTAAGATGGTCACCTCACACCCCCCGCAAGTTTATTAGCATAGTTATTTTTTATCTACTTTGATAGTAAATGGATTTCAAGTGATTTGCATAGTTGCTCATTCCAGATTCTGTAGAGAAACTGTTTGGTAAAAGTCAGCCAGTTCCACAACTGAATGCAAGAACATGCCACCTCCTCAGGAACAAGAGCTGGCCCAATGGGAAAGATTAAGCAAGAAACAACTTGTTGTAACATGGTTGCTTCAGGACTGATGCCACTTGGCTGGGTTCCCTTGCATGTGTCCTGTTTCTGGTAGAGGTTGTACTAATCTAGATATTGTTTGCTGCTGCACCGAAAAAAAAGGAAGCCACCTACATGTTGCTTGCTAATTATAGCACCTCCTGTTAGGATGGCTATGAATGTTCAAGAATGAAAAGCTGTGAGATACAATAGGTCCTTGTGAATAAGAAGGATGAGAACACAACCTGCTGATCCATTTTGACAGTCCATTGACAAGCCCACTTCTGCACGATAGAGACAGCTGTTTCCCATTTCCAGGAGCTAGGCCTGGAAGCTGTGAGATCTTGTGTGAAGTATGAAAACAACAGAAAAATAAGAGGGAAAGGAAGAAGGTGAGAAATCACAAAAGCTACTCATGGTCCATGGATTATTTAAGAATACCTGTGTTACCTGAACACTTGACCTTGCTTTGCCCTGGATAATTCATAATGCTGGCATGGAGTTGCCACTTGCCAGGAAAATCATATTGGGTTACTCACCATCACATGAGATGGGCCTGCCTCCAAACAGTGCAGATTCAACCAATGCTGAAAATTGCACGTATTCATAAGCCTTTGCCAATTGACTGCCGATTTCCCAGCCATAAGCGTTTTGGTAGTTTGCCCTCCAGCCTCGCTGCTAACAACACTCGACTGAACATAACAACATCCCTTCTGAGCGTGCTGGGGCACTGGCAGACACTGCAAAGACAGGTCTGCCCCTGAGGGCTTGCTCAGAGCTCTTAGAAAGGCTTACCTTGGCTAACATGGGCCTTAGGTCAAACTCCAGTCCTTCATATCAGGCTGCAACAGCCAGCAGTGGGGCGAGGAACCAAGATGTGGACTCACCCACTAGATTTTACACCGCCGATCACAGTTGTCTTGCCCTTGGTTTACCCTCTCATCTCATTCTGAAATGTGGGTTATGGATTTTGTCTTTTTGTTTCACAATCACATTTTGGTCTCGACTGATGGCTTCTTGAACTCTCATGGAGCGCTTTCACTCCCATCTGGTCACAGCATAGCACTGTACCACATCAACACATTTTCCTCTCAGAGTTTTAGTAAAGGGCTTCTGCAGGGTGCAAACCCGCACTCCCTCAGGCTTCAGAACATCCATCCTTTCAGCACTATAAAGCCAGCACCCTGGGGGCAATATGGACAGTCCCTGGAAAGGACTAGCAAAAGAATCAATCTGGACCTT
The DNA here is from genome assembly GCA_013398915.1 of Dromas ardeola. Classification (NCBI taxonomy): domain Eukaryota; kingdom Metazoa; phylum Chordata; class Aves; order Charadriiformes; family Dromadidae; genus Dromas; species Dromas ardeola. Next base: position 312,033 of record VYZM01011090.1, on the reverse strand, counting down.
GCTTTCATTTCTACCTGTTACACATTTTGGTGGGCCTCTACCCTTTGGCAGAAATACTGAACTACTGGAAAGACAAAGCAAATTCCTGTAGCTTCATTCTGATAGTAGCCAAGGCTGTGTTGGCAGGCACAAGGAGTACCCATTGCCTTTAAATCAATTAATTCTGCTGTTTGGAGAAGCATGCAAGTGAGCTTTGGCAGAACAGGAATTAAGATTTCAGAGTGGTTGTCCTACAATAGTAGTTTAGCTTAAAGAATTACAGGTGTTCCAGATGTGGGCCAGCATGTTCAAACTGGTATTCTTAATACCAATTCCCAGAACTGCTCAGGACTTGTATCTCTGCCTTTATTCAGGAGCTGTGATTAGCTGACTTCACTGGAAACCTGAGCTTTTGTTCCAATCAAGCTCCCTTTTCCATTTCTTCCCTTTAAAACAGATAAATTTATTTCTACCTATTTTAACTTATTGTACTTCTTACTCTTTTCTGGAAGAAAAATGTTGGCTGTTTCTAGCCTGAAGTTTTTTGGAGGAAAAGAAACATTCGTTTCAGGCCAAAAAAAGCATGTAAGTCAGTTTGTAGCTGTTATAGCCAGGAAGCCATTGTTCTTCTCCAAACAATGAAAGGGCAGTCTCCACAAAAGTGCAGGATGTTCTGGACACTGCCACCAAACTGCCCACCATCTGAGTCAGAAGCAGCCTATCTAAGGAAGCACAGTAGACTTGGCCAGGTACACTGGCAGGCCAAACTACCCCTAGAGGAGATGATAGGTTTGGTCCTGAGTGCCCCAAGGGTACCCTTTGCTAGGAATACAGGCAGTATCCAAAGATCCTTTGATACTTTGCTCCCAAGTAAATGCCCAAATACTTCTGGGAATTGAGAATTCCTCTGCAAATTCGCAATGTCAGAAGTATGAGTGACAAAGAACACGCTATGCTCAGGGCTTCCTATTTTCCAGCTCACAGGATCCAAAAGACCGTGTACTTTTAGTACTGACCTCATTGTGAAGTATCTGAGGCCAATGGAAAAGACTCCCACAAATACTCACGGATGTGAAACAGAGCCACTGCTAAGTGTTTGTAGATGAGTCCTATTACTTGCACTAAAGGAGCTGAACTACTTCTAAAAGTGAGAAAAGAAACTACATTCCTAAGTATTATTTTAAATAACTCCAGTGCTTTAAATAAGTGCACTAAATATCTATTGAAGTGTCAGGTTCAGAATGACTCTTCTCTTGGTAAATGAAGGCTTCTGTTTTCCTGGTAGCAAGATGGAGATCTGGTGCATAGAGATGAAAAACATTTCTCTCATTAATTTCAATGGGTCTGCCTGGAGACCCAAATCTTAAGCACATGCTTATGTACTTGATTGAACACAGAAAGGACTTAAGCACATGTTTAAGTGTTTTGATGAGTGTTGCCATATGAATTTCAACATGGATTTACAGATCTATGGCTTGACTGACAGACTCAACCCTTTCAAACATATATTATCTAATTAGTGCCTGAAGGGAAAGGCCTAGATATAGAACATTTGTCTTTTAGCACACAACTCACGCAGCATTTCATGACGTCTTGACACTTATTAATTGCATTCAGTTTGAATATAAACACCGTCACATGATCCTTAATCGAGAATTGGCTGAAATACCATAAACAAAGGATTACAAGCAGAGAGCGGGGAGGATGTGTCTCCGGGGATGCCATGGGGAATTTTCGCTGTGTCCAGTCTTGTCCTCAAACGATAAGGAAAATAGAATTAAAAACAAGCCAGAGTTTGCAGATGGTAGAAAACAGACATGAGAGGAGCTAGAAAAACAGACTACCTAGAAATGTTTGAAACTTGGTGGAAAGAAAGAAAGGAAGTTATAATGGAATGGAAGAAAGAATTTTCTATCTTCTTCCTCTCAGCTGGAACAGACAATATTCTCTACACCGTCTGTCCAAAGAGGTAAAAAAATCCACAGATGATCCAAAATATTCACAGAGCAATAGTAGAGACAGTATCACAGTATCATTCAGAGCAATAAGAGCGAGACACTGTCTCCAGGAAGAAAAGCAGAGGAAGAAGGTGTCTGTAAAACTACCATGTCTTCTGAAAAAACACTAGCTGCAGCAATGGTACCAGTATAAATCCCTTTCCCACCTCCCCTGTGTCTGCCAATCTTGTTCACCAAGGCTGTTCCGGCTTTGCCATCTCCAGGTCTATGGACTATGGACTTCAGTCATTCCAACTCTTGTTACAGGTTGGGACTTGCGACAGAGGCAAGATAGACCACTTTTCCTAGCTTGTCATGACATTTGGGAAATTCCTTCCTTGCTCAAGCAATCGCAGCCTGGGACCAGGATGCGACCATCACCAACAGGCAGCGGAAGATGTGGATGACACAGAAGCACTCCTGGGTTTTAGAGTCTCCTACAGGCATGTATGACTTTGCATGTGTTCACAAGAGCATGGAAGCTCCTATGGGATTGCAGGGCAACAGCCTAACCTCACACTGGAAACTAAGAGGAGGACTGCAAACTCTGGCGTCCTCCTTCCGGATGAAATATGCTCTACCCTTCAGCTAAGAGGAAGCAAAATGCTGGAGCCTGCATTCTGTATTTGCAGAGCTGCAAGAAGTCAGCCCAAAGGCATTTTTTCACATTAGTTTGGCATTTGCTAAAAGCCACTACAGTTGCATTTATAGCATACCATTTTTCAGATGACCAGAAGACTTATTTTCATCTGCCTGTCAATTAATTCATTTATCATTTGGACCTTTCCTTTAAGTAAAAGTGTTCTCTCATAACTTTCATACCATTGTAAATTTTTACCATGTGGGGGAATCAAGTAAAATTCATCAGAGCTTTCAATCAATGTAAGATATATATAGATATATAGAGAGAAATATATGAAGGAAGAACAGCGATGGTATTAAATTTCAGAGCAAAATCATTTATTCTGCCTAACAATGAAGCTGCTATCTAGAAACAAGACTGATTATTCATAATACTACCCACTGCTATTACCAGAACTCTTTACAGCCCCCAATAAGCTTTTATCCAACATGTTTAACATGTCAAAGTCAATTTGCCTTTCCACATGTATATTTCATAACGTTACTTAAGTATACAACCAGACACCCAAGTATTACATAGAGTGTACATTTGTTTGTATTTATTTAATACTGCCCTAGCTCTTGACAACTTTAAAAGAACACATGTCTTAGAAATAACTGAAGTTTCCTTAGGAAAAGATCTGCTGTGAAAAGTTAAGGGTTTTTTAAGCAGCTTAATGGTAGAGGGTTACTATTTTAAAGTGGGAAGAGAGATTGTGTAATTATATATCTTTATAGTTACATATTGCAATATTCAGTATAATTTACATACCTAGAGTAACAAAGGACGAGGATATCTCCCCTAGCAAACAGCCCGCAATGGCAAACTCCAGATAACATGAGAAATAAGGGGTACACCGGGGAGCACACAGCAGACAAACTGACCACACAGATTCAGCTCAGATCCATCAGGCCTCCTGACACCTGCAACGACACCAGTCCCAAGCCAGTTACTGGAATCACTGTCAATGTGCTGTGCAGGTGGGGCTACAATAGCTCAAGTAAAGCAAGAGTACATAGATACAGATCAGTCAATGCTGAATCAGCCTTTTCAGCCCCACTGACACAGGGGCAGGCTGTCTCTGCCTCTGCTCCCACTTCTAGAGGCACCAGATCTATCAGCGAACTGCTCAAGAGCTGCTTAAGAGCAATGCCACCACTACTGGCTGCTCCCGAAAGACATATAATTATTCTCACTTACTCAAGCAACTGAGCCAACACACCCCTTGTCTCTGCAGAGAGCAAACTCATGTTTCCCCACATCCATAGCCCAGATATAAGCCACGACCCAGCCAGTCGCTCGCAGAACCCTGACAACATCCTGCTCATAGCTTCATCTGCCCAAGGAGCACCACAGCTTCACCTGGAGCACCTGCGAGGATAACACCCACCACTTCCTCCTCACACCACCAAGCCTCTCATCATCAGCTCCCAACACAGCCAGTATTGTAATAACAATCATGAGACTCCACCTGGAGTACTGCATCCAGCTCTGGGGCCCCCAACATCAGAAGGACATGGACCTGCTGGAGCAGGTCCAGAGGAGGCCACGAAGATGATCAGAGGGCTGAAGCACTTCTCATATGAGTACAGGCTGAGAGAGTTGGGGTTGTTCAGCCTGGAGAAGAGAAGGCTCCAGGAGGACCTTATAGCAGCTTCCTAGTATCTGAAGGGGGCCTACAGGAAAGATGGGGAGGAACTTTTTACAAAAGCACGTAGTGATAGGACAAGGGGTAATGGCTTCAAACTGGAAGAGGGGAGGTTTAGATTAGATAGCAGGAAGAAATTTTTCACTATGAGGGTGGTGAGACACCGCCCCAGGTTGCCCAGAGAAGTTGTGGCTGCCCCATTCCTGGAGGTGTTCAAGGCCAGGCTGGTCGGGGCTTTGAGCAACCTGGTCTAGTGGGAGGTGTCCTAGCCCATGGCTAGGTGAAACTAGATGATCTTCAAGGTCCCTTCCAACCCAAACCATTCTATGATTCTATGAACAGATCACTTGCCCTTCAGAGAGCAGCTTCTGCTGCCTGTTAACCTCAGGATCCTGCTGCACCTCGAACAGCTACAGGGCCCCATCTCCAGAACCCTCCTTCCCACAAGGGCACAGCTCTCCCACTCCACTCCAACTGAGTGTGTCTTTATAGCCCAGCCTCCTCATGCTGCATAGGACTCCTAGGCTGACTGAGCACCTTTTAATACTCCTCTGCCTGGTGAGGGCAGGAACGTGCCTCCCCACACTGCTTTACAAACACTGAACAACTTCACAGAGCCTCTGCAGGACAGAGGAATTGTCTTGTCCCCAGTGGGGAAACTGAGGCAAGCAGCTTAAGCAGCATCTCTGCTGACTGTCAGCACCAAACCTGTGCCCCTCTCACATTAGCAGAGTCAGTGAGGAGTAGCTGTGTTGGGCCATAAGCAGATCAGCTCCTCACACACAAAAAGCCCTGTCTGAATTGCCCAGCACCAATGAGCTCTGAAGCTCATTTCCACAGAGAACTAGCAGGGCTCCCTTTTGGATGAAGCACCTTCACAGCCAAAAATGAAAGCCTGAGGAAAACTTATTATCCATGAAACACAGACTTACAAAAAAATACAAAAACCCTCAGCATTTTGAATTTAGCTTACCTTGGAGCATCCCTGATAGTTTAATGGAAAGACACATAAGCATGCAAACACTGAAGTACATGAAACACTGAATACAACAGCTAGCTGAAACCCAGGGCCCAGTTTTCTTCCTGTTCACATTTCTGAAATAAGCTCATTTGGGGCCAGAATGTTCCTCTGCTTTCATATCACCAAAATCATGAGCAAAATCTAAACTGTTCCTGGTAGAACACTTCTGGAACATTCAGCTTTAAAATACATGTATTCCTCCTTCACACTGTACACTGCATGTACCTGATGGCACAAGAGAGTGACAAAATGCAATGTTTTTCTGTGTTCACTTGTGTTCTAAATAAATACAGAAAATACTGGAGATTTTCCCCTAAGTTACTTTGGAAAAGCTCCTGCAGTCATTCTTGCAGCCTACTGAGCAATTCCTCTAATAAATGCAACACCCAGAAAGATTGAGTTCATGTCACAGAGACACATCTTTACAGCTGAGAATGATTTTTCAGGCTTTGAATCCAGCTAAAAAGAGATACATTAGCAAATGCAGACGATCATTACTATTTTCATTTAAAGGAGGCCTGACCAGTACACATGATGAATTCTTAGACCCCTACATGATATAAATTAATAGCCATTATTTGTTTAATTATTATTGTTTGGAGCATCAGGCAAGCTTTTTCAGTTTGAGATTTAAATGAAACAGATCCATTTATAGCGCATACCTTGGACAGCGCTGATGACAATTAAAATGGGGTAAAAAGGCTTCCCAAATACCTTGGCATCGTCTGGATGACCACTGAATTTTACTAACAATTTCAATTAATTAAGACGGCAAAATAGCAGAGTCATAACAACAGTGCTATTTTATTGGCAGGCTACTGGGGAAAAAAGAGGATTCATCTGCTGGCCAGCAACAAAAATCAAAAAAACTGCAAGTAGCCTCGGGGCTAGATTCTGCTCTTATTTACACCATCCAAGTAATTCCATTTATTGCAGTGGGATTACTCCAGGCAGATATTGTGGTCATGCAGCTGTTGAACACCTCGTGCAGAATAGAGCCCTCCCAGGAGAATTTGGCTGCATGCATTTACACTTTCTATCAGGCACAGACCCCTAAGGGGCCATAATGAAATGTTAAATAAATAAAGTAAAATAAAAATAGGGACTTCTGGCTCAGGTTTTAACTCTGCCCTCCTGCACAAGGTTCCAACTGATTTACCAAGTTAGTATTGTGCCTGGGAGGCACAGGAAAGTATGAGGGGTAAAGAGCTCATTTCTCCATTACTAATTCCTATTATTGTTAGCTAGAGTCAAGAATAAGGTGATTCAGAGTGAAGATGTCAGAAAAAAAGATCAAATAACTTGAACAGGCAATAACAGCACACTGACTAGCTATAGCAGCTGGATTACAGGTGGTAGTTCTTCCTCCCAAAGAATGGCTGGCATAGGAAACAATTTTCAGGGTGAAACACAGGACACTGCTCAGGAGAGCAAGAGAAGATACAGTCTTTGAATGAATTCTCCATTGCAGCAACCTTGACGTTAGATACCCTCTTAGGAGGAGGAAGAGAGACTTTTTATTTTCACATGCCCTTATGTTTCCTTATGCTTCTTTAAGTTTCTCAGTCACTGTGGAAGAAGTGTCAGCTGAGGATGAGTGTATTGCTGGAAGGTGAGTGAGTGATATGGCTGGGGATCTATCCCCTGCAAAGGGTCTTCCTCTTGGCCTACACACAAAGATGACGTCTTTGGTCACGACCAGTGCACCAGGAAACATTCATGCATGTCAGTATTTCAAAATGGTGTGACCAGGAGTAAAAACAGAAATTCACTCACTGCCACTAGCTCATGCAGCAGAGTCTTCATCTAGGTGGCTGTTTGTACCTGAACTTTCTCAGTTGTGGCCCACTGGTGGAGCATATTAAAACAGATGTACCGCCTCCATCAGATCCTTTCAGCTCCTAAGTAGGTTCTTGTGACCTCGTCACAGTAAACTATGAGACAAATGATCTGCAATATAAAATGACTTCCAAGCAAACCGATTCAATTTCACAGGTCTTTAAGGACCAAATGTTTAAGGACATGGTTTCAAGAGAATGTATGCAGATGCTTTTAATTAGATGCAGAAAGAAGTGCTTTGCTGAATGAGAAGCTAATGTGCAGCTGTGAAAGAAAAAGGTTGGCTTGTTTAATGTAAGATTTCTCACATACGTGGAATAATACACCTGCTTACATATGAGAGCAACAACTGGTTTGTACCTACACTACCCACTGAAGGCCAGGCAACTGAGTATGTCTTTTTGTCCGCACTGAAGTTGCAGAAAAGTCTCAGGCAAACAACTTAGCAGAGAGGAAACAGTGTGTTCCATTGCACAACATGGACAACATTTTTCCTTACAAAACACTGCAGGTTGATGGCAGGGTATCGGCACAGAGAAGTTATCTGTACTTGGTGACTAATTCACCTTTGGAAGATATTGCTCCTACAGCTGATAACAGACTCAGACAGGAGTCCTGCCCCTGAAATCATTTCCCATCAATCTCAATCACTCTGAAAGGCTCAGCCACCAAAGGTTCCCAAGTCAGCTGGCACACAAATGCCCGGACCCTGCCAATATTTTGTGATCCACTTACTGTAAACACACAGGTAATGAATGTTCATTCCCTTGATGATTCTTTTGGAAAGTGGAGACATGTCTAAGAGTATTTAGGAGGTATGTAGTACTCCAAAAAAACTGATAAATATTCTGTCACATCTTAAAACAGAGGCACCAATGCCTTCAGCCAAATAAATAATGCTAATCTTGTATAAAGACTTGAGTTATCTCTGGAGCCTCAACATATTAATTTAATTATCACTGAACATTGCAGTTGTTAAATATTCTGACCCCATAGCTTGAGGAAGGACGGGAACAAGCCTAATGCAGATGAAAATTGTCAGCTGTTATGGAAATCTTTACATAATTGTGATGGCAGTTTTTTGACAGTCTGCGGATTACATATTTCCACCATCAGCGATGGCCATTGCTGACCCATGATGTCCACTTAGCAGGACCTGAGACAGTGCAGCTATTCCAGCAAACAGCATGCCCCAACTCAGGGAGAAATGCTGGCCTGCCAGTGAAAATGTGATGTGCCAGGGTTGCTGTCCACCTTCCCACAGAGCTAAGCTAGAACTTGGCAATGCGGCATCAATAGCCTACAGGAAGACCTGAATCCTATTTGTCTTGATGCCCGGAGGGACTGCTCTTCTAAATAGCTGGGCACAAGATAAAAATTGTTGTATAAATGCACTCATGTGCATACAGACATACATATACTTAAACAGAAAGCTGAAAACGATGTTTTAACAATATTGTGCCAAGAACCACCATGAAAAAATAAAAAATTAGAATTTCATTTCTTTTCACTAGAAATCCCCAAAGGCAGATGATGGTACCCTTTGAACACAGTAAGAATTTGGCAGTATGAAGTAACTTGCAGATGCTGTGTCTGACACAGCACATCTCCTTTGTGGCTGCATTCACTGGCTGCCATGTTAGAAAGCTTCGAGGCATCAGGGAAGTTGCATGGAATCTTCCGGTCTTCTCAGTCCTTCCACAGAGAGCCTGTCTTCCAAGGAAGGGAATAGGAAACCTGCCTCTGTGTGTGATCATGTTGCCATCTAGTGACCGCAACCTAGCGAATACTCAAGCCCTTACTCCTACACAAGCACAGACATTGCTGTGCGTGAAGCAACAGGGCCTTGTATAACTGAGACCTCAGAGGAAGTCTAAGCTGTTGCCAAGATATACAGGATTATTCCTTCTAAAGTTACAAGTCTCGTTCAAGCAGAAACAGCAAGTTCCTTAAGTAGGGTGATAAGGAACTGAAAGCTCATAGAGGTTGTAGCTCTTGCAGTATCATTTTTGTGCCACTCTTCAGCTCTAGGGCCAACACGGCGGTTCGCTTTCTGGAATTCACACGGACGGTTGGCCAGACCAACCACGACAGTCAGCGGTGGCCAGCTGATCTCTGTCGCTCTTCTGAGATTTGCTCAACTTTTCCTGTTAAGCACAAAGAAGAACAAAACATCCCCGCATAGGTACTGAACAGTGCAAGGCCTCCTCTGCTGCTCATTGCACCTGGATTCAATGGCAGATTTTCTGGGGAAAATGCAGTTATTTTCTACAGCCCAAAGGATGTAGGTACCCAGCACTCTTTTTTTAAATGACCAAGATATGTAGGCAAATAAAATTTGGGGATTTCACAGAGAGGCACTTCTGAAATCCATACTCTTTAGGCATCTTTTACCAATCCTGACCCAAGACACTTAATCACCATCAAAATTGTTTGAGTGCTTTTCAAATTTATAATTATGGTGGCACACTTCTTTTTTGACAATTTAAGAAGGCAAACTTTCTTTCACAAACATATATGTGCTCAGCCCATTAATATGTAGATAACTGTATATATGTGTGTGTGTGTAAACACATCTATACACACAAACAGAGCATCCTCTCCAGGGCCCAATCTTTTTTTTTCCCGCTATACACATTGCTACAAAGTCAGTTGTAGACAACTGGCCAAAGATACAGAGATGCATTTATATGTGGCTTTCTGCAGGATCCCTTGTGAGATTTTCACCCCGCCTAAGCACAAGGCATTACCAACCCAAAGTCTCTGTATCCTGAAAATGATTTCTCCCCATGGTACCAGGTTTTGTGGAATTTCTTTTTGGTTTTCACCATGTTGAAAGAACGCCTTCTATTTCTGCCTTAACAGAGTCAATCCGGATCAGTATCATCTTGTTGGTTCTGTCAATGAACATACACACACATACAGAGTAAAAAAACAGCTCAAGTGTTTTCTTCCTATTATTCTCTGTGTTATCTCTTTCTTTTGCTTTGGGATCTGAAAAGCCACTGATTTGTTTTTACTAAAATATAAATAAATTTTAGGCCGTATATTCCCTGATCAAATACAGACAATGAAAAGCTAATTTCAGCATACTTTTCTCCTTAAACTGTTATAGAAGTCTCAGTGTGGTTTCCTGAGAGATATGATACATAGAAGAATTGCTAGCAGATATAATTTACTGGCTCGAATTTATTAGAGATCAAAGAATGGGGAAAATAGACCTCATCTTTCTTGTTCTTGGCAGTGGAACTTTTAGATCACTTGGAAAACAAAAAGGCAAGAGGAAAAGAAACAACATGAAGATATACAATTGCACTGGGAAGAAAATCATGATCACACTGAAATACCTAAGGGACCTAAGGATGGCTTCCAAAAGCCTTCACAATAATTAAATGCATAAACCAAGTCAGATATAGATTACCAAGCACCACGGCCCTTATCCTCAACAGCCATAAATCAGTCTTGATGTAGCTGTGCTATTGTGAAATAGCTGAAGATCTTCCTCCACTGTGGTGGAGGGAGCTCTAGGGTTTGGGGTGCGATGGTTCCAGTGGAACAGGGAGGAGAGCATGCAGCTACATGCATCCCTGCCTGGGAAATAAGGGAATCACATTTCTTAAAACCTTCTCCATCAAAATGCACTAGCTGATGAAGCTAACCTCTGCCACTCCTGTGAGATCTGCTCAACTTTTCCTGTTAAGCACAAAGAAGAAAAAAAACATGAAGCAGAATGAAGGATGGCCATGTGCAGGATTGCTATTTCTGCTCTATTATGCTATATATGATCATTCATATAGTCAATTAATTTTTCCCCAAAGTAACTCACTAGTTGAGACTAGAGACTGACATTTTCTTCTATTCTCTCCTATGGGAACTTATATTCCTCAGGCAATTCCTTAAAATTGGGTTTTCTTTTAGTCTTCAGCAAAGTGCTTCCTTTCCAGAGAGACCACCCAGAAGAAAATAGGAAGTTCCATAGTTTCATATTCTTTGTGGAGCAGAATGCTGAGTTCAAGCCCCATACTCACCCAGCCACCAAGGAGTTAATGTGTGGAGCAGCTACTTCATGTTCTGCAGCTATGTATGTACTGATTAGCAGTGGTTGGAATAAAAGACTACAGCCCAAGGAAGGCGGAGCATTCTCCGAAACAGCAGTCTGGCAAGAAGCTGTCAAGGGAATAGATCCAGAACCCCCAAGAAGAATGAGACGGACTGACTGGGAACAATTAAGGCAAATCGTTCCATTATCTATAAAGGGTAGAACAGAGCATCTTTCTGAAGTTGTGGGGTCCCTGGAAATCCCCATTAACATTGGATACAGAGGGGACTACAAGACCAACAGACTGGACCATTCATAATCTTGTGGAGGATAACAGCAAAACCCCTCACAAGGAGAGTGGAAAGTCTTCCCCAGCATTATCTCCCTATCAAACGTGCTAATGATGGCACCAACGCTTCTAGAGCAGGTTTCACCCCAGTGCAGACCAGACAGCCGCTGGCTCCTTGTTTCTGGGGTCATTCACAGTAGTTGTCTATTACTGCCTAGCTATGCAAAATTTCAAATAGCAAAGCAAAATGCTCCAATGTTAGTGGCCAGTCTGTCCGCTCAACCCGTACCTGACCAGAAGCTGCACCATGCTGCTTGTGAAAGCCAGCCAAAAGGCAAGAGTCCATCCCCAAGCCCATTAGTTCTTTATTTACTCTATTGACAGTGCTAATCATTACCAATGACTATTGAGAGATGTACAACTGAACTGGCTGATTGACTGACACTACCAGCTCCTTTCATGCACACACCTGAACAACCCCCAGCCCCAACTAGGAGCTTTCTTACTGAATTTTACCAAATTCCAGCTTGGGAAGTAGACAGTAGTAGTAATCGCAGAGAAAGATACAGGACACTAGCGATCAACAATAATCTGTTTCCCATCCTGGTATTTGGACTTCACCTTGAATCCATCAGGTTTTGCACCTTTTCCAAAAAATATGTTTAGCATAAACTATTATGAAAATGGTTATCTTAATTAGGCAGACAATGAAAATTTCTTCTCTCTGTCTCTTGCTGAGTTTTCTCCCAATATAATCTAGTGGCAATGAGTTCCGCAAACTAATTCCACGTTATGCAAAGATGCATTCCCATGGGGCATCCCTTCTAGGAATCAGCGACTTAGTTTTTCTGTTACAGTAAGCATGCCTCTGTGGCCATCTCTGCTTCCTTCTTTCTTCTATAGGACCTCAGAGGACAAGGGCATGTTCCTGGCTGGACCTGTGTCACAGGGTGATGAGGACAATAGCAAAACAGCCCCCCTGCAAATCAGTTTATTAGAACTATTAAATAATCAGCAAGGAGCAGGTCTCCTTAAAGATCAGAGACCCACCTGGACCCACCTCTCAAGCTGGAGTGAGGGCAGGTTACAGATGAGGCTAACCAGCACTCTCTCACACCAAACAGGAGTGAATGGGGGACTGAGTCATGAAAGCGTGAGACAGAGATAACTGAAAGGAGGGCACAGTGGGCAGGGACTCAAAGATGAGTCCCGTTGCTACTGCAGAGGATGTGCCAGCAAGTTATATTCCAGAGATGATGGAACAAGGAGAAAATTGCTGCCATCATTCCTACACTATTCCTTATTTGGGGAACTTTATCTCACCACATCTCCTTGATCCTTCTAAGGCAAATGGATCTGTCCTACAGCAGTGACCTTCTTCTGGTACACAGGGACTAGACAAGCTGAATGCACTCCATGAGCTCAGCACTTTGTCAAGTACTTTTATGCCTGTATGCCTCTTTCGGGGACAAAGACAGGAGCAAAGCTTGTGACTTCCATCCTGTCAGTCAAAAGGTATTCTCAAATTCCCCTGAACGTAACATGCCTGAGTAGAGCAAAAAGATAGTCCTGTTTTCACAGATTAATCTCAGCCCTGGTGTGGAAACGCCAGGCAAATCCCTGGCCTGACTTTCAGAGATGTCACAGAATCACATAATGGTTGAGGTTGGAAGGTATCTATGGAGGTCATCTTGTCCTTGCTCCTATTGTTTTCAGTGGGAAGTACTGGTGCTTTCAGCACCTGTGCAGGACAGATCTCCCTCCTGAGGCATGCATTTTATTATATACCAATATATAGATGAGGAAAGCAAGTGATAATATTTCACGGGAAGTAGTGCTGCTTGGAATGGAGATGGAGTCTGATACAAAAGATTGTTTATAAAGCAGCTATTTCCACATACACAAAAAAAAAAAAAACACCAGAAACCTTTAAAGTATTTATATGCAGGATTAATTCATAGCCTGTAAAACTCTGACTGCAGTCTTGTATCAGAATGAGCTGTCTGCTTATTTATCCATCTTAGTAAACCAAAAATATACAGAATAGCAAAACTGCACAAACCGCCCCTCCCTTGAAAGAAAATACATGTTGCTATCTCAACAGTGAAACAAAAAGAAAAGCCATCATCTTTGGAAATTAATTTATTTATTGAAATTATTGAAGAACCAATCAGAAACAGTTGTTAAAAAATAAGGCTTCTTAGGCTGTGAAACAATTCAGAAATGAGAAATCCTATTATTCTATTTGAAAGGTCTTGAAGTGCTTTGTAAGGGACTGCTGTTAACTTTACAGATGAGAAACCCAAGGCCTTACAAGGTGATATGATTTATCCAAGGTCCTTTCACCACTCAATAGCAGGAAGAGGAATATAAACAAGGTCTTCTAATCCCCAGTCCACTGCCAGCTTCCCTTAGCGTTACCTCTATCACATGTAGGACTGGAACAGCGGTTGATAACCGATGTTTACTTGTGAGCCCTCGCATTGTGGTTTCATCAGAATCCGTGTGGAAACCTGGTGGGATGTAACAACACTGGAGGACACTGCCACAAATCATTCTTCCTTATGCAACTAAAGACACTAAGATACAACAGGGACCCACTTCTGCATGAAGCGAAGCTACTGCAATTTCATACTAGACTTGAGTGAAACGACCTTGCATAGAAAACGCTGGGGAAAGGCTTTGAACAACTTGCCCCCAGTCGAGTAACTTCAGAGCGCTGCTTCTTCCTTCCTAACAGGAACCTCATTGCAGTCCCTCATTAATTTGCCACCTCTTTCCTGTCTCCCACCGCATCACAAACGGAACAGAACATGTCAGAGCTCCCGCTCTTGAAGGTGTAGTTCTGTATACCTGTACTGCTCTGCCAATCCCAGTCAGATCCCCGCTCCTATTCTCCCAAATAGCAGGCGACAGGACAAGAGGAAATGGCCTCAAGTTGCGCCAGGGGAGGTTTAGTTTGGGTATTAGGAAAAATTTCTTCACTGAAAGGGTTATCGAACGTTGGAGCAGGCTGCCCAGAGAAGTGATGGAGCAGCCATCCCTGGAGGTATTTAAAAGATGGGTAGACATGGTGCTGAGGGACATGGTTTAGTGGTGGTTTTGGCAGTGTTAGGTTGATGGTTGGACTCGATGATCTTAAAGGTCCCTTCCAACCTAAATGATTCTACGATTCTATGAGTCTATGGCAGCTGCTTGGGCCTCTCCTGCAGGCCAGAGCAAAGGGCCTCGGCTCAAGCGCTGCCACCCCGCAGGTGAGAAGGACCCACCTGAGGAAACCATTTACCCCCGGCGGCTCAGAATCACCTCTTCCAGCCGAGCAGCGCGGCGAGCCGCGGCAGAAAACCCTTCGAGAAGCGGCAGGGGCGGGTGCCGCGATGGACAACGAGGGGAGTTCGGGGGACAGACCCCCGCCTCAGCCGCCAACGCTTGCCGCGAGGGGCTCCATCTCAGGGCCGCCCCGCCGCGCGCCTCGCCACAAGATGTCGCCGTCCCCTCAGGCAGGGCCGCGGCCGGCGGGGACCCCGCAGGGCCGGCCCCGGCCACCGCCTGCGGGGGAGGTCGGCGGGGGTGATGGCTCACCGGAGCCACCCGAGGCCTGCCGCCGGCCTTCCCCTGGAGGGCGGCTGGCTGGCTGGGGCGGGAACGCGGCGCCCGGGCGAGCGGCCGCCATGTCGCGGAGCCGCTGGAAGGCCGCCCCGCCGCGGCCCTACCGAGGTCGCGGGGGCAGAGGGGCTGTGGGGGCCCCGCTGAGAGAGAGATCTGCCGCTTCCCTCCTGGCGTCCCCCCGGGCTGATCCAACACCTCGGTCCCGCTGGATGAAAAAAAGGGAGCGTTTAGGCACTTGGTTTTGGGGAACAAAAGGGCCTCCTGGGGTGCAGGCTGCCTCCTGCAAAGCCTCCCGGCGCTGGGTTTCACACCGGCTCTCGGCACCCAGGGCCTGGGGGGCTCCACCTCTGGGAGGCCGGTCAGGGGCCTCACTCCTCTGCTTTGCAGAACTCTTCCTTCCCACGGGCAGCTCATTCCGCCCCGCTCCTGTGATGCCGCTGCCCTTCAGCCCAACTTGTTTTTCGCTGTGTCTTCTAAGCAGTGAAAAAAACCCCAAATCCAGTAGTCTAAGAGGATGGCTGCTATTTCTTGTTGCTAGGAGCGTGCAGCAGCAGCGTCTTATGGTGACTCAGTGTTGAGGTAAAGCTACCATTATTACTAAATACCCCCCATCTGGACTGAGCATGCCTCCAAAAATGACGAAATGCAACAGCTTGATCCTAAAATGGGTCTCTTGCAAGGCTCCGCTCCAGTTCAATGGAAGGCAGTTACAAGTTAGGACTAAAAGACCTGGCCAGGATGCAAACAGCTGCTCTGCTAAAATGGATCCACCTCCCACTTGCTTGTCAGCTCCTGCCCGCTGGAGGGTTACCACCTTCCCAACGCTGTAGGTGGGATCACCTTATCTAAGGGCTGCCTAATCCAATTCAGGCACAATCAGACAGGCTGGCTCAAACAGCCTGAATTGGTGGGCTGTGCTCAGCCAGCAGATTTTCCTTGAAGCCCATAGTGGATGCCAGGTGGCATCCATAGTGGATGCCAGGTGGACAACTCCATCAAAGCGACAGTGATATTCTCTTTCTGTAGGTCCATCCAGATGGAGAAGAGAATGAGTGTCCTTTCTGGGCTGTCACTCTGCGGTGGCTTCCCAAGCTGAATGATCGTTTTCAAGTGTACCACTAAAGATGTTTTGGTGATCCTGGAGGAGGCCTCCTATCCCTGCCATACAAAACATCCAGATCCAGCCCAGACCACATGCACTAGTACTCTGGTTCTGAGTCTGAGAGGCTCACACACGTGTGACCATAAGTGTGGGGGAGACGGGAAGAAAGAGGTCACCCACAGCAGTCTCTAAGCAATCCTCTAACGATGGTGTGTACGTAAATGACGTAGGAGGGTTCAGAACAGGAATCTGCTCTCAGAAAATATTTGCCCTCTGTGACACCAAGAGTCCTGCTGATGTCAATGAAGCAGGAGTGGCAAGCCCTGGTCCTCAGTAAGGAGTCAGATTTCCCTTTTTTTCTATATTCACAGGATTATTATGAATATCTGGTAAACAAATTCTTTCTTAGCGACTGACAAGATTTTGACCATTTCCTTTCAGACAGCTGGCTTAGAGTAGTGAGACACAGACTCTAGGGTTTAGATTCACTCTTCTTTTTCATACGTAGCTTCTTCCACACAAGAACCAAGCAAAGTATCTGCTTACGTGTAATTGTATTCACCAGCAAACCGTAACTGCTGGGGGAAAAGTTTTCCCTAAGACTGTGTTTAAATACAAGCATCCCCCTTCCTTTTCAAGACCATGCTCATTTTTACAAGACAGACACAATGGTACTAGCTTTTATGATGCAACGTTTGGTACCTCTGGAAAAGAAGATTTAACAATCCTAAACTCTGTGCGGGAAGTTAGAGAGAAGAGTTACACCGCTATTCAATGCACAACAAGGAGATAATTAAACCTGGCGCACGGGAGAATCCTTTCTAATTGACTCCCTGGATCAGATTTTGCTGGCAACCATTGGAAGTGAAGATTAAAAGAGTTTAACAGCTTCCCTTTTCAAAAAGTCATTTTTAAGAGGAAAATATCACACTTCATTAAGAATTTCATTGGAGCTGCCATGAGTTATGTTCTAAAGAAGTCATACTTCATTGCTATCTTTACTTACATTGGTTCTGTAGATTCAAGTGCATTCTAGGAGAGGTTATTTTTTGTTACCATGGTAAAAATTATTTTAACTGTATATGATCAGCATTTCCCCCTCTGTTTGCACATAATCTCTTCTACTCCTCCACTGTCCCCTTCCAAATATATAAGCATCGAGATTTTTTCCTTCTTCCTTTCACTCACATAGGTAACAGAAAAACAATCTCTCAAACATATCCAGTGATGACACCTGTTTATTAACTAGTCTGGATAAAAAACCAGCTCTCTTTGTATAGCTAAGTATTCAAGACAAATCCAAAAATTTTAATAGCTAGAAGTTAAAGTCTCTTTTTTTAGCCTGGCTTCCTAATGAAATGAGGCTTATGTGATCCTGCTGTCTGTTTTCCTCTCCTTTCCCACCCTCCTCCCCCATTCAAATGCTTAGAAACCTGTTGGCCAATTCCAGCTAAATTTGGCAGAGAGGTAGGAAAATAATATCTTTGCAACCTCCCCGAGCTTAATGAAAATCATCACTGGGCTGAGAAGAGATACTCAAATGAATGCTCTTTTTTTTTTTAGGGAAGATAGTGTAGTTTCACAGTCACCTGTTCAGCTGATGGGGTGATGCAGCAGCGTGCACACGCCGGACAGTATGTCTATATGATTACTTGAGCTCTCCCACACCGAGCGTCTGCTGTCACTGTGGTACAGGAAAGCAGATGAGACTTGGATGATGGCTGGGGGGAACTGGAGGTGGTGCGGGGCTGTGCGAGGCATTGGGTGCAGTTGTAGTTACAGGGTTGTGTATACAGAGGCACGGCATAAAGACGCAGAGAAAGCAGCTTTCACTGCATCAGCTGCTCCCAGAACAACTACTCGCAATGACTGATACTACCCACTTGGTAATAGCCACCTGCAAATAGCACAGTAATCCAAACCGGCACGATTCTTTCCCCGTGATACATTTTGCCATTCTACATAAGCAATTTAGGTAGGACAGGTAAAAGAAGATTTCCTGTACAAAATAATGAACAGGAGTATTCCTGATCTTCCATAGCCACTGTCTCCAGACAACCTATATTATGCCCTTTGCATCCTGGGTGGGAGCCAGGACTGCCAGAGGGATAAATCAATAACATCCATAAGGAAAATGAAATGGAGCAGGCTCTTATTCAGTACATTTCTCTTTTGTTAATTGTTGCTATATTTCATTCTAGCCCCCCATCCTTCCAAACGGCTGGGATTGTGACTCAGCTTCAGCAGTTTATATGCTCAGAAGAGAGAGGAGTCACCCTCCTGGGGCTGATTTCACTATCACTTCGTAAGCTCCATTGCTCGGCAGGCCTATCCATCACACAGATCCTTCTGCAGGTCTCATCCATCCCGCAACTGGATCCCTGTCTTGTCCCAGGCAGCCAACCACAATGGACAAGGACAAGGACAGCCACAGCTCAGAGGCCAGCAAGATAACCCTGCTAGCAGGACAGCTGCATAGGGAAACGCTGGCTTTGTTCACCTGGTATCATTGTCCTGACCTTATCAGATGCATAATCTAAATGACAGAGCACAAACTGGCCCTAAAGAGAGTGAGAAACAAGCCCCACTCTCCAGCCCTGCTGTGGAAATGCCAGCACCTGATGGACAGGCAATACAGACTGAGAAGGGCAATTATTTCATTGGTTGTGGCACTTAAATCCAGTAGATTTGGTTTGTCAGTCGTGAGTCAGCTCTGAAGTAAGCTTGTGCCTTCAAGGTACGGTACAGATGCTTCACAGCTGACACCTCATAAGTCACTCTGTATGTATGGAAAGCTTAACATTGCTGTTCCTAGGTAGCAATTACACTAGACGGCAGGTTGGAAGGAGGGGTTCGCGCAACTGGTAACCAGAAAGAAGGAGTCAAAGTTATTGACGTTTCTTTCTAAGATAACTGCTAGGAAAAGCATAGTGAAAGCAAAACAAAAAAGCAATGAATAGCAACAGGAAAATAAACTGGACACATACATAAAACAAAGACAGAGGCAAAACAAAACAGGCCTTTCCAAGCCTCATCCTTTAAGCTCCAGCTCCTGGTGCCAGGAGATGCCATACAGTCCCCAGTGTCACTAAAGTTATTTTCTATCCTCTGCGAAGAAGGCTTCAAAAACCACCTAGAAAAGGCACCCAGATTTGGCTAGAAAACACTGGGTCTTTAAAACCGGAGCGACCTGGTAATTCTTTGAGATTTGCCCCACAACTTTTGAACAGTGAGGAACTGTTCAAAATGCTGGTAATACTGCACGGGTTGGATGAATTAATAGTTTGGGTCCTGGAAACAACTGTGCTGCTTTCTGGATATAATGAGACTATTTTCATTAAAAAGGTGTTTATGTGCAAATATGTAGCTTTCAGGTCAAAGAGAAACCTAGTATCAGAAAGTAAACAACGAGGACAGCGCTGGCAAGAGACATGCTGAACCCTGTAAGCTCTGTAGTATAAGGCTAACGTTTCCAAGTACATTTGTATTGCTAAAAGACCCAGCTCACACCACAATGACAATGGGACTATAATGATATTGGCAGCTGACTGCAAGTCTTCTACTGCTAATGTTTTAGAATAGGTCAGACACCACAACCCATATTTAGAGCATGCTTTTCAGAGACACTGGCCACCCACAATTCCTACAGGGCTGGGCACAGACATCAAGCCAACAGCTGTAAAGCTCTTATTTCCAATGTTGTGTTTCCAGTCAACACACAAAGCTTAGGTAGGGAACATATTGTCAGGAATGTCTTCTGGGTTTCTCTTTTATTTTTTTTTCAGCCTGTTTCCCAGCTAGTCTCACTGAGGAACAAGAAAATCAAATTACTTGCATGGAGGTCACAGAGTGAGTCATCAGCTCAGCCCAGTGACGGTCAAATAATGCTTATTTGTAAAACTATAATTTTATAGTGCTCTACTGCATAGCTTTAAAAATGAATGTATGGGAAAAATACACCCACATATGACAAACGTACTTATACTCTCTCCGCTTTGGGTGGACGTTCTGTTAGTCACAGGGAAGCATCTGTGTAAAGCTTTTTTTGTTGCTGCTTTTTGCTTCTCTAGACATTTCATCAAATGGTCCCTGAGTCAGAAGAAGTGGGTTTTGCTATTAAAGTTTGTGTGGAGGCTGCATTCCAAAGCTGTTGGAGGATTCAAAGATAAATATTCCTACTTTGGGGAAAAAGAAAAAAAAAAAACAAGCATCTTTGATTTAAAAAACAACAACAACAACAATCCAAACTGAATGTAGTGTTTACAAAGACAGCAAATAACTAATGATCCTGCCTGATAGTCACTTTGGAACTGAAACCCAAGAGGAGTTTCATTAAAGCGCAAGTTCCTTTAAAATTGCTTTCAATTGTATAGCGTATGCGCCTACCGTGCTAAAAAAAAAGGGTATTGATTCACATTGAAACTAATTCCAACAGCAACAAAATATTAGCCAGCAACCTCATACAGCCACTGTGCGATGAACAAAGCTCTTTGGAGCAGGAGTCATCTCTCTTCTGTGATTTGTATTTTGTGTGGTGAGGATGGAATGCAAGCCTGTAATAATCTGTCTTAAGAAAATATTTGGGGGTGAGAGTATAGGCTATGGCTCCTTTGGCTTGCTACTTTGGAAGCCTTATGTATCCTCTCAGATACATGGCTTGCATCAACAAAATGAGGGAGAGTTGTGCAGTGGAAGATGGCAGAATCACCCCATCCTGTGAAAGCATTTCCCATACACGTATAAAACCAGCAGTTGCAGAACACACAGGAGGTGTAATACAAGGAGGTCGGACCACGCTCGCCTTTGACTTAAATCTAGGTATATTGCTCAAAGTAGCATCCCTGCCTTAGTTCAGGGCAGCTGGTGAGCAGTACCTCCAAACCCACAGTTCTCCTTGCTGTGGTCTGCCACGGACAGTAGAAATTACAGAGACAGTCTATGCTCTCCCTACGTAGTATCTGTCATCGTCCCTTACATGGGGGTACCTAAGTCTAGATGGGCTTGGAAGGATTTTGCCCTCCTGCATGAGGCAGAAAATGTTTTCTCCCTGTTGCCCCGGGTGCGCTGACAGGCAGAATGGAAGGAGTGACTTGCTCAAGGAGGGGGAAGCCCACAGCAAAGCTGGGCCTAAAGGTTGAGTCCTTACCCTATCCCACTTTGCCCACCTCCAGCTGGGATGGAGGCTGGATGATCTACTTCATACTAAAAGAGTGCCCCGGATGAGGCGAGAGGGTTTAAGAAATTCACCTAGCCTCCGTCACTCATGTAGCTTTGACTTTTTTGCCTGGTTTCGCAGTGAACAGCTGAAGAGCTCTGCCTCACCAGCAGGTCAAGGTGGAGCTGGACACAAGGGGAGACGATGAGCCTCTAAAAGCGAAGCTTTGCAGAAGGAAAGCTGTTGAGCGAGACAGCACAGGAAAAGGGGACAGTTTTGTTTGAGTTGGCCTGGTCCCAGCCTCACATTGCCACTGTGATCACAGCCTAGGGAAAAACACACCTCAAGCAACATTTATTAGCCTGGTGCACCTCATCTCCAATAGTCAGATCACCAAGGCAATCAGCTCATGTTCAAGAAAAGCTATGAAGATGAATGAATAAAAATGTTGAAATATTAGATCATAAATAGAACAATGAAAACCCCAAACAGATACAAACAATATTACTCCCTTTTTTTCTTTTTTTTTTTTTCACTTCAAGCTGAAAACCTGTTTGGGCCAGAATTCTTTGGAATTGTGCTACTGAATGTGCCTATAGTTAGGAGATAAAAAAAAAAAAAAAAAGAGGCGTTAAAGCTGCTAGGGGATGTGATCATCACAATGAGGGACTGGTTGCAGCCTGCAGGAACCTGAAAAGAAACTGGTGAGTGCAGGAGTTAGAAGGCATTGCTATGACAACAAAGCAAACCACCCCTGAAGAGAATAGAAAATATGTACAGCCATGCCAAGATCATAAGCAAAGAAATGTATATTCTAAGAGGAGGCAAATGAAACATTGACTTGGAAAACAAAATTACGCCTTTAGCATGATTTCTTCTTTACACATGGCACCTCTTCAGGAAAAGCATACATTTAGCAGAGGGAAAGAAACTTTCGTCAAAGCACCTCTTTGCCCAGTCCTTACGCTTTGAAGAGGTAGCAGAAAGATCTGTGCTCTGTGTTTGCACTCTCAGGTTTCGGTTAGCTGTGGTTGTTTAAGCTATCCATAAGGTGGTCTCTATGCTTTTTTCCAACAAACACTTACTGCACTTGTGAATGAATTTAAAGCTAAGTTTCTTACATTTTCCCTCCTAATAAAATTAATCTCATTTACCAGAAGACGCCTCTTTATTCACATTCAAAGCCTAGAATACTCCATGGAGGGTTAAACCTAGAAATTCCTCTAGCATTCTGGCAGAGAAGGTTTCCATGTTCCTCTACAGCTGCACATAAGTCATTAACAAGATCGGTCCAAGCAGTTGTCTGGACCATACCTAGCAGAAAGCTCCCTGGTGACACTGATGCTTGATGACAGTCAACTCTTGAAATTAGAGCCAGCATGGATGTTGACATAACGGTCCACACTTGGTGTGCTCAGCCGGGAGGGGGAAAATCCTCTCATTCCCAAAGTGAAGGAGCAAATGAGCAGGCTGGAGGAATACACTATAACAGAGTGTGCTAAAGAGCTGGCGAGCAGCATCTAGGGTTTGTCGCAGGGAGCAGAGCTGGGCAGCTTTGTGCCACGGGGTTGTTCTGCATAGGAGGTGTCCTACACTGGGAGAACTGAACAGATGCTGCTGGTGACAGAGCGGTATCAGGCCCTACCTGGACAGTCTTATGATGGCTTTTGAGATTTATTTTCTAATTTAGCTCTAGAGTGGTAGGACAGAGGGTGTCATATACACAGGCTCGAGTGCGATGTCCTCTGTCTCTATGAGTTCCCCACAATGTAGCCCCCTGCCTCCCTTTGGCAGACCTGAGCAGTTCTGCATCACTTTCTGGCCTAAATACTTTCCTGCTTCAGCCTCAGAGATTTCATTCCCCTATGACACTCCTTAGCCAGAAACTGAAACACAGAGCTCAACTGTTACAAACATACGTTGTACCCCATAATACATCTGGAACATCAGCAACTAACGCATGAAAAATGTCCTGGGATAGGACAACTTGCAGTAATGACAACAACAACAAAAAAAGTGTAATTGTCCTTGCCTGCCCTATAAAAGCTACTGCCGTGGAGCACCATGGGCTGAACCCCCTTAGCAGAGACACGGCCTGTGCCACCAAAGGGAATTTCAGCCTACGGCAACGCCACCTACGTACCCAGACACGCTAAACTGTCAGAAACACTCATCTGTCAGCAGAGCTCTGTCTACACCAGCGCCTTGCCAGCAGTGGGGGAGTTGATTTCTTTCCACACCCTAGAATTACACTGGCAAACTCTGTAGGTTACACTAAGCCACAGAGTGCAGGCCACGTGTGCATGCACTTTATTGGCCTTCATTTGATCCTGTGCATTAAAGGCAGCTGGGCTTCCTCTCTTTCCAACTAAATAATAATTACACCTATTGTTCCCAGTGGGCAAAGAGACCCTGTTCGCACATATCCAGAAAGACAAGGCATATAATTAACACCTTGCTGGGATAGAGAGCTTTTGTTCTGGTTAGTTATTACATGTCTTGCAGCCTGAAAACAGTGCTTCTTACATTCATTTCAGCTCGTTTCCTCCCTGCCTCAGAGCTTAACTCCCTGCTTCTTCCCAGGTCTTTGTGCATGAATGTGTCTAGCAGCAGTGCTCAGTAGGCTGAGGCCAACAGCTTAATCCAGATGTCCATAGCAGGGGGTCTCAAACTATCATGTGCATCCCATGTTCTTGCACACAGGTGGGTGCCATGGCTGTCGTTGCTGCTGCCAGATCCATCTGCAAATGTATGGCAAAGGTCTCTGCCAAAGATGCAAGGCAGAGGACAGGTCTCTCACTTTGAGACTTGGGCTACAGGAAGAACGTGAAGTTCCACCAAATGGCTGGGCTTAAATAACAGCTCATTGCTCTCCATTTCCTCCTTCCTTTCTCTTTTCTTCCTCATCCCGTTTCCAACCTCACTGCAGCTCTCATTTTCACTCTGGGTTCTGTCCCTTCCAATCCCATGTGCTGGACTACACCCTCTGCTGACCAATGAGGTCAAAAAATCTCCTTTTTTGTGTGTGTGTATTTAGGTTTTTTACTTTTTCACTTTAGGTTTCATTTTTCAAGCCTCTGGTTCAGCACATTCACCTGAAGGATCCCAAACAGGCTGAAGACTGGCACAAAGCGGGAAGCAGAATAGTCACAGTTAAGGGCAGCAAGGGAGTGGACAGGGAAAGGGGGGATATTCTCCCCTCTTCTAGCAGCAATCTGCCATTAGCCCAGCTCAAGCCCTCTTCTGTAACTTTGCCATTTGTTTTACCAATGCAGCGGTTTGTATTACAGTGCTATGAGGAGGTAGGGAAGGTTGAACTACATAATTTTGTCAGTAATAATGTTGCCTAGGTACAGTCATAGCAGCAAAGAATCACTTCATTTCAGGGCCAAAATCCCATAGGCAAAAGCATTGTATTGCCAGAGTAAGGTCTAGCTTTATGACATGAGCTTTCCAGGAAGGCAGCTCTCAAAAACCCTTGTGGATCTGGTGCTTCCCAGCACACTCAAAGGCCCCATGACCCATCCAGGCAGAGCAGGGAAATCCCCCCTGCTCCTGTGCTCCCATATTGCAGCCTCTGTATGTGAACTGCTGTCAAGATCACCGCTTGCACTGATAGGCACCAGCACTCAGGAATACAAGGCAGAGAGCAGGAGCTGAAGAGCAGAAGCTACACTTGAGACATGAGGAACAAGAGCAAGAGCATCCCCCAAATGGTTTGGCACAATCAATACAGGTTTTGGGCATTGTCTGACAAAGGAGCAGCTGTGGCTACTGCCTTACAGCAGTAGGTCCTGGCAAGCGGCAGGGTTACCAACACCCAGCCGACAGGCGCTTACATAGCCAACATTTCGTCACTTCGCTCCACGCTCGGTCCAGCTGGTACTACCTGATTTGGCAAGGTCTCTTCAACCCCAGGGCGGTGTTTTGCCCACTGACAGCTTTAACTATAAATACCCAAAGAATCATAGCAATACAACCCCAGTGAGAAGGAGCACTTACATCAGCTGAAAGACACCAAAGTACCAAGTTCCTCTGATGGGACCACTCTCTGCTGCCTGTCATCAGCATGAAGCTAGAGGTCAGCTCTGTATCAGAGCACTCCAAAATCAGCTGGATTAACTTAAAACCCCTTTGTCAGCTCCATAAACTAACATAGTGCACAGCTGGATTGGTAGCGTATAACATTTTAACTGCCTCAATACAGATAAAGCAGCAGCAGTGCTTTGAGGAGAAAAGGACTAAAAAAAACATTTCACACCTGTACTAACTTAATAAAAACAGTAATAGGTGTATTTTGTAACTGGAAAGTGCAGCCACAGACTAAAAACTCCTGTAGCGCACAGTTCTGTCTTCTTTTGCAGCCTCTAAATGCAGTGGCATCTGGTGCCTTGGGGTTTCAGCCCTTCCAATTAACTAACAAGCTTTATCTCCCACTGGTGCAACTAAAAGGTGATTCTGTGATCTCAGGAAACACTAATTGCTCTTTTTTTCCCCTGTTCTAATTTAAATAACATCCAGTCCCACCCTATCATATAGCCACTGTAAGGAGCTTTAAAAAGGTCTATACTTAGCACAATGAGATTGCAGCAGACAGGTAAGCAATTAGGCAAAATAAGCAGCAAGTTCTTCTAATACAACAGCCATGCAAAGGTACTGTTCATTTCCTGTGACAGCTACTGTATCTAAATGATGTAGGATGTTTAAATGGATTTGACACCTAACATTTTGGTAATGATCTCTGGTTTCAGACCTCAGTGTTATGAAGTAGCGTGAAGGTCTCTTATGTACATACCCCACCAAAATTGGTAGGACCTAGACAAGCATTTAAAACTCATCATGATAGCAATGTCCCTAAAACACGTGGTATTGGTTTGGTATTGGACTGTGATTTGAAAAGTTATTGTTAGAATTAGCAGTTTAAAGCCTGATGTAGCAAAAAACCCAACCCAAAACAAAACACTCAGCCCCAGCTTCAGTTCTCCTTATTTTCCAATTCTATGCTCAACAGTCTTTCAGCAGCTGCCTCTGGAGAGGCTAAAATATCCCTGCAAGAGTCAGGCACTGCCAGGAGAAGGACACAGACTGCTGGAGATGGGCACTACTTCCCCTGTCCCGTGACGCTAGACCAGGGCAGCAGCCAAAAGAGTGTTATTTCAGATACTTTTGTAACAGCAAGTCAGGAGAGTTCAGCAGTGCCCAACAGGCCAGGCAGAGGCAGAAAGGATTCGTCCCAACTGCCCGGGACACTCCTTTCCTACTTTCCATGGGAGGTTTCTAATCTGCTTTTGCTGCTGGTGGCTGGAGATAATAGTAGCTGTACTGCCTTGGGCATTTTTCTCCAGGATCTCATCCGGTCTCCTGAATGGAGACAGCAGATGCACTTCCCTAGGTTCCCAGTCCATTCCCTGAATGAAAAGTTATCTGCTGTCCCAGTTATCTCAAAAGGACGGCCCTGGGACGTGTGGCTTAGCCCTGAAAAAGGCCCTGTTGTGAGGAGGCAAGGGAAGTAAGATTAAAGAGAAACGCAGCAGCAAAGCTGGACCACAACATCTGATTGAAATCTCAGGTTTTACTCACAGTTTACTGAAACTCCCTCCCACTTCCAAATTTTCTCATGACAGAATGAATTGCTCTATCAACAAGTGTAAAAGGAAATGATTAATTTACCCCTCCCATCCAAACTGATTACCAAGACTTCCATATCTTCAGGACCTGAGTAATGAATGAGCTTCCTGTGATTATAGCCAGGCACACCAAGGGGGCTCTGGTGTTAGCGTTCGTGCCTCTGGGTCAAAAGCTGCAAGGACCACACAGCGTATCTGTGCTCATCAGAGAAAGCAGCAACGCTTCAGCATGGCAAACAGTCTCCTGTATTCTTTGACCTTGTGCACATTAGTAATCTTGCTTTTTTAAAAAAAATAATAATCTCTGTTTCACACCACACAACATGGCACATGGAGCACTAGGCTAATGGGAAAATGCTGGAGTCCTGGTTTCCCTGCCATGCAGACCAGAGCAAAGGTAGCATGCCAGCTTGGACTTCCTTTCCGAAATGTGAGGCTCAGCTTGCTTGGAGAAGCACAAGAGGAACTGGAAGCTCCTATCACATAGAAAGACAAAATGCTGCCAGCAATTAATGGACGGTATCTGTCTTCCTTACATGACAAGCCTCACTCCTGGTGAGATGGGAATTCAGTGTGAGCTGGAAGCTGCAATTTCTTACAGCTCCTTCTCTTGTGGTGGCACGGTTCCCAGTTGCTGATCTTACCATGTGCCAGGCAAAAATCTGTCCTCCTGCTATCTTTGGCCTCCATGCTTTCAAACGCTGACCCTGATTCAGAGCTGCGCTGGTCTGAATTAAATGGCATAGCAGCGAGACAGCGGGGCTTCTCTGCGCTCATGCACTTCCCGTTGCTAACAGCGATGGGAAAACCAGGCTGGAGATCCAAGCGGGGATGTGATGGTCACCTTCCTCTGTTCTGTCCTTCAGATCAGATGTTGAGCCAAAGCCTCTTCTCCCATTGCTTTCAAGGTAGAAATTACAAACTGTCGCTGTCATTCTCAAAAAGAATAAAAAGCAAACCTCAGCCTTAGTGCACAGGCCAGCATCCTCCCTTCCCCCCGGAGAAAAATGGTTTCTGTGTTAAACTTTCACAACTAAACCTGAAACCCAGTGATGTTTGTTTTAGGTTTTGTTACAAACCTAGAACACAGGCCAAGTTTGGGAAAAAAAAAAAAAGAAAAACAAAACAAAAAACGGGCAAAGTTTCAAGCAAATCAAGACCGATTTATGGTTTTGAGTGGAAACCGTACTCAATTCACTACTTTCACAGGGGTTTGATCTGAAACCAGGCACAATCTGGCAGCCTCAAGCTGACTTTTGCTTCAGGTTAAATTGAAAGCCAAACCCAGCACATCTCCCCAAGTATCCAGGCCTATGGGGTCCTTGCAGGAAGGAAGGATTCACAATCACAGATGCTCTAGAGATCCCATAATTGCACAGCAGTACCTACACACCCGTGTAAGTCATTCCAGTCTCGCATGGGCAACAGATCTGCTTTCAAGACAGGACTGTAATATACACTGAGAGCTTTCAGTATAAAATACATCATGTAATTCAAATTCTAGCCTGTAATTTTTTATTTGTTGGGGTTTTTTTCCCCCATTTCCTTTAATTGTTTGTTTTGCTTTTAATCTCTTTGCTGCTTTGGTACAGTTGGCTTTTTATCAGATTGCAAACAAAAATTCTGGTGGTCTTGTATCAAAGGCTGTAAGTTGTTGCAGTAATTGAGAATGCTGTTGCGGCGCTGATAGTAATTCACCAATTTTACTGAGAGATAAGGTGCATGCCTTACTGTGTGCATATACTGCATTATCTCTGAGCTTTCTCTCCCTCTGCCTAATACTGATACTTGTGTACGTTTTAGGCCTGCTTTCAAAATATTAAACAAAAGTGTCCATTTGAAAAAAGTGATGGCAACTGTGCCATTGCTAGACAGACGGTGCAGGAGTCAGCATTTCACACAGGCAGAAGGAAGGCTGAAATAAATAATGGACAACCAAAGCCATTATTTAATGGTCCCTTGGCCTGGCTTCTACCGTTATTTCACATCGTTAAATATAACGTCTTGCCTCTCCCTGCCAGCCCTCCATTTTCCAAGTCCTACTTAATACCTTGTAGATCCAGACAGGGAGGGTTTATGCATCCTCGAGTCTGATGAGATGCTCCAGACATGCAAACATTCACAACGCAACAGCCCTAAGTCAGCACATCAGTATTAGGGCCGTGCAGTCCATGCCTTATACAGATGTACGTGTGTGCTTGACTATGTGCTGGGAGTAGACTTTCATGGGATTAGCCACCGGGAACATTAAGTGCATGGTTAAGTTTTTGTGGGACTGGCAGGCCTATCTACTAACAAAAGAAACAGATACATAAATACTACTTTGCACGTATCCAGTCCCCCATCCTAATGCTTTGTATTTTAATCAGATTAAACTTTGCAGAAACATATTATTTCATGACAAAAACGCCACGAGGAACAATCCTTTGTATAGGATATCAAAGAACCATCTTGAGACATGGCTCCAGTCGAGTTGGCACGGAAGAGGTAAAGCATCCCCAGCCACGAATCCTCCCCGAGCCGGCAGGAAGCCACAGGGAAGTTTGCTTGCTGGAGCCAGGCTCCTGGAAACGTGCTGCTCTCTGTAGTGGTTTCAACAACAACAACAACAAAAAATCTGATAGCAAGTATGGTGGGCTTAACATGTGAGCCATTCCCCATGAAGCCGGCTTGATGTGCTTCAGTGGGTGCAGGGGGATCGTTTTGTTGCTACCGATTTCCCCAGGTGCCTGCTGAGATGGGCTTTGCCTCCCAGATGGTCTTTTCCCAGCGGAAGGATATGGATGGAGATACACGTCCTCCTCCGGCTGCAGCCGTGCTGGCTGAGTCACTCCCACTGCCACCGTCCCCGCAGGTCCCTCAACCTGCTCCCTTCAAAATCTTCTTTTTAAGCTGATTATTGGGCTCATTTTCACCCGGAGACAGGCTGCAAGCAGCAAACATCCACCTGCACCTTCACAGTCACATCTCCCGCAGGCCAGCGGGGGCCTGCCAGATGCCTTGTCTTTCTTCTCTGCAACACCTTGAGCCCCAGCAAGCCGTGACAGCCACTTCCAGGCACTCCTCCGAGCTGGGGGACCAGCCAGCGGGTTTTGCCCACAATTCTTCACCTCTACATGGACTTTGCTGGGGGTTAAACTGAAGTAGTGAATAGCCCAGTACTGCCAAGAAACCTGAGTAACCCTAGGCCTTGCCAGACAGAAGGCAGTTTGGGTTCGTATTCCTTTACTTATCCTTCCCAAATGTACCAGGCTATGTGATCTTTTCAAGCGCCAATCACCTGAGGTGACTAAGGTTAGGAATGAATTTCTAGATGTTAATAACACCACTAACGATGCCACCATTCATCTTGTGCACAGAGCTGCCAAGTAGCAGACCAAATTCCTCCCTAATATAATCCTAACAAAAGGAAGGTTATTCCAACAGGGGTAGTTCTTACTTCTTCATGCTAGACATGTGCCACTTCGTAAACCCATTTTTCTATTTACATTTTAAGTATCTTCCTCAGAAGATAAGGGAATTAGGCAGCCGCGCTGTCTACTAAGGCTGACTGAAAAAAATGAAAAGAGAAAACTATTCCAGCTGAAGCACAGCTGGACAACTTTTCTTGTTCTTATTATTTGATGCCCTTCAGGATATAAAGAAAGTCCGTGCTCCATTGTTCCAGTGACAGAATAAGGCCTGCTGAGACCCCACCACTTCATTACAAAACATTGCATGCTGGAGCAACCACAGAAGGCCACAGCTGGCCAGCTCTGTGAAAATCAGAAAAAGAGTTTGCTAACTTCAAATGGCTTGAATTCAGAATTTCTGTCCCCTGCTAGTCGGAGCACACAGCATTATTTGTTGGTCTGGAAGGAAATGCCCGTCATCTAAGCTGCCAGTTACCCTACATCTGGCTTTAAAGGGCTACTGCCTTCACATTAGATGTTACGGCTGGAAAGAGAAGCTCTAGGACTTGACTGTCTGCTGGACATCAAAGTGCAGACACAGTTCCCCTGGACCAGCTCCTGCCTGCCCCTGCTCCAGAGTGCCAACAAGTCAGGCAAACACTCGCGCTGCAAACCACATTTCTGCTTCAGTCAGTTGCTTGGGATGTTTCTCTCGTGCCTATCAGCATCACCTCTCTTATCTGGAGTGAGCACAAGGCATTTTGCTTCTCCGTATGTCCCTAGCCTGCCTGCTGGTGAGCAAGCAAGCTCCCAGCTCGAGCAGGGAGTTAGCTCCAAGTGCACCTCCGCACCCGTAGCCCTAACAGGGCAAACCCGCTGAAGGAGAGAGCCCTGCAGAGCCCCACAGGGGACGGGATGCATACTAATAAAACTAGCTCCCGACACCTCTCGCGTGACCCTACACATCTAACTCTAAACAACCTGCCAACAAACCGAGAAAACCTGGAGTTCATTGGGATGAAAGGCTGGTGCTGGCGATCTGGTTGTTAGATCAACTAGCATAGCCATTTAAAAGCAAGCACCGTAAAGCTGCACGCTTCCATCCCCTGCTGCCTCAACTCTTTCCTCGCTCTGCTTCTTCAATATCTTTGCTGGGAAATAAGAGGGTAATGCTCTTGCCTTCAGCCATAGCCTGGGCTCTGTCCCAGGCGCTGTTGCGAGCCTCATCCTGTGCCCTGAAGACACAACCAGGAGTTGCAAGCACTCCTGGGGCCTTTTGCTAACATGAGCTGTGACCCCCGCATTCCCTAGGTTACACGCCTCCCTTTTCTTGTTTCTGCAGAAGCAATTGCTTAGCAGGAATTGAATGAGGCCAAAAAAACCCCAAAAATGTCTAGGGAAAAAAAGACAAACCCAAAACATGCAATTTTGGAGCTTCCAAAATGAATGAAACATGGCAAACATTTTCAACTGTACTCAAAATATAGGGGGAAAGGACGTATACATCTACATTACTTGAAAGAAACTGTTTTGAAAATGCCACAGCATTTTCTTTCAATGCCTCTTAAACACAACCCTTTGATTTGCTATTTTGAAGTGGCATTTTCCACTCAAAAGAGACCTGAAATAAAAGAAAGTGTGAGAAGCAAGAGGGGTAACTAACCTCAAAAAGAAACATTACATTCAAAATGCAATTCGGGTTGACCCAAAATAGCAGGTTGGGTTTTTTCTCATTTCCCCCAAACAAAACAAAACAAAAAAAAAAAAAGAAAAAGAAAAATGGCCATTTCTTTAATTTTAACCCAATGCAGTTCTTTTTCTCTCCATTTTCCAGCTTAGCCCCCGAAGTGAGGCAGCTATCATTTTCCCAGGTCTTTCCAGAGGGCATATTCTCTGCTTCGTGCCTCCCTGCCACGCGATCCGTGGACAAACACAGAGCAAGGAACAAAGCTCTGCTCCTTTGGGGCAAATCGAACCCTCAGGTGCCTTGTTTTTACTCAATCTCAACTTCTGCAAAAGAAGTGAGTTGGTATTATCCAGGCCGCCTAACTCATGAATTTCAGCAGCATCTAAAGCGTTCAATGCAGATACAGTCTTTGGATGAGTGCGTGAAGCAGGCAGGGTAAGGGGAATCTGTTCATATTTAATTTTCTTTCTAACTCTGTCACACTTACTGTGTGGCTTTGGCAAGTCGATTTGCTCCCATGGCTCAGTTTCCCCGACTCCAGAGCAGAAACAAGCTCTATCAGCACAGCAAGCTGCTGTGCCTGCTCACGGGTGCACTCTCCTGAAAACAGTACGTTAACCACTGCACTGTTATGCAGCGAAATTTCTTTCCCTTTATTTCAGCATCTACAGAATGCCGAAAGATTTTAATGGTCTGAAAGTGCCTAATGCTTGTGTCTCTTTTGGGATGTTACTCAGCTTGCAAGAGCAGCCAAGCTTTAAGAAAAACAGCTTCTTCCCTCCCCCCCTTTCCCCTTTTCACTTTTTTTTTTTTTTTTTGCATCTTCCTCCGCGGGTTTCCGGCGGTTCCTTACAGCCCCACAACAGACAGCTGTGCTCGCTGTACCTGCCTGTGTTGTCTCACTTTTCCTCCCCAGGAGATTTGTCTAGAAGATAAGCACAAGCTTGCGGAAATCCTGTGGCACCGACCTTAGGGCAGTTCTTTGTAGCGGGGATCCCAGTGACATTTTGTCCTTCTGGAGGTCCCGCTGATGGACACATCCATGCATTTTGCACCCCCTGAAAAACTGAAGTAAAGCTTTGGATGCCTTATACCATCTCCCCAAACACACGAGGCTCCACTGCTGCTCTGTGGTTTTGCTGTGGTCAAGCTTACTTTCATTTTCACATGGTGGAGGTGAACGTGGCGTCTGGGTTTCAGCCAGGGAATCCTGCATCGAGGTCCGGAGTGCTGCACCCTAAAGACACTGCACACACAAGAACGATCCAGTTCTGGGCTCCCCAGTTCAAGAAAGACAGGGAACTACTGGAGAGAGTCTAGTGGAGGGCTACAAAGATGATCAAGGGACTGGAGCACCTCTCTTATAAGGAAAGGCTGAGAGACCTGGGTGTGTTTAGCCTGGAGAAGACTGAGAGGGGACCTCACCAATGCTTATCAATATCTAAATGGTGGGTGTCAAGAGGATGGGGCCACAGTCTTTTCAGTGTTGCCCAGCAACAGGACAAGGGGCAACCGGCACAAACTGGAACACAGGAAATTCCGTCTGAAGGTGAGGAAAAACATCTTTACTTTGAGGGTGCCAGAGCACTGGAACGGGCTGCCCGGAGAGGTTGTGGAGTCTCTTTCTGTGGAGATATTCAAAACCTGCCTAGATGCATTCCTGTCCAGCCTGCTCTAGGTGACCCTGCTTTGGCAGGGGGGTTGGACTAGATGATCTCTGAAGGTCCCTTCCAACCCCTAACATTCTGTGATTCTGCATGGGATCAACAGGGAATTTACCCTTCAAGATCTGAGAGAACAGGGGTATAAATGCACCGCAGTTATGAGGTGCTTAGTTGAGTAATGATTCTGAAGGGAGAAAGGAGCAGTGAAGGGAGGAAGAGTTGGGGAGGGTGGTGGGATGGGTCAGGCATGTGTCTCTCGCGCAGGAGAATCCTGTCTTCTCGGCATGGAATAAGGTCAGTTCATTGCGTATTAAGATTGGCTTGCTGGGAGAAAACACATATCCAGAAAAGGATCAGGACAAAACAATATCCCAAAGACGCTTGTTAGGACACCAGGATGGATGCAAGACTTGGGTGTCTGGTTGCCCTGAGTCAGAGAGAAGCAGGGTTCAGAGCCCTCATGGTCTGACTGAGGTTACAGATGAGTTCAGGGGCACCCAAGGTCAGGCAGACAGATTTCAACCTTTCCAAAGGAGCCACCTTAGTGCCTGAGACGGCCACCTTCTCCTCAACATAAAGACAAAACATCCCAAGACAGACCCTACAATATTCACCACAAAGCCACACAAATACACATAAAAAGACAAAGTCAGACTCTCCTTTTCCTGAAGCTGGTACTGCGTACGACGTATCAGACTTTCCCAGTTCCACTCCAACCAAAGGGGTATGTGCATGCATTTTTTTTCCTAGTTTAGAAAAGCAAAAAATATTTTTGGGCTTTTGTTTCAAAAATCACTACACTGTGACATTTTTTCAGCAAAATATTTCAATTAGGGTTTTATTGTTCTTTTTTTNTGCATTTTTTTTCCTAGTTTAGAAAAGCAAAAAATATTTTTGGGCTTTTGTTTCAAAAATCACTACACTGTGACATTTTTTCAGCAAAATATTTCAATTAGGGTTTTATTGTTCTTTTTTTTTTTTTTTTTTTCACTAAAACGGATTTAGTATCTGGTTCCACAGACTCAGCAAGAGAGTAAATCGGAATTTATAGGAAACTGGGAAGTCCCAAGTGGACCTACCCGGCTACAGAGCAAAGATTTAAGACATATTTGAGGACATGGAAGTAAAAAGAACAACAACATTTCCTTTTGGAGGAGCAGCTCTTGTATTCACGGCTTCCAGTTTAAACAGAAATGTCTTCCCTCAGCAATTTCACATCGCAGGCAACTTGGGAGATGTAGCACAACTGGAAGAGGACAGGGAGGGGAATCCCTAGGACTCAATGACAACATTAAGTAATTCCAGAGACTCTCCTACAGGAAACAAGAGTCAAAAGAGGAAAAGAAAAAAGGTCAACAACACCTTCCAGTTCAAAACTCTCTGTAAGCCATTGTTTGCCAGATGAAAATGTCAAGGGAGGCAGTGTCTTCTGGTGGTGAATATTCCCGTATTTCCTCTTCCTTTCGAGCTTGGCTAGCACATTTGTGTTGAGCCCGGTAACCCCGCAGGCAGCTGAATAATATTTACTGCAATGTCTAGACACGGGAGAGCACTGTGCCTCCTAAATTAGCCCAGGATACTCTCCAACCACGATGCTCTAGGAGAGGGATTGCCAATGTTTGATACTTGAAATGGATTGCAAAATCTTTCCCCCCAGCAATCAGTTATGAGTAAAGACTGCTGTCAAATAGATGCAGAAAGGCAGAAGAGGAAGTCCCACTCCAACTGGAGTTTGGGGGGTCCCTCCCCAAACAGGCTGATGGAGCCGATGACTCTCTGAAGCTACCCGTTCTGCTCCTGGGAGCCATGGAGGTAGAGAACAAATTTGGCATCAATCCCATACGAACTTAGAAAGGAGGAGTCTGGTTCTGCAGGGATGCACAGCCTGTGGCAAGGTTTCCATAGCTGCATACCTTCAGGGAGCTACGTTAAAGGCCAGTTGCTTGTCTCACCATGGTATACATATCCAAAATAAAGGCACCAGTGATATTACTCCTGATCTATACCACCATACTGGAGAGGAAAAATTTTCTCCAATAGTCTTACTGAAGAGAAAGCCACCTAGGGCTAAACAAATAATTCTTTACACCATGCATGATCACCCCTTCTCAGCCTGCCAAACCAGTAAGCAAAATCTTCACACCATGAAGAGCCACTAGACCTTGACTTCCAAGCCATGAGGAGGAGGTGCTGGGAGGCAGAAAGGGAGAGTTACCCCATCCCTGAGCTCTGCAGCTCCCCGGGTCATGCCGGGTGCCTGGCCACAGGAGTTCCTGCGCAAGCTCACATCCTCCAGGCAGTCGGCCACCCCCGATCCAGCGCTGGGCTCAATTTTTGCAGTCGCACATGTCTTCAAACCAGTGGGAATTAGAGGCTTTATGATCCGACTTCCATGATTCAGAAGCTTGCAATTTTGCGGGATGTGGGTGCTTCCCTCGCGTGGGACATCTGAAAGGCCAAGCCTTGCTCATCTTCGAAATTACATATAGTGTTTGGATATCTTTCATGTCGCAGTGCAATTTCCAGGATGAATGCATATGCTGCACCCCTTTATGGTAAGTGTGTTTTAATTTAGGCCTCTGTGATGTAAGACCCTGAAAAGTGCATTTAAAATTGAAAAGGCAGCTGGTCCTCAACACTAAAGGCACAAATATGATACCGCAAAACATTTTCTGAAGGGCGTGCCTTCTTCAAACACACCTTCATTAGAAAGATTAAAATTCAGAAGAGAGACAGCCTATGGCTTACAGTCATTATTAAAAAAAAAAAAAAGTTGGGGGAAGCATTATAACTAAGAATCTAAGTTTAATTCTTTATCCAAGTTACATGTTGGCACAAGTGCAAAGGAAAGGGCTCTTGTTTAGGCAGCAAAAAGTATTTGTAGGTGAAAACACTTCTTTGGAGGGTGAAAAATATGTTTCATCTGTAGAGAGTTATTTTCAAACTTAGAAATCAAGGCATAAAGAATTTTCCTAGGGTGGAAATGCACACTGAGGCACTTTTACTCAGGCCACACTGGGCAAATGACTACAACCACATTCAGTTTGATGGGGCAGCTTCACAGCAGCATTTCATTTTAATCCATGCTGATATAAACTATGGGAAGAGAATAAGCAGTGTGGTATTTAGGCTTGAAGCATTTAACTTTACTCCAGAATTCTTTTAAGTTTGGAGTAATTCCGGTACGCCTCACAAACATGTTAGAATTTATTTCTGTCCTTTCTGATAGTAAATTACAGGGGAACAGACGGGCTTAGGTGATTTAAATACCCCTTACAGCCAAGCAATTAGACACATGTAAATAAGCATGGGGAATTAAGCTCAAGTGGACATTATTTTCCTGTCCTAGATGACTCCCAAGTGCTCCTGAGTCTGAGTTCTCCCCCTGACACTTGGGTATCTCCTTGGGCTGTGATTTCCTCTGCTGTAAGGGAAGGCCAACGCTCTTCTCCATCCTTACAAACAACTGCGAAGGATACTAATGAGAATTAGCATATAAGACCAGACATGATTACACAGATGCACTAACTATATCAAAAGTCGCAATATATCATTTATTACCTGGATGATTATCTTTTTTCAATATCTCATGTTCCTCAGTGATTATCTCCCCCTGATACTTGGAAAATGAAAATGAAAATATTCTGTATAACGAAGCCCTTTTCGGGTAATTGTGTGCAGCAAAGTAAGTTACTGCAAAGCTTCCACTGCTTTCCGGTATAGTAGACTTTATGGTCAAGTACAGCTCTGGCCATGATTTTGGTGACAGCTGTATAGTGGTGGCACAAAGTCCTTTCCACTCTTAGTATTCTTCAGAAAACAGAAGGCAGCAGGCTCTGGTGCCCTTTCTCAAAGGGTGCCTTGCTCATCCCATTACTAGTGGAGGTAAAGTCCATCTGCAGAGGGGATAGAGTTGACCTTGACTTGCTACAGCAAGGTGAAAATCACCTCTGCTTTGCACCCTCCTAGGCTGCTAAAGCAAGACAGCTATCCGTCTGTCTTTCAAGAAGACAAAGACTTATCCTGGTTTGCCTGCAATCCCAAGAGAGGAGAAAGGCCAAAATTTGGACTGCCATCTCCCAGGCCTTTGATCAAGTCTTGTCAGAGAGCTTTCACGTTTGCTACCTCCTTAGACTCAGAAATGTCAAAGAGAAGACCCAAATCTCTTTAGAGCTGAGCAGGAACTGATTTATAAGCAGCTTTTCAATGTCACAGTTCTCCAGAGCATTTTATGCAGTAACAAATTAAATACTGCTAGTGTGGTGATGGCTTTGGTATGAGGAGCCGCGGTTATATGCAAGGTAATGCATACGGGCCATGCGGTTAGGGTAATTCTGTCACTCCTCAATGAGTTTTGGACTACATTGTATAGGAGGAACAGGTGTGGTGGGTGAGAAGAAGCAGAAAGTGAAAAATAAAGGAAGAGCCCGGACTCTCTGATAGGTCTGATGAAGACAAACACAATGGCATTAAAAAAATATCACCAGTCACCAAAACATCTTCATTAGCTCTCCAGCTCCCTGTTTAAAAAAAAAAGAAGTGATAAAATGCTTAAAATGCCAGACAGTGCTGCGGAGTTGGGGATGTATAAGAAGCTCAGGTGTCTGGATACCCTTAAGGATCTTGTTCTTCGTTCCCCCAGAAATGTAGGGCAATTGAAAACTTTTTGGAAGCGAAGCCCATAATTTTGCAGAGATTCACGCCCACGTTGAACACATGTGACCCTGAAGATGTGCATGGTCATACCATACATATGTGTTCTCCATGTCATCAATGGGACCTCTCCGCTGTGTGAAATCAGGAGGCAGGAATTTGCCATAGGCCACTGAAAGTACGTTATGGCTATCTAAAATAAAACCTCTCTTATGGATGGTCTGACCCTGCTGCCACTGCCTTCAGTGGAGCTGAATCAGGCAGTTATCATCAGTGCCACGTAACTCCTCCTGTAAAAACCACCCCTCCAGCCATACTTTATAAAGCTGCAGTCAAACAATTATCACGTGTTAAAAGTACGTGCAGGAGGGGATGAGATTCTCTTCCTAAACACAGCTTTCGGCACATCCATTTAAGTCTAAATGCTGGGGTTTGTAGACTCCAAGAGAAATAGAGAATCAAAGCCAAATGTTTACCTGCCATGGATCTAGGTTTCCTTCACAATCCCTACAACATAAGTCAAGTACTCCTGACTATAGAAACGAAGCCTATTTTCTAGAATGCCTTTCACTTGCTGTTTTCCAGCACTTTCTAAGTAATTCGTCTTTGCAGAATAAACCTTAAATTAAGCCCCATTCCTCCCCACTTGCAATTTTAGCACAATGACATTAACAGTAGAATGAACAAAAAAATGCCCTTCAGCTGACACTTCAGTGCGCCCCATATCTTGGATTGGTTTTACTTCCAGCTTTTAAGGTCAGAACATGCACCCAGCAATAACCAACCTTTTTTTTTTTTTTTTTTTTTTTTTGCTAAGAGACTGGAGAGGCTTCTATCTGAAACAAGGGAGTTCCGTGAGCAGGCTGTGAGCTCTGGGGAGGCAAGCTCCTGCTTTTAGCTTTACAGGCATGAAGCTCTCATAACCTGGGCTTGCAATTCTGGCCTTCATTAATCCTGGCAGCAGATGCTGCTGGAGATGCGGCCGGCGCTAAGCATGTGAAAGGCCCTGCACCCAGTTTCTGCAAATGGCAGCATCTGTTAATAACCACGCACAGAGCAGAGCTGTACGTCTTCATTCGCTCGTAGATAGAGTTGGAATGCATACCGGAGTATATGTACAGTCCCAAAAGATTTGTGTGCGGTGACTAATTATTTTTCTCCTTAGAAGTGGGCAGGTAAGCATAATATGTTCGTGATTACAGGGACATAAAAAGAGTGTGTGATTATTTTCCATGGGAATCCTCTGGAACAGCAATGCAAGCATCTTGGAGGATGGCTGTCTAAGGTGGTGCTCTCTGCAGGACCATTAAACTCTCCACCCGGCTTCTTCACCTTGTGCTGCAACTTATCGCTGGCAAAGCTACCCAGTGGTGCATGAGGTTAACCATGAACTTTCTTTAGCTCTAACTCCCCACCTCTGAGTCCTTCCAGGGCACTCATAAGCCATGTGCTATATTTGCCTAGCTGGAGTTGTTATGAGGACAGTGACACAAGGGAAAATATCTGCCTGGAGAAGAGCATAGACTTCTACCCTTTGAAATGAAATATTGTCGAGCATCTGTAAAGGACTGCGTGGGTCAGTGTCACCGAGCAGCCCTGAAGCCGAGGGCTTGGTTAAGGAGGACACAGGCAGGGTACATAAAACACTTGTTCTGCTCGTTTCCCCTGCATACCATATGCCACTAAACGTGTGACCCAGCCATGTCCTCATTTCCATATTTCAAAAGCTTAATTTAACTCCAGGAGCCTTTCCTGATCTATACCTGTGTGCCCGTTTCTGCCACGGCTGGGCCTGGACTGGGTAAACCTGCAATTATAACTGCTCACATACTGAACTAGGACCCTCAACTCACAGCAAGACGCTGGGTCAGAAAAGTAGGTCAAGCCACGAAAACTGGTTTTGCCAAAGCAAGCAGTCAACAGTTCATCCTGTCACCGGCTGAGGCCGACCAAAGAGCTTTACAATAAAGGAGACGGATGTTCAGATGGGATGGTCTCCCATTAGCTGTGCGAGAAAGGGTTATTGAGTGAAGTTTGATATCGGAAGGCAACTTTCTTAAAATACACTTAAGGGTTCAAGCCTAATTCAAATAATCCCCAAGGAGGGGAGGAAAAGGTGTGCACAGCTCCAGTGTTTTTCCCAGATCCATCCACTTTTGTGCTCCCTGAAGTAAAAACAGATTATTTGGCATCTGTTTATTCAGCTTCCACGAGGCTCTGGAAACAGCTGTATCATAAATGCAGAAACCTCTCAAGGGTGGAAAGGCATCTTGAGAGCAGCCCTTCCCTCATGCCAAAAGTAGCCGAGCTACTTATTAGGACTAATCCTAAGGTTGCCAGTGCATCCGTGACTCTGGCAGAGTTTGTGCACACTTATTTTTCGATCTGATGGGCCAGGGCACGCTTTGAGTTGGGAATGCATAGAAGCAATGCACTGCTGGGGAACCAACGGTGATACGTGAAGGTTTTGTAACAGTTTTTCCTTCCAAGCATTCAGCAAGAAAAGGTGTGCAAGAAGTTGAAGAAGCAGCACCCATGTCTTGTCACAAGAGTCCACAAGACTCAACTCTAGTGAGACTCCCAATAAACATCATCCTGCATCACGATGTCTGAAGGAACGCCAATGTTGGTGTCTCACTAAACTTGTTAATGCTACCCTGCCACCAGGGTGAAATTTGGGGGGTGTCGGGAGGCTGAAGCGCTGAACTCAAGAGCAGAGCATTTTCCTGCTATCGGCACCACAAAGAAAATATGTCATGTGCTTGTGAGATTACAATTTGGGTTTGTTATCATCCCTTTATATCAAGAGGAAGTTATGCACACAAAGGAAACACCAAACCATCATGTCAGGAGGGCTATAAATCACTTACTGCTGAATATTAAGAGGACATCTGAGAGCCCTGTAGGAAAACAAGAGTTTTGAAAAGCCCTCTTTTCCTAACAACCCCTTCAATTCAATAAACCTTGCTTTCATTTTGGGAGAGGGTGAAGGAAAGCACAAGGTTTTGTGAATACAGCTAGGAATGAAACCAAGTTCATCCCATACGTGTGACGCATGGCTGACTGCAAGCACTGGTCAATGCATTCCCGGCTGTCAGGACTTTGCTGTTGCCCAGGTGGGTCCTGTGGTGCCCAGGAAGGCTGAGCTCCTGCTCCACCTCTGCTTTCAGCAGAAAGCACTGAGCTGGTCCAATAACCAGCCATTTATTTTATTTGAACTGGTGAGCACTGCGTCATTTTGGAGATCTCTACTCTCCTTCCCTATTCCTCCCTCCCCCTTCTTCCCACCAGCCCCAGCATCTCAAAGTTGTACAGAGGTGCATGCATGCAGTAGTGAAGAGATTGCATAAGTTTTGTTGCCATTTTCTGTCCAAGTAAAACACATGGTTAGAAAAACCAAGAAATGGAGAAAACAGTGGGATGGTCAGATCTTGGGCAAAGCAGCCCATCTGGCAGCAAGGGTCCCTTTCTGTTTTCCTGCTCTGTTCTATCACCCTTCAAAACGACATCCTGGAAAGACTGTGAGGAGCCCTCCACCTCCTCTTCTCTAGCAGGTGCCCGAAATCCTCCTGACCATTCTCCAAACCGCATGCTGAAATCCCACTTCTGCTGAAAAAAACCCTTTGTATTTCCAAACTCTGTGACCTCCCAAAATGTGTCACCGCTGAAAGCTTTCAAGCTGACTGCAAATGTTGCAGATCGTTGCTGTAGCTCTTAAATTCAGAGCGATTATAACAGGGGAAAACACGGATGTAATAATTGCTTTTAAAATATGATTGCTGCTCGAAAGAATTATCGGGGAGGGGGGTAATTGTCTGGAGGATGGTGTGATTCAGGACTCCTGACTTCCACTCCTCACTCATTCAAAGTCACCGTGTGAGTCAGTGGAAAAGTCATTGAAACTAGCACAGTCAACAAGGTACTGACATTCATATTTAGGTTCCCAAATCAAGAGCGTGGAAGATTTCAGCTCAGAGATATGGGTTTTAAAAGCAAGAGTGGGTGAAGGGGCAGGCTACGTTGCAAGCCTGCAGCAAATGCTATCCTAAACTTTGCCACTTCAAATTCCAGCACTTCTCACCTCAAAAACCTGCCAGCTAAATGTGTAACAGCACTTTGCGGAAGTCCATTTTCAGTCCAAGCAGAAACAAGGTCCACATACCAAGTTCTCTGCAATGACTAAAATATTACGCTGCAAAACAAATGTTCCTTTTGAATATAAAACGCAGAATAGTCATAGCACGCAAATTGTTAGTGCGCAGAAGCTGCTGTCTTGAAGCTTTGCCACCAATGGCTAATTAATTCTAGGTACCATAACAATCGCATCACAGGGAAGCGCTATTCTTTGAGTAAGCAGCATCTCTGTATATAAACAGTACAATGCACAAACAGAAATCGCACCTTTTCATTCAGAAAAGTCAGTCATCTTGAAAGCGCTACTTGCAAGAACCGGCACAGTAACCTGAGTATTAGAAAAACGAAATTCAATATTTATCGGTATGAAAGTAATAGTAAGAGGGTTGTGCAGTGAGAGAAATCGTTCGGCAAATACACAGCTTAGCAACTTCCAAATTAGCAGGACAGTGAAAGCAGAGATCAAATGCGCGATCTCAAATCCACAGGAAATGACTCAAGAAACTAGATTGAGTAAAACCTTAGCTTACAAACCTCAGACACCTTTGCTTCTTGCCATTGGGGCAAATGTACTCATTCACAACACAAGTACGTAAAAATACATACAGATCATACAGTCAAGCTCTCAAGCATTAATCAGTTAATGATTAATACCCACTCTTCCTCAGCAGTATATGCATTATAATGGCCTTTTAATTACATGATTGTGCCCTGGGTTTTTGACGTGGCCATAAGTCTCCCCTTACTCTGGTTCTGTAGTAGCCAACTGCTAAATGCCATGCTCCAGACTTCATGTGCATCGGTGCTCATGCTGACCACAGAAATTTTTGGCATGAAAGATCTGAAGGATGTTAGACGGCTGTGCAATCGCAGCATCATTTGGGGGAAAAAAAAAAAGACACAGGATGGGTGGAAGTGTGTCAAATCATTACATCTGGTCTTTTATGGTACAGCAGCTGAAGACCTTCCTGCCATTTCCTTGCCCCCAACTGCTTACTCCTGCCCTGACACTTCCTTTTGCTGCCAGCTCAGCTCTGTCAAGATGTTTATCATGCCATTCTGGAAGATGGATCCTTGAATAACTTCCCAAAATAAAGAAGTATTGGGGAGTATTCTTAGCTGGGACCATTTAGCAGATCCAGCAGTGTAACTCCCCAACGGGGAGTTGCGTTAGCACAGCCGAGGGGGTGTCAAACTGTGCTTAGCAGAGGAACGAATGGGTGGGAAGGGGATGTGGAGAGAAGCAGCACTGCCACCCGAATGAGCACACCACAGGCTGCCAAGGGGAGGGAAGCGGGCTTGTGCTCTCACACGTTATCTGGTGTGATGGCCAAACCTCTAGCAATGACAAGTGCGTTACTATAATATTGTAATGCCACCAAAGGTGCAGATTCTGGTACCATCTCCAAAGGACACGCTGCTTCTCCCTGGGGCTAACCTCCCATAAAGAAGACCTCAAAGCTTTCATCAGCTCTTGCCTCCATCGCATTGCTAGCAGTCCACAGATTTTTCTCCAAGTTTCCACTTCTGTTCCTGAAAACAAAAATTTACAGCACTTAGAAACTGAAGCCCAACAGGGCAGAAACACAATCTCCACCCCAAAATCTGAAGGCCCCTTCAAGACTAAATCCCATAGACTAGACTTGAAAGATAAATCGGT
Source organism: Dromas ardeola (assembly GCA_013398915.1). Lineage (NCBI taxonomy): Eukaryota > Metazoa > Chordata > Aves > Charadriiformes > Dromadidae > Dromas > Dromas ardeola. The sequence continues at coordinate 267,916 of VYZM01011090.1, read as the reverse complement.
AAGTGGCTTCCTTAGGAATCGCAGCCGCACGGGGTTTGAATATCCCCACAGAGTGAGAGCAGCAGACGGGGCATCTCCCCACCTGCAATGGGGAAAATGAAGCTGCAGCTGAGGAAACTGTGGAGGCCAGAAGGGCAGGGTGATGTGCGTGGGTGGGACAGACAGATTTCTTCTCCCAGGACTGTCAGGCACCTGGGACAGAGGACCTGATGGAGAAAGCAAACCCAAACCTCACTGCTAGTTATTTAACATCATGGGCCAACCTTTCTTTTCTAAAGTCGGCTCCTGTCACCCCCTCCTCTGTGGATCAAGCAAGTTTCCAGGGTGGGAGAAGATGTCACAGTGTAGCTGTGGACACACCGCGAGTTGGGAGAGTGTTTATGGTTACAGCACTGTTCACGGTAGCAAAACTCATTTCAACTGACCTACAAAAAAAAGCTGCGCCGTCCTACCAGCATGCCTGCGCTCACCCCGTAGCATTGCTGAGCATGGCTCCAAGGGATGCCTTGAGCTCTTGCAGAGGGCAAGGTGGGGTGGGAAGAACGCAAGGGTGGTGAGAAACCCAGCTCTGTGGGCAGAGAAGCCCTGTCCACCTGAGGACATGGCTCCGTGGGGTCAACGCTGCCTCCCTGAGCTCTTCTTCTACCCCCAGCTGTTAAACCCCTGGCTGTCCACCCGGCATCGCGCTAATCGCCTACAGGTAAATCCTCCGCATGGGCCTTGTCAGCCATGACAGGGAGCTGTGCCCAGCCAGGCTGGAACCGAGCCGGGCCGAGTTGGGGCGGCCTGAGCTCAGACGAGCTGGGCAAGCTCAGGCTGAGGCGAGCTGGCCCTGGCAGGGCTGAGACGGGCTGGATCGGGCTGAGACGGCCCTTACGGGGTGACGAGGAACCGGGACCGAGCGCGGCTGGGTGAGACTAAACCCGGCCGGGGCAAGCTGAGGTGAGCCGAGGACCG
>VYZM01011090.1:225000-262790 GCA_013398915.1 Dromas ardeola | reverse complement strand
GGGGGGGGGGGGGGGATGCATTTTTCCCAGTCCAGGGAAAGAAAATTAAACTCGACTCACGCTCGTTTCTCCTTTCGCTGATCCCAAAAGTCCCTCTTCCCTCCATTGCTGAGCAGGGACCGGTGATGCTTGTTCTGAATACCAAGCCTATGAATATTGCAGTTTGCCCTTAACACTGAAAAAGCAATTTCCTTCTTTTCTTTTTTTTTTTCTTCATTTTCGCCACGCTTTTGCCCAATACTGATTATTTTTCTGGAGGTGTCATAAGTGGCTCATTCAGCTAAATTTTTTTTGCTGCAAGCTTAAGCCGGGGAGGAGGGCAGAGGACACGCTGTGTGTCGTGACATTATTGCTCGCAAATAGGACAGGAAATAAAGGATTGCCAAAATATAACTGTTTATTTCTTGGCCTGAAAACATGCCTGTTTAAAATACGACATGTAAGTAGCTGCTTTGTTCGGTTACTGGGAGAAGCTGCTGTTTATGAGGGAATAATAGCTTTCTTGGATGAAGGAGAAGGGGAAAAAAAAAAAAAGGTATTTACCCTTTCTATTTCTGTCTCGGAAATGCCTTGGAAAGGAGCTGTAGGTGGAAGACGTATGGAGGGGGTGTTTGGTCGGACAACTGGAAGGGAGACCTGTGGGAAAAGCGTTGCCACAAGCGGGAGGGAGCTGGACTTGAATTTCTTGGCACATTAGTCCATGCTCTGGCTGCAGGCAGCCCTTGGATAACCCCAATCCTGTATCGAAGAGAAAAAAACCTAAACGAACCTACTTTTGGGCCAGAAAGTGAGGGGTTTTATTTTTTAGCATGGCTCCTCTTGGCAGGAAGCGCGGTGGGATGGTGGTGGTGGATGGTGTCCGAACGTGGCACAGCTGCTGCGCCAGCGACGGATCATCTTCAACCTGTTTTTGCAGCCAGTTTTTATCTCGCTGGGGCGCACCCTCGAGCGTGGGTTAAAAGGTAGGCTTTATCTGCCCGTTTAATTAAATCCTGAGGCTGCAAGCAAGACTACACCGGGCGGCGAGGCTCGCTCCTAACGCGGCCTCGGTTCGCCGGTAGCTGGATTTAAACCACAAAATTGTTTCCTGTTGGCCACCGAACTGCAGGGAGGTGGTGGTAATTGTCCATTTTCTTCTGGACCAGGCTGGAAAATAGGCGCTGAGGAACGAGACACAACTTAACTATTGGTTTCAATCCCTCTTTTTGCTTTCTTACACGTTCTGGCATGCTTGAGGAATCGATAAATTCAATTTCCTTCCCTCCAGCAGAATCTTGTGGCTCATCGGCAAAGGTGCACCTCTTGCGTTCTCCACTGTTAGGACCAGCTTTGGCCATAGGAGCTGTTCCCTACAACAAATTCATTGAAAAATGAGGTTTGTTTTATTTTACCTTCCCCCCCGCTTTTTAACAGTGGAAGGTAATCCTTCTTGCAAGAGTTGTGCAGGAGCAGCGAGGGCACAGAGATCAGTAAAACTAAAAGTACAGCTCTGGAGACTGCATTTTTGATATATGCCCTGTCTAAGTGGAGCATTTGATTTTTGGAGGACTTGCACTTCTGAAGCAGTGCTGAAATTTAAAAAGAAATAAAATAAAAAAGGTCAGTTGACTAAAAGAAGCACAGACAGACTGCGGAGTTGATTGACAGCAGATGCGAGCCGCAGTGGTCCCCACTTCTGTGGACTCCCAAAAGCAAGTGAGAAGCTGTTGTCACATAAATCCTGGCATTGGTAAGAGAGGTCTTCTCCAAGCCTGACAGCAAGCAGAGCAGTGCAGCATCTCCCAGCATCTTGCTTACACTGACCCTTTCTTCCCACCTTGGCCGTGAGTAAACTCAGCTGATGGTTTCTAATGCGCTTTTTTTGTTTGTTTCTTTTCTTACCTGTTGGTTTTCTGCTGAGATTTTGTGAGTTTTCTTTTCCTTCCCTTCCCTTTTTCCCTACCTGTGTCCTCTCCCTTTCCTTGTCAAGTTTCCTTTAATCATTTATTTTTCTGATGCTTGCTTGGTACTGAAAACCTGACCCTCTTGAAGCTGCAGAGAAATGCAGCTGGGCTGCGTGGGCTGCGCCGGCCACCTTCTTGATGCCTTACCTTTGCGCCTAACGCTCACTTTTGATTTTTACATCAGCATTTTGGAGCAAAGGCTGGGTTTGCCCACCTGGTCTCTCCCGTTTCAGCTGGCCGTCTGCTGGTCCCCTCTGCTCGGTGAGTCGAGGGTGCTGGGTTGCAGGAACGGAGCCGGGTCGAGAGGGCGAGCCCCGCTAATGCGTCAAGAATAGCAAAGCAATGCCCAAATACTGCTGTTTCTGCCCGCTGGCCCAGTTTTTGTCTTTTTTTATCATACTGATGTGAGCATCGGTGTTGGTACCCGCAGATATCATAGCGATGCTCCTCGCCTCCAGCTTGATGTCAAAGGAATGTGGGCAGAGGAAGATTATCCCCTTTAGGTCCGGGAGGATGTCTTTGCTCTGTCTCATCGCTGTCCCTCCTCTTGCCAAGTCACCGGTGGTTCCTCCCTCGCATCCCAGGAAGTGGGGCTTGTCCCGGCGCCCGCTGGCCATGGGAGATGTAGCTTCGCCTTTGGCTGAGGTTGGGAGCAGCTGACGAGGGGCTGCTCCCTCCTTCCGCCGGATTTCTGCACTTTCCTGCCCGCTTTCTCCGTTTCGCTTCTTGTTTCGTGCTCTTTCGTCTCCTTTCCTCTGCCCTCTTGGGGGTTTTTCTTGCCTCTTGCTTAATTTATTTCCATTCCTTCACGTGTCGCTCTTGTCTGGAAGCAGGACTTCTGCCATCGTAGCAACTCCTCCTGCAAACCAAACCCCGCTGGCAATATTTTCTCCTTAGCGTGAGGAGAAGGTGGCCTCCCGTAATGATAGGCATCTGATGTACCCATTGGAGGGAAATGCGGTCAGCTTCATGCGGTAGCAGGAGATGCTTCACCTGAGAAGTAAGCGGTGTTTTATCAAAAGCAGCATTACAAAGCATGCTTTCAAGGCTGTTAAAGACCTTTCTGCCAACAGCCGGCAGGTTCTACCTGTTGCAGTAGGTCTAAGTGAGATTTAACCCAAATTATTATTTTTGTCTCTGGTCTGCTTGTTCTTAGGCTTTTTGACTAACTTTGCTTGCAACTCGCATTTCAAGGACTATGGTTTGGGGTTGGGTTTTGTTTTGTGGGTTTTTTTTCTTCTCTCCTTTGTTCTCAACTCCTGTGTGTGCTATAATCAGAGGAGAGATCTTGAGTCTGTCAAGGAAGCCCAATAGCTGATGGCTATTCCAGCTAGGAAGGAAACTTCTTACTGGCAGGCATGGGGAGCGGGGAGTTACAGGGCTTTCTAACAAAATTACTTGATTTCTCCATCTGTGGTGTTTTCAAAAGTGAGATTGCGGAGTTGCCCCCCTCCACGAAGTACCTGGACAGTGGTGCCTAGCAAGGAGGAAAGCGCTTCATGGCCTGAAGACTATCGTGGTGGTGGAGCTCGTACCTTGTTTGCTAGTGCGTTTTGTCCGGGGTGGTACAGAAACCAGGCAGAATGCAAGCCAAAAATAGCATCTTCCGTGAACAACCTAAACAATTGAATAGATTTTTTCGCTTGTGCATGTGTTAAATGACCTTTCAAAAGTAATACTAGGACTTGCTACCTGTGTACATCTCTAGGAACGAAAGTCTGTGTCTCTTGTTCAGAGCAACCACTTACTCCCCCCCTCCTTGTTTTTTTAATAGGAAGGTTCAGTTGGTCGCTGTTGCACCTCTGCTGTTGCTCTTTGTGGGACTCATGTTGATGGCGCTGGGAGATGTGTTGTAAAACCTGATAGCGTCTTTTGATCTGGTGTATGGGAAACGTCTCTCTGCTTGTAAGGACCTGCGCTGCCGTGCAAGGACAGGAGCATGTTCTGCACATGCACTCAAGTCCCGAGGACGTCTGGAAACGCTTAGATTTTTTTTTTTTTAATTGCGTTATACATACGTCCTGTTTGGATAGTCCCATTACTTCTTTTTTTTCTTTTTTTTTTTTTTTCCTGGTTAAAAGTGGCTCTGAAGACTAGGCAGCTTCCCTCCCTGTGCCGTACATTAAGATTTTTAGCGTTGCTTGCCTGTTCGGTGAGTAGTTAGGAGCAAGATCAGTTTCCTTTGTAATAGCTGAAACACAGTGAAGGTGTTTGCATAGCAGTCAAGAGTTTCAAAACGCTGTGGGAAATCACGGAGCTTCTTCCCTAAACACCAGAGCCTGTTGCAGCACCACGGTCTCGCCTGCCAGCTCCTGCCTTGTCCTCCCCTCGCCTGCGGAAAGACAACATGTCTTAAATGGTGTGGTTTTACAGGAATTAAGTCCATGCTTAGGATTAGTTGATGCCACTAGCAGCAATTAGCGTCTGAGCTAAAGCACATCTGCGTAGTTTTTTTTTTCTTTCTCTTTTTGAGTCTGTAGACCACTTATGCTTTTTATTGAAAGCCGAGAGCTCAGCTCACCTCCACTCGCTGCATTTCTTCCGCTGACATGTCCGAACACTCCCGCCTGGGTTTTTAAGCACTTGGAAGGCAAGCTGGCTGTTTATGTGGTTTTACGAGAGGAAAGGTATGCCCTTAAGCTGATAGAAGGTTACTAATGCTTCAAGTTGCAGCATATAGGGAAGTGTGTGCTTTGCCTCGAGTTGGGATGATGCTCAGAAGGCTGGAGCACCTCTCTTATGAGGACAGGCTGAGAGAGTTGGGGTTGTTCAGCCTGGAGAAGAGAAGGCTCCAGGAGGACCTTAGAGCCCCTTCCAGTCCCTAAAGGGGCTACAGGAAAGATGAGGAGGGACTGTTTACAAGGGCATGTAGTTAAGGACGAGGAGTAATGGCTTCAAACTGGAAGAGGGCAGATTTAGATTAGGTATCAGGAAGAAATTGTTTACTGTGCGGGTGGTGAGACCCTGGCCCAGGTTGCCCAGAGAAGCTGTGGCTGCCCCATCCCTGGAGGTGTTCAAGGCCAGGCTGGATGGGGCTTGGAGCAACCTGGTCTGGTGGGAGGTGTCCTGCCCATGGCAGGGGGGTTGGAACTAAATGATCTTTAAGGTCCCTTCCAACCCAAACCATTCTATGAAATAAGGCAAGAGGGGGGTAGTAGCTGGGTTCATGTCCCAGTAGCGAGCAGCAGCCCAGGCAGCTCATCACGTGCATCCTTCCTCCCATGCAGCCCATCACCCCGCCACTGGGCTGAGGCGCCAGGAGTGTACCAGCGGAATGTTTGTTCCTGGGGGCTTTATAAGACCTCTGAGGGCTGAGAAAAGAAAAAGTACCCAGGTGTTAATATTAGAGAACTACTCTCTTTTGTTTTCCAGCAATCAAAGGGATGCTATAACTAGTTGCTGGAAGGCATAAGCAGAGCTGGCAAGTAGACTTGGTCACTGCCGTGGGGCTTCTGGGTGTGGGATTGCAGGATATTTACAAACAGCCTGGTTCTTAAAAACTACATGGCGATCTGCAAGTATCAGCTGGGCTAATTCAAAGCACACTCAGAGTTTTTTCAGCTGTCTAACTTAGTTTTTGTTCAATAGCATGACTCCTATAATTCTTGGACCTTTGCATCTCTCCATCGTTCACCTGTACTGCATGGGTCGGGGTGCGAGGACAGAGGTCCAGCGGCATGATGGGGAGATGAATCCCTAATTTTGCCTTAGATGCCCAATGCAGTGGGTCTTCATGATGCCGGCAAGCTGAGAAATTCACCCTTCTCTGCTGCCAGGTTGGGCATTGAAGAGTTGTATGGAGAAGAGCTGTATGAAGAGCTGAAAGTGGGAGCTATACCTGCCTTCTACCATCTTCTCCACACTTTTGGCAATGCGGGCACTTTATGTGTTCACATTTCCTAAAACCCAAGTTGCCTGATTCCTTAGCACTGGTTTTTATTTTATTTTTTATTTTTAGTTTTTAACTTTTATGAAAACTCCTGCTGCCTCGGTGGGGATGGAGAGCCAGGGTACAGCCACTCCTGCTTAGACCACAGCGTAAATCCCTCTATTTCAGAGCTTGTCCATGTATTTGAAGTGTGTGTGTGTATAAATTGCAGAAAAGCCGCTGATACTTCAGTGGAGCATGCTTGTGCTTTTTTTTTTTTTTTTAAATACTGGTGAAATTACAGCAAAAATTTTATCGCTGGAGATTTATAGCGCTGCCATTATTATGCCAAGCATAATTCATCCTTGACTGAAACTTGGCATGGGAGGTGTTAAGCTGGTTGCAGCCCGTCATTGCTTTACGTGTTGTTACTTTATGTGTGCAGTTTGGTGGCTGTAAAGATAGAAAGGTTAGGGAATGGTATAGAGTTTTGTAAAATAGAAATTCCGATACTTGTGTTACTTGAATGACCTTGTGCTTTCAAAAAGGCATCTGATGTTTACTTGGACTAGAGGAAAAACTTAGTGCAGAGCTTGTTTTCTGTGTTTAAAAACAAGAGTAAAAGGCTGCAGTGTAATTAAACCACTAGATCTGCTTAAGAGAATTTCCTGTCTCTTTTTCTTTTTTTTTTTTCTCTGCAAGTATTTACCATTTTGGTATTGTAATACCGCATGAGAGCCCAAATGTTGAATGGCTGGAAAGTTACTAAGCGGTGCTGGAGATGAGCTTCTGCTTGTTGCGTGAAGGAAATGAAATGTAGAGAGTATGCCAGCTTGATTAGAAACAATAAATAAAATAAAAAATTAAAGGGGGAGTGATAGGAGAAAAGGCCTTATGTGTTATATAAACAAGGATAACTTAGAAGTTTTGAGGAAAAAGCACAATAAAAGGAGTGTAGTTTTCCTGTATCTTGTCCACCTTAATGATTTAGAGCTGGGTCCTGCTGAACCGTGGGACTTCTCGTGGAGCATCTACAGCCTCTGTTGCTCTAAGGCGTTGGGTGTGAATATTGCGGAGGGGCAGGCTGGCGTGGGGAGGAGCTGGAGGCACGCGGAGAGCGCGGTCTCACAAATGCAGCCAGGAAGTTCTAGAAATACCCTGTATAAACACTGCATCCTACAGGAAGAACCCTAAAGCCCAAATAAACCATTTCCCCCTATGTCTATGTATACATAAGCTCTATTAGTTTGGAAGATCTTATCAGGTCAGCGATGTGCCTTTTTACAGGAGTTCCTAAAACAAGTTATATCATAAATATAAACTTTTTTTTAGCTGTTCATCAGGTCTGTCTGTGCTTTTATTAGTTACTAAAAACTCTGCATCTCCCTTGCCTGTACCCAGAAGTCACAAACCTTCCCAGGTCAGTTCATCTGGATAAGTGACCATTTTTGGTTAAAATCCTTCCAAACGCTGTTGCACAACTTAGTGCAGATGGGCAGAGGCAGAAGGAGGGTGGGTGATTTTATCCATTTGACTTGATGTGTGTGTGTTGGGGGGGGTCTTCCCCCACCTAAAAGTAGTGCATATATGTGTGTGGTTACATGTAGAAATGGTTAACAGACAGCAGATAAAGGGGAGGCAGATATAGGCTTATTTTGATGCCTTGGAGTGAACTCCCTGGGATTGCCATGGCTGTCTTGCATGATGCTGGGCTGGACGATGTTAAAATAGTTGTGCTTGCACTACGGTGATGTTTTTACCCAACTTTTACCAACAAGGCCACATGCAGGGTCCTTCACATGGGTCAGGGCAACCCATGGTATCAATACAGACTGGGAGTTGAAGGGATTGGGAGCAGCCCTGACGAGATGGACTTGAGGGTGTTGATGAATGAGAAGCTCAACATGACCCGGCAATGTGCGCGATGTGGTAGGGCGTTGGAACTAGATGATCTTTAAAGGTTCCTTCCAACCTAAACCGTTCTATGATTCTCTCCTGTGCTTGCACATTGACAGTTTTCTTGCTTCTCTCCTGGTTTTATTATTAGGTCCCAGAAATGCTTGTGTACCCAGAGGCCAAGATCTAGCTGGAGTCTCCCAGTTTTTGGGTGTGCAGCTAGCGGTTGGTGCGCCTGTTGACCTCAGCCATGCCAGTCTTCCCCCAGCGAGCAGTTAAGGGGCCCTTTGAAATCACAGCCTTATGAATGAAAAAAATTGCAGCTTAATGAAGTCTGACACTGACCACTTATTTGGTTTGGTTCCGCACACGCGCCTTTAAACAAGATCCCTGAAATAAATTTCTAGGGTGTGCAGAAAAGCCCACTTCTACCCCCCAAACCCCCCTAAACAACAAAAAAGACTGCTCTCTAAAGTTAGCAGCTGCATGGATTATTTTTGAAATGGTGATCATTAAGATATATAAATTGAAACACGAAAAGCCCTGCCTGAGGCATTTTTATCTTGGGCACAAGGGTTTGGCTGTAAAGCGCCAAAATTCTGCAGTGCTTAGTGCCTCTGTGTCCGTGTACCTCTGTTTTCTTTTTCAGGAAAGCTCTAGGTGAATTATAAACTGGATTAATCTATTGATATAATTCACTGTTCTGTACAAGAGTCATTAAAATATATTTCTAGCAGCTTTGTTGCTTGTGGGGGTGTTTGGGTGGGTTGTTTTTTTTTCCTCCTTCCCTTTACTGTATCTCTAAGGAAGTGTGGGCTACCTTTATCGGAGTATTGGTGGAATAGCTTCCCCAACCTTTTATAAGGTCGAATAAAAAAATAAACACTCCCCCTTATGGGAAGGAAGGGATGGGGGAAGAAGGGTGTTTGTGTACGCTTTCCCATTCATGTTTTAGAAAGAAAATATATAAACTTCTGGAGTCGGTGCTGTGTAACTCATGTGATTATAGGAGTTGAGTCCAAAGCTTAATTTGCTTTTCCAGCACTGACTTAAAGAAACAAAAGGAAAGGGTAATAGCAGTGAGCAGGAGAGCACTTGCTGCTTTGGTTTTGCCTCTGTTGGACAAAAAGCACTCCAAGTTCTGCAGTGGTTTAAGCAATAAAATCACTGGGTTCTTTTGCAGATCATTTCTCTTTGGATTACAAATGTATTAAGGTTTATGTGTCGATTTGGGGTAAGATGATACAGAAGAGAAAATGTGTCCTTTATTCCAGCACTTAAATTTTGGGATTTCAGTAAAGCGCATACCTCTTTGTACCTTTTCCTTGCATATCAAGAAAAAATAGTTAAATATTACTAGGCTGTTTCCCGCTTCTGCTTCCTGTCTGCTGCAGGAATAGGAGGAATAATTTTTCACAAGACCATTTACCAGGTTGTGGTTCTACATGAGTCTGGTACCCTTCTGAAAATGCTCAACTGCAAGTAGTACTTGCCTTTACGTGTTTTAAGAAGGAAGAAGTTGCTCCGTCTTCTGTGCTTTTGGGGTACGAGTAGTAGAGGTGGGACTAGAAATGAGCATCCCCGGTTGGGCCTTCTCCAGATGATCATCTGTCTTGAGTCACCAGTGGTGAGCCCTGGCTACCTACTATATATAGTCTATACTTTAAATGTGTAGATGTTTAAAGCAGCTTGGTGCCACATTTGTCCAACAGTAAAGCAGCCCCTGCCCTGTAAGCAAGGGTGGAAGAACCCAACTGCTTTGCGAGGGGTCCTGGATGTGTTGTCTCTGACCCACCGTCTGTAGGACAGTTGGAGGCAAGATATAAAACACGCTGTTCGTGGCAATTAATGCTATAAAGGACTCACTCAATCGACCTCCAAGGATCTAGCTGAAAACTGCTGGTGGTTGCAGGGAACATGCCTGTACCTGGAAGAGTTTGTCTCTTCAGATGGTTAACATTAACTGGCCTTCAGCTATGAACCGAGCATCAAAGAGAGATCCTCATCTCATCTTGTATGAAAGTGACAGTCCAAATATTAGGATACATTAAAAAATACTTGGTAAATAGCTACCAACATTGCTTTTGAGTACAGTTAGTACTGGATTTCTTTGCAATGTATGTGGAAGTAAACATCCCTGCATGTAACAGCAGCAGTGGGGAGAGAAGGGAAGGATGGGATGGCGGAGAAACTTGTTGACTTAGTTGGTGATGGGTCAGCAGAAAAAGTACTAATGTGTTTTGTACTGATTCATTTCGGTTTGTGGTTTTATGAACTGCCACAATGTGAACCTGGGCCAGTTGGGTCACCCCTTGCTCCAAGGGCCGTGGGAAGGTGGTGACTGTATTTTTCTTAGTCCGGTAGAAGTGAATCTTCTTCAGGTCTGCAGACAGTGTCTTCCAGTGTCAGATGGTGTGCATCTTCTGTAGCTTATCATTCGGAGCCTTGTTTCTTATCGGGTGTAGGGCACCTGGCTTTTTTCTTACCCATTAAGCCTAGTATCATGCCTTACTTCTTAGTTCTGGCAGAGTGCGGATGCCCAGCAGGGTAGCAGGGGATGTGCTTTTGGCTTCAACCCCAACTGCTAGTTCAAGCATGCATGCCGTAGGTTCATCCTCACTGTCTTGCTTGCTTGATGTCATCCACGTGCATGATACCAGTGCGGCTTCAGGTGACTCCAAAGATACAACAGCAGCAGTTATATGCATTTGCTTGGCAGTGCCGAGATGCCGTGATGTTGCCCTTCTTCATCCTGGAGAAGAGAAGGCTCTGGGGAGACCTTGCAGCCCCTTCCAGTACCTACAAGGGCCTACAGGAAAGATTATCAGGGAGTGGTGCAATAGGATGAGGGGGAACAGTTTTAAACTGAAAGAGGGGAGATTTAGGTTAGATATCAGGAAGAAATTCTTGACGGGGAGGGTGGTGAGACCCCGGTCCAGGTTGCCCAGAGAAGCTGTGGCTGCCCCATCCCTGGAGGTGTTCAAGGCCAGGCTGGATGGGTCTTGGAGCAACCTGGTCTGGTGGGAGGTGTCCCTGCCCATGGCAGGGGGGTTGGAACTGGATGGTCGTTAAGGTCCCTTCCAACCCAAACCATTCTGTGATTGTATGAAACCCAATTCTGCTTTCTTCCGTGAAGTGGTGTGGCGAGTTCAAGGTCACGCCGAGGCCCTGTTTGCAGAATAGCCGAAGAGAGGGATGCTTTGGGTTTTGCAAGTTCTTTAATTGAAAGAAGCGCCTAAAAACTAATACCTGACTGCTTTTTTAAGCTGTTGCTTCTTCAGGTGGATGGAATAAATACTCAGCTTATTTACTTCATGTGACTTTTTTCAGCAAGAAACTTCTACTGCTCCCTGAACTTCTGAGTAAAACCAGCTCCTCAGGACAGAAAAGGGAAACTCCTTGAGAGCACTCTCCAGCATCGAAATGCACCGTATAAAAGCACGTTTGTACATTTTGTTACGCGAAGGAATTCCTGGCCGTACCCAGCCTTAAGTAAATAGCCAGGGAGAGGCGACTGCAGCATGATGGATGGCTGTGGTTGGCGAGGAAAGGTGCGCGGCGTGGAAATCCACGGTGCAAAGCAAACGAGAAAGGGAACCATGCTGCATTTTACAGAAGTGGTGTTGTGTTAGGAGGAAACTGTCCGATGCCTAAAGCTGTGCACAAGGTCTTCTGCAATAAGTACAGAAAATGCAGAAAGGTGTTCTTCAGTCCATAGGTAAATTTTCCCTGTTATGTCTTGCATTACAAGAGACTTGAAAAGGATAAGTCTTCATCAATGAGAGGAAGTAATACGTTGGGATGCTGTGCTGATTTGATGTTTAGCTTCAAATTCTGGACAGAAAAAAACTCTGGAAGTTTAAAATCCTTTTATAGAGGATGCATAACATAAGGTCCAAGAAAGTCCTACCTATAGATTGCCTGAGATGCCCTGAGTTGGTGAGGTGGCAGAAAACCAAGCAGGGTTTTCCTTGGATGGCTTCAATAGGAATGTGCCTGGTTGAACACCTGGTTCAGGCATGTCTTGCTGTATAATTCATAAAGGGGATTCAGAAACTCCCTTGACAGGAAAGGTAAATTTTTAAAACCCAGAGAAAACTCAAGACTGGAAAGAGAGGAAAATGTGGCTTGTTGGAAGGTGCTACGTTGCAGGGAACGTGAATGTTGCTGTGCAAGAAGCTGAAAGGTTGTGCCTGTTCACTGCTTGCTATTTTATATTTAACTACAGAAAATTGTAGGCCTTAAATATAGGGAAGGAAATACTTAAAGGCTAAAATCCAGTCTCTGTATATTTGTTTTATTTTGGAACATCTCGAATACAGGAACTTCTTTGCAGGAATGTGGCTTTGTCATTCGTGATCTAATTAAAATGCTAAATATACTAACCTCTTTTGTGCTTAAGGAAGATATTTGCTTATGTATGTGGTAACTTCCCTCTGCAGGATAGCCTTAATTTTCTGAAGAGTGGCTTGTTGTAAAGGTCAGAAGACGGTTACCGTCTTCCCTCCGATCAAATGTGTGCAGTCAGACATGGAAAAAGTCTCTCTGAGATGGGGCTTTGTGGTTTTTTGTACAAAAACACACAACAACCTGGCACAGGGATATATAAGCTTGCAAGAAACCTGTTTATATAAGGAGCTATTTCCCACATGTTTGGTGACTGGGAGGTGGTTGCAGATATAGTCTCCTGTCCAAGCGCGGGTGGCAGCCTGTGGAGGTCATGCCTTTGGTTGCATCCATCGATTGCAACACTTCGAGAGTGAGGTTTGCAATGGTTTGCTCCATCAGCATGTCGGTACAGATATGCATGGTAGCTTCAAGGTTTTGGTAGCTTCAAGGTTTTGGTAGCTTCAAGGTTTTGGTAGCTTCAAGGTTTTGGTAGCTTCAAGGTTTTGGTAGCTTCAAGGTTTTGGTAGCTTCAAGGTTTTGGTAGCTTCAAGGTTTTGGTAGCTTCAAGGTTTTGGTAGCTTCAAGGTTTTGCAGACTTTCTCCCCACATTGCATAACACAGCACTCTTGACTTACGTTGTCTGTGGCTGTAGCTCTAGTTTTGTGACCACTTTTTGCCGTTTAGGTCTCCTCTGTGTTATGGATCATGCATAAATTAGTCTGCTCGTGTCACAGAGCAGAATTGTGGCAGAGTGGATTTTTATTTTATTTTTATTTCTTTAGCTAGGCAGTGTGCTGAAAATGTTCTTCCTTTTGGCTAAAATTAAACCTTCTCCCCACCCCAAGCTGCTCTCCCACCCCTGGACCTCCACCACGCAAGGCATGAGACATGCAGAGCACACCATAGGTTGTTGCGATGTTTCAATTAACTATTAGATTCTTTAGCCTGGGATAGGACCTAATTAAGCTTGAAGAGCTGGCTTGTCCCAGGTGGATAGAAAGCCTGCCCGAACAAGCACTGGGATACCAAGCAAAAATTACTCTATATCAAAGGAAAAGCTTAATTTTAGCCCTATAAATCTAAATGCAATGTAGCACCTTCAGCAGCCCGTGGATACGAGTTGTTGCACTGCCAGCTGTTAGCAGGTTAAAGTCAGTAAAATCTGCTATTTGGAAGCAGGACGGGCACTGCCGGGCTCATAAGAACCATCTGTGCCCATTTCACAGAAGCGTTTCAGGAAAGCAAGTGAGGAGCCACTTTGAGCTCGCAATGCCGCATGCTTGGCAGAGGGTCACAAGGAAGTCCGAAGCTCTCTCCAGGAGCGGGATTTTTGGAATATTCCCCGTACCATCCTCCATACCGGCAACAGCTGGTCATCGTAGGCATGATGGGCGTCCAGGGTCCCTGGCACCAGAGCCTGGCCTTCCCCGTTGCTACCTTGGTTGGCAGGAGAGTCCGCAGTCTGTAAGTGCTGTGGAAGTTGTTAAAGCTGCTTGATTTTTTTTTTTAATTACTATTTTTTGTTTTATTTCTGATGCCATTGGCATGCATCTCTGACTTGCTGAATGACTTCATGGACTTCAAACACTGGTTGATTTAATGGATTAGGCAAAAACACCCCATGCAGCTGGGGCAACGCGAAGCCAAGAAGCCATGAGATGCCCCAGAAGAAAAGATGTCCAACACCTTCAGCATTGGCATTGTGCACCACATGCTCTGTTACCAGGGCTGCCGAAGCTTGGAAGGCTGGGGTTTTTTTTTTTTGTCATTTTATTGTGCTTTTTTGTTATTTCTTACTATTTTTATATGCTTTGAAGAAAGAAGCAGACTTGAAGAAGCTTGGAAGACTGGGGGCTTTTTTGTCATTTTATTATGCTTTTTTGTTACTTCATACTATTTTTATATGCTTTGAAGAAAGAAGCAGACTTGAAGAAGCTTGGAAGACTGGGGGCTTTTTTGTCATTTTATTATGCTTTTTTGTTACTTCATACTATTTTTATATGTTTTGAAGAAAGAAACAGACTTGAAGAGCCCATCAATGACTTCTGAAAGTATCTGTTGAGTATTGGCAGATGATGGAGAAAAATAGACTGTTGTATTTTGCTAATTGGCTCATACCTGATGAACTGCCATAACGGCAGGAGTCAAAGTTTGGTATTTTTGTGGAAGTATTGTCTAGGTTTTTTTTGGTAGCTCAGTCCTTCATCTTCATCTAGAGCAAAGAAGGGGTGAAGCCAGAATATCTGGGCATCATTTCAGGGTTGAAATGACATTTCTGGGTGACGTTTCATGGTGCAAAGCACAGGGAACCTTGGCAAGCACTGAATATTGGGTGCAGCTTCTCACCGCTGCCTCAAATACTTAATTAGCCGGAGAGCATGGATCTTAACAGCGCTCTTGACAGTGATTTCCTAGAAGCTGGTGCTCAAGGACTCTGTCTGTGGTGTTATTATTCCAATTTCTGCTTGTAATTGATGTGAGTTGGTTAATTACCAATACCATCAGTTAACGCGAGGAGCTACGAAGTGATGTAAAACACTTCATCACGCAAAATGTGGTACGCTAACACATGTGGGAGACAAAAATTAGAAAAGGTGAACAGCTGGCCTTTTTTGGGTGTGCAGTGATTGGGCAGGATTTTAATGTGTGTAATCACTTGAAAAAAGAATGTGGATTGGCGTAATGCAGGTACCCCCGAGCTAGCCCGGTGGGCTCAGGTGGGCTTTTGAGCACAGACCTTTGCTTTTCCCTCATCATCAGGGTGCATGTCAATGCGCTCGACGCCACTGTAGCACCATCGGCATTTCTCTAGGCAGGAATAATTTGTGTGAACTGAAATTTTAAATTGTTTTCAGAGTCAGAGCATTGCTTCTCTGATCTTACTGCAGTTTAATGGACCATACTGTTGTTACAGTCGGTCACTGACCTAGTTGATAGGTACAAAACAAGAAATCATGTGGCTTGGTGTGTTTTGTGTCAGACAAATTGCAAATGCTTAATATTTGATACAATTTATAGATATTTATATGTTTATACAAATGTTCCATGCAGTAAGCATGCAAATAACATCTAGGTCTTCACTGCAGTTGTGGTAGAGGTCAAATCCAAGTGGAAAGCTGGGTTGATAGTATTGCACTTGCTTTTTTTTTTTTTTTTTAAATGTGGATAATTTTTCCCCTAAAGTTAACTAACATCTGCTAACTAACGTGGAAATTTAATTATATTTCCTAAGCGATGAATGCCCTAGTTCAAAGGGATCACTTCCAGTGGACAAAAATAATTCAACTATATATGGTACTAAAGAGCGAAATGATGAGAACGTATTAGAAGCATAAATATTTAAACCTTTTTTTCAGTTTAATTTAAACTTAATTTCTGTACTGATGGCTTTCTGTGCTCTGGGAATTCTGCAGACAGATGTAAGCTTAATTCAGCTCTTAGGGTGGCATTCAGTATATGTGCGTAGCATTGGTTGCAATGGGCATGATCGAAATTTCTTGCAGGCTTTTGCAAGGAGGTGGAGAAGTTGGAAGTTGCTTCAATACGTTCCTGGATGAGGACAAATTGGTGCGGTGTCCCTGTCCCCTACTCTGCCTACTTCCTTTAATAGCAGAAGAACCCTGGGCAGCGCTGCATCTCAACCTGATTCACTGAAGTAGGATAACTTATGTATAAGACATGGCATGAATCCGAGGGCTCCTTGTGGTGCCACTGTGAGCTAGCACGAGATGTTTCTGAGAGGGGAAAAAAAGGTTAGTGCCTTTGGACAAAACGGTGGTGTCTGTTCAGCTCTGCGGACTAGTGATGGTCCCAAAATAGTTGTGCCACGAAGTTGTTGGAGAAGCAGTGGTTGGCCTCAGCACGTCCCCGCTGCATCCTTGGAGGGACTGTAATTCACGGTGGTGGTAGCTTTATTTTCATTCAAACAAAAACTAAGGCAGGAGAGTCCAGAACCGCTTTTCTTGGTAATTTCTGTTTGTGGCAAAACCTTTTGTTTCCAACTAGGACTATCTTAATATCGAGTATTACAGTAAATATACCAAAAATACGTATCTGGAGGGGAGTGCCCTCATCCTGTGGCTGTGGGGGAAAATGGAACAGCAAAATAACTTGATTTATTGCTATCACCTACAGAACATTGTCCACGCAGCAACAGCCCTTGTAATGACTTTAAATGAGGTGAAAACCGAATAACAATGTTGGCTAGGGAGGCAGCTAGTCCGTGACGTGCAGGATGGCCTGCCCGGACTGACAGCTCTGGGGACTTGGGTGAGGAAACTCTCTGCAGCTGCTTTTGTATAGAGAATAGTGTGATCTGCAGATGGAGGCTTTTGCCGGTATCTTAAGCTTCAGAAAAACAAATATTCCCTCAAAATAACATTAAAAAAAATAAACTTCCACTTCTTCCTGTTTTTATAGTTTGCTTATTTCCTCAGTGTCATGGTTTTGTCTCCAGTACTGTAGATTATTAATCTTCAGAGGATCAGGACCTTCGTAGAAGTATTTCCTGTACATGTTTATCTGTCTCTTTAACAAATTAGTATCTACTTGTTCTCTTCTGAATTTTCCTGCAAAGAATAGGAAACTGTCCCTCAATAATAAGGCTTTTTGCTAGAAAAAATATCTAGATGAATCCCTGCCAGGGGTTAAAGTACTTTTTGTATGACTTAGTCGATGGCATCCTTTAGGACATCTGTGAGTAGCCCCAAATTCCAGGGGTCACTGTCTTTGTGTTTGTTTTGGCAAAGCATTGTTTCAGCTAAACTTCGTTTATTTGGTTGTAAGTGCATCTGGAGGTCTTCTGTCCAAGTGTTACCTAGACTCTAGAAGAGGGATGCTGCTACGTCTACAGCTTGTTTCAAGACAGCCACGGATTTACACGGATTTTAATTTATTAGTAAGGTGAGCGTTGGCCGTTAGTCAACAGAGACGTGCCCATTTTCTACATCCAACTCTTGTGCTGCCTTATAACGGGACGGAGGCAATCTTTTCAGCCACTACGCTACTAACCCTTGTTACTTTTAGCTAATTTCAGCTCAGCTTTTAAATGCATGCATTACATACATGCGTTTAAGTATATTCCTTCTAAAACATGCATGCATGCGTGTGGTGGATGGAGACTCAAATCCCAAGTTCTCCATGAACTCGTTACAGCCCAAACACATCTGGACAGGCTGAAGCGAGGAGGCGGTTTCTCCATTCTACTTCAAAACTGATGGTATGCATCGTCCATGCATCTCCAAGGGAGAGCGTTGGCTTGGGATGAGTAGCTGGCGTCCCACCTTGGCTTTCTAGCTTGGATGGAGCTGTCATCATCTCACTCCACCACTGAATCAGCTGAAGCTGGGTCTGTTACGCCACCCACAACTCAGTGCTGGTGCTGGCACCACCTCGGGTTTCCGTGGCATGTGATCGATATCCACAGCGTCTTCACAGTGTTGGCCTGGTGGCTGTTCCAGGGCTGTCCCTCCCCACGGTGGAGGAAATCGGGGTTGGGCACCTGCTTGCATCATGGTGCCAACATTAATAAAAAGGTATCCCTGGACGAAGAAGTAGCTTGTGGGTCCTTCAAGGCACTTTTGAGTTGCCTCTTGCCCCACCTTGCAAATTAATATTGGAAATAGCACTTCATCAGACTCAGAAAGGCGGGGGGGGGGTATTTTTTTATTTTATTTTTTTCAGACAACTTGGCAACTCATGATTTCCCATCACGGTGTGAATTGTTTAGCAGAGCTCATATTCAACTTGATTTTGGGCAATGCACGCCGTATTTTTCTCCCTTAGCGTGCCGAAACACCATTGCTGTTTTCTCTGAATATTAATTTCCAGCGGACAACAAGGCCTTGCAGGGCAGTCTTGGCACATCGCGGTTCTGTCGCTGTCTTGTCTGGGAGCCAAAACATCCCGCTGGAGCTCTGGGCTGCCCTCTCTTTGCACGAATGGAGAGAGACCCATCCTCAGACCAGGGCTCTTCCTTTCCAAAATTTCTCTTGCTCCAAGATATTAGTGGACGCAGAGGCAGGGAAATCCCAAGCAAGGAAGCCAGAGACTCATATATCTGGATGAAACCACCTTAAGGGAAAAGAAAACCAAGTTCATAGATGAGGCATCAAAGGATAAGTGTGCACCTCCTGTTGCTTTCATGTCCTTTGTAAACAGGAATTAAAACCGTAGTTAAATCTGAGTTTATGGGGAGGGAAAAAAAAAAAAGCCGTTTTGGATTGAGATAAACACTTGCGGTTCCATTATCCGCTGAACACATGAAGAGTGGTGGTAAGAGTGAAAGAGTAAGAGTGAGAGAGTGAAAAACAAGTGGGAAGGTATATCTCCTTCTTCCCTTCTAGACATTAACTTACTAATTTACTGGGGGTGGGCAACGTATAGTATAGATGGGGCTTTGCCCAAAGATAAAAGGTGAATGCTTTCTTCTCGCAGAGAAGCCGTGGCTGCCCCATCCCTGGAGGTGTTCAAGGCCAGGCTGGACGGGGCTTTGAGCAACCTGGTCTGGTGGGAGGTGTCCCTGCCCATGGCAGGGGGGTTGGAACTACATTGTCTTCAAGGTCCCTTCCAACCCAAACTGTTCTGTGATTCTGTGTTCAGCAAGAAGATAACATCACTTTTCTTCACTATTTGTTTTTTGATGTTTTTAAGCAGTTTGGGGTTAAAAGAATGCTTAAACAGACTGATGTGGCCTGTTAAATGAATAGACTTGGATAAGCTGTTACAAGGTATTTTATAAGCTCAAGCAGTTGTTTTGGTCTTGCGTGGGGCATTGGTGTTCTGGTATTCCCTGATAAACACAGATGGTTGAGATTGCAGCTTCCAGCTGCACCATCTATGAGATGAGCAGGATGACAAGCACCATCACCATCTATGCTGCGCAAATGAAAGACCATGGGAGGCACCAGTCACCCTCCACTATGCTGGCTGTCCCTAGGCATATGTACCAAAACTTACCTTTTTGGAAGGAATTGGCATGAAAACACAAACGTGCAATACATTGAACAACTCAGCCTTGCCCATCAGAATGAGAATACGGGATGACCCCCAGGTGATCTCCCCTGATGGACTTCTCTGCTTTATGCCAACAAAACTGCGCTTGCCAGTGATCTATGCAGCAGGCACTGAATCGTCTAGCATTTAAAAAAACTGCCTGTTAAAATGGAACGCAGGAAATAGAAGCCGTTAAATGCAAGTGACACTTGTGACCGGGCAAAGGAAGAGAAGCACGCAACTGCCGGCAGCTTGAGGAAACTTCGCTTGTTTATGTGTGCCTTTTTTTTTTTTTTTTTTTTTTTTTTTCTCCAAAGCCCTTCAGCTTTGCAAGGGAAGCGTTGGCTGAGATGTAAACAGGAAAGCTGGCTCCAGGGAGAACAAAGTAAGAGGTTGGGAGATGTGCACGTTTGGCTGCAGGAAACCGAAGGTATTGGTGAGAAGTCTCTGGCTGCCGTAGGACTTCAAGAATAACAGAAAGCTGAATAATTGTTGATGCGGGATGTACTGATACAGGGCAGGCATGGCAAGGCTTGCAGTACTCTGTGCAGGAGGGGAAACCTGCCCCGTATCATTTCTGTGCTCTGAAAGAAGCAGACTGCGAGAATCACTATCCTAAATGACCAATAAAATAATTCCCACGATACTAAAAATGAGAGCAGAATCGTAAGCATTAACCATCTTCCTCTAAGTCTATAAAACAGCAGCTTGTTCCCAAGAGCATGGGAAAGAGCTGGACAAGGTACATCTTAAGGGCAAGATAATGTTTTACTAACGCTTACAGGAGAAGCAGCGTGATCTTGAAAATTTAAGCTGGTTGGCTTAAGTCAGTCCCCAGCAAAACCGGGGGCTGGCTGAAAGGAGGTGCAGTCGCCATCAGCGCAAGTGAACGAACTTGGAGCTGGTCAACACGGTTTTACGGAAGTATTCAGTGGATTTAAATATCTAGGTGGATAAAGGTTATCGTATCATGGTGCTTGCCTCTTGGGCTGCTGTATCTTGCCACCTTTGCAGGTGCTTTTAGCATGGAGTATTGAGTCGTGGCATGAGGGCTTTGCGACAGATAACGCCGACCCTCAGAGCAGCAAAGACTGTTTGAAATCTGGAAAGAAAAAATTGGAGAAGACAAGAAAACATATATGCGTGGTCTGGGGTACACATAATTAATGTGAGAGTACTTGCATTTGAAAAAAAATTGTCCTACAGAAAGGGAAAGCGGTAGTTAGAAGTTAAAAGAAGATTCACACTTAAAAAAAAATATATATATATATTCTTAGGGATGTCATGGATTCTTCATCGCTTGAGATCCTTTGCAGATAAACTGGAGTTGAAGCTGAAATGAGACAAAAGTTTTGATTTAGGAACAACCAACCAAGTCAAGCTCTTGAACCCATGTTGCGAGCGGTTGGTGCTCTCAGGCTGTCAGAGGTACAAATCCATTCGTGGCATTCCAGTCTGGCCAGTCCAGGAGATATCGATACAAGAAAAATGCAAATTCAGAGGCAAACCGTGGAGAGGCAGGACATCAAAAACAACTCACCTTTTAGCTAAGTATTAAAGTGTGAAAAAAGGGAGGAGGAAGGTCTCGCTTTTTTACTAGCTTTTTTTTACACCAGTTTTTTATCAAGAAAATGAAAATTTGCAGCCTGCCCTGTGATGATGGAGTCCATGTCACAGGAGTAAAGCAAAGTACAGGGTTAGATTTCCTGGAGTATATCAGAGCTGTTTGTCCAGGTATCAATTAGAAGCTACAGAGGAAGGGTTTAATTAGAAGAAAAGCACACGAGGCTTTTCCGGCGCGGAGGAGCTGGGTGCATGTCATTTGTGTAACCTCTTTTCTGGTCATGGATGTTTATTTGGAGTCGAGTAAGACGCTCTGGGCATCTTTCCTTTGATCTGTTTGCAGGAAAATTAAATCCACATGGCCTCCGCCCAGAACCTTTCTGCGTCCTGGATGGAAATACTCATCCATGCTGGGGTCGGTTTTTATTGTCATCCATATGTACAAAGGTCCATTCATCTATGAGAATGATGTGTCTGTCCAAGGTCTAAGCTTTAAAACACCCAGAAAGGAAAAATGGTTCTTGAGAGCTGTCAGTCATGGGGAGATGGGCTTTTTAAACCGGTATATAAGGAGTTGCCTTGGTTTTCAGTGTTTGAAGTGGCGAAGAAATGCTGCCTTCAACTTGCCATGCTCATTTAGCATCTCTGATTTATAAATAGGTTGTGCTTTTGCTAGGACCTGGGATTGCACTGTATGTAATGTTCTGGTCCGGCTGGGGCGATGAGCCCAGCCTGGGCAAAGCAATTGCTGCCGGGCATTAATGGCAGGATGCTCCCACCGTGCTGGTGGCTTGCAGCTTGCTGGAGCCAACTGCAAAAAGAAAAAGGCATGGATCCTCTCTTGTTTCGGGTCAGATGATGTCTACAAGAGATTCAATACTGCATCTTTCCTCTTTCCTTAGTTGTACTGGAGTACTCGGGGTGCATTTGTGCCAGGGAAGCATCGTGCTCAGTGATGCCTAACATCTGCCTGAAGTCTATATTGAGAAATCCATAAGCAGAATCGAGCTGTGCCGTGACCAGAACTGCTCCCGCGTGGGCTTTTATGGACCATCTATCCCCCAGCAGGCTCCTCAGCTGCTGAAGCGCTATTCAGCTGTACTTTTCCTAATACCTTGCTTTTGTGCTGGCAGAACCATACTCCAATTTCATGGAAATAGGGAAAGCGTGGTAATGGTAGGTAGGGAGGAGCATTTTGGTGCCGCTGAATATTCATCAGTCCCAAGCACATCATGAATGACATGAAGTCATTCCTAAGGATCAGCTTTTGTGCCCTTTCTCCTATTTGTGCTGCACTTTCAGCTCTTCCCTACAATGCGAGTTGAATGAACGCTGTGTTCAAGAAAACTTTGTGGGCAACAGGGAACAGCATGAATGAAATGGGTGTCTCTGGAGTGCTGGACAAAAAGCTACACTGACCATGTCTATGAAGTCTTTTGGGGTGGGTTGGTTGTTGGTTTTTGGGTTTTTTTTAAATTAAAACAAAAATGGAGAAAAGCACCCTTCTTTACCCCTCAAAAGGCACAGTAAGTGATGTTTAGGTGATATTGCTGTAGGATATTGCTATATATTGCCACACGTAAGGTAGCTTGCCTGGTATTTACAGATGATGAGACATTACAAGTTTCGGAGTGTCCTATACAGACCTGGAGCTGCAGATAACTCAGAAGCCAATGCTGCACCCAAATCGTGTGCTGAAACATCTTTTTGCGTGGTTCACAAGCTGTCGGGGCTTGGTCTTGTGCGCTGCGTCAATGTTGTGCTGCAGAAGTTCACCCCATTAATCCGACTGGCATTAACGAGGTGAGCGAGTTTCATTCTCTCAGTCACAAATACTCCAGCAGGTCCAGTGAAACTGGGCTGCTCTTGCTCCAACCACAGCCTTGGCTCTTTGAACTGTGCTTATAGTTGGCCTGCAGGCAGCGGAAAGCAGATCCACCACCTTGTTGGCTCTCCCAGTTGCAATGTTTACTTTAGATTTCTAATAGCAAAACCCTGTAGCAGCGTGCATCTCGCAGGAAACTGGGGAAAATATTCATGTATTAGAGCAGCCACTCCACCGGTCCAAATGAGGAAACACACAAAAGCTTTGGAGGATATTTCACTGTAGGACCAACCTAGTTGTGATGGGTGTGCCAAGGTGATGGTGGACAGGGCAGGCATGAAGGGGAAGTAAATAAATCAAAAGTGTGGCAGCATTGCCAACCCCGGGGCTGAGGGTTGTTAGCTTAGCCTTAAGTTTAAAGAACATCTGCAAAAGCGAGAACCCAACGAGTGATTCAGTTGATGCTAACAACTATCCAGTGACTTGGCATCTGCCTCCCTTCGGAGAGAACCCTTGGGAGTAGGGCTTGAAGCCGACCGAATTAGGTGGTGGTGGTTCTTCTTGGCTGGTGCAACAGCTTCTCGGTGTAGACGGAAAGCCAGGGCGTGACTTGGTCTAGTTGCATCCATATGGATGGAACACACTGTAAAATGGAGGAGCTTTTCTGTGTCTTATATTTTCCCTGCTCCTGGCACACCAGCAAACAGGTGATTTTGCAGAAAACACCCAAGTAGTGGCTCAACACAGCCATGTGAGCTGAGAGCTGCCCTGCGACGCCATGTTCGCTTTGCAGCCTGATGCCTTTTCCATCTAAATCCATCTTTGGTTGTGTAATGCTGGGATCCTGTGTGGTAATGGTGCCGCCTGATGTCGGTGCTCAGTCTCGTGTCTCACCATGGGCTGTGCTTTGAGTTTCCAGGAGGACCAGTGGCGGGCTGGTCCATGGAGCAGTGGGAAGGCGAGAAAACAAGGAAGCTTTGAAGAGATGTAACTGCTCAAGCTGTTGTTTCAAAAACACGATTACAACACAGCTTATTCAAAGATAGTTTTGTCTTTCACTGGGAGGCTAATTTCATCGTCCCTTGGGAGAAAGACTTTAGAAACTGCAATTACAGCAAAAAGGGCTTTAATTTTTCTGGCTGATGTTGCTTTGGACTTGTGTGCTGAGTTCTTGCTGGAGACAGCTGAGGATGGAGCTGATGAGCACAAGCGTGAAAGCAGCGCCGCAGACGGAAGCAAGGCAGCACGTCCTGGCGCATCTGGGTAGGACGAGTTGTGGACTGGGCACATGAAATTAAAATTTAAAAAAAAACAAAACTTTTTTTTTTTTAGATTACTTGGTTCTGACCAGCTAACGATTTACCCAGTGGTCGCAAATGCACTTCTACCAAAACGGAGGACCCTTTGCCCATTGAATTAACAATGTTTTTCTGTTGTATATTGAAAACTTAAAATGCTGCCTGTTGCATTCAGTGTGCTTTTGGACTGTAGCTTGATTCCACTGTTGCGACAAAATCCAGCCAAGCTGTGAATAGGTGCCTGCAGCTACACCTCAGTCGAGAAGCAGCTAAGAAATGCTTCTGTTCTGGAGACTTGGGATGTCCTCAGCATCCTCCGTGCAGCCTGTTGCCTCCGCTCTGCAACTAGGTTCAAGCCTCAGTGGTCTCCAGCTCGGGGTTTCCATCCTCCAAGCTTGAAGTTTTCAAGAGCATGTGTGATTTTAGGTTGTTACGTCTGTAAATTCAGGGTGCAGCTTTCCTAAAGGATGCTTTCAGGCAGTGTCACCTTGGCCACTGCTTTCCGTCCTGGGGAAAAAGGGGAATTTTTTGCCCCAAATTGAAGTTAAAACAGTTTGGATTTGAGGTAGGCAGTAGCAGCTGAGCCTGGAAACACCTCGGTTAGCTTTCTTCCCCTCTCCTGTCTAATCATCAGTGTAGATTAGTTCCGAAATCAGGCAAGCATTTTTTTAGAAGCTGCTTTCAGAGTTCTTGTCACAATTTTTATCCCTGGTTGTTGGTGCTGAGGCAGTTCTTGAGCAACATTTCTGCTTTAAAAAAAAAAAAAATGAGAGGGCATTCAGGGATGATCGTATGACTTCTGGTGGGGACCCATGCTGGCTGAGCGAGGAGTTAAACAAAGCAGCTGTGACAGTTTTTGAGCAGCAAAGTGAGCTCTTGAGACCTTCTACCTGAAATGAAGCTTGTGTGTCGGGATGCTGCTGTGCTGGCGCTTCTGCCCGCAAAGGTATGGGTGCACAAGGACATAGAGCTGGTGTCAGTTGCAAACTGGAAATACTTAAAATCCTGTTAAAAGCTGTGATGGATGCGTGCTCACAGGGGGAGCTGAGTGCTTCCCCCCAAGCCTGATGAGCTGTTCGGACCCTTGGTCCCAGCGCTGCGTTAGCAGCTTTCGGGGAATAAAGTGCAGCCCGGGGTTGCCGGAGGAGATGACGCCCGCTTTCAACTTTGGACCTGTTTGCAGTCCTGGGTGGACGGGTGACGTTCCCACCGGTCTGGTGCAACCTCCCATCAGCACGTTTCCTCCGTCAGCCGCTGCTGAACGCCCCCGTTATTGGTTTATGGCGGTTGTACCGTAATTACTTTATTTTTTTTCCCCAGTCTTATAAGCGGGGTGGGGAAGCGAGGATCTTTGCTCGGGGTGCGTGCAGGGAGGATGTTGGGAATGAGTAATGGTCCAGCCAGGGCTGTAATATGCAGAATACCTCTGGGATGACTCACCCGGTACAATGCAGCACATCCCTCAAGGAGACTGAATCACCAAGCTGGGAAAAGCCGCTCGCTGGATCCGCTCGGCAGCAGCCAGCTGGGACGCCGGGGCAGCCAGCGCCGAGCAGGAGGCTGGTAGTGGCAATGACGGTAAAAGGGAGCAATCAGGGTGGAAAATGTAGAGGAAATGGCATCCCCCAGCAGGTATGTGCGTGTGCTCTTGCCGAGTATAATTTTGTATTTTTTACTCTTGGTTGTTTTTTTTTTTCCACCTCCCCCCATTTGCCCCCACAGCCCTTCTGAATCTTCTAAATCAGCATATAATTTATCAGTGAATATGTATGACGACTAATGTGAAACGCAGGCTTTCTTTTATGATTACATTTAAAACAATTTTTCCGAAGTAACAGTTTAACGTACACCCTCTCTTAAATACCGAGGGGGAAATAAATGGATCTGCTTCCCTTGATGTCCTTCTCCACGGATGCTTATTGGGGTTGGGGGGGGCGTTAAAGAGAGGTGGAAGGCAAACTTAATGGGCGTGCTGGTTTTGATGTAGTTAAGAATGTTGTCTTTTATTCTAGTTTTTTAAAATGCGTTTACCTGGCAAAAGATAAAAACCCTTTAGGTTTAGACCACAGTTCTCCTGCTTAGTCCCTCCCCCCTTCTCTGATATAGATTCAGCTGGAATTGAGTCACAGAAATTTTTTTTTATATATTTGCAAAATATTGTCTGCCCTTCGTAGTTGTATCGTACGTGTCACAGAGGATGTTTACAGGGGGATAAATATAGTTGCATTCTGCACTCGTCAAAATGGAGGAGAGTGGGGGAAAATGCAAATTGCTTAGGGTGAGCAATTGCTGGGTTTTTTTCTTTGTGAACTTTGATTATTTTTTTTTTTTCAGAAATGCTACGTATATGTGTGTGTGTGTGCATACATAACTATTTCTATGTGCCGGACTATCATTGAATCTGTAGCTGAAGATAAGTACCCCTTGCATTATTTTCCCTGGCGCTGTAATAGGGCTGCGTTAGGACGGGCAGCACTTAGTCTGCAAAACGTGATGTTACATGGCAGTGATGGGATACCTTGTCTGGGCAGCGCATTTGATGGCATCACGGCGGTCTACGGCGTGACAGCAAAAACTCATTGGATGGGGAAGAGGGTCGTGTGGAAATAGCGTCGTCTTGTGAATTGAATAGATTTCTCCATTACATTCCTCTCTAATTTTTGGCAAGCGGTATCAAATCTCTAGTTTCGTTTTTACAGAATAAGGAGGGCGATAAAACTTATAAAGCTGGAATGCAGTCGCTGTGCTTGTTTTCTTATTTTTGCTAAATATTACCATTCATTAGCTAACATAGGGCAACAGTAACAGAGTGTTTATGGTCAGTATACATTAGGAAAAAGTTAGGGTAGGACTTGGTTGTGGCTTTTT
The DNA here is from genome assembly GCA_013398915.1 of Dromas ardeola. NCBI lineage: Eukaryota > Metazoa > Chordata > Aves > Charadriiformes > Dromadidae > Dromas > Dromas ardeola. Next base: position 236,147 of record VYZM01011090.1, on the reverse strand, counting down.
TCAGGGGAGGGGGAAAAAAAAAATCAATTCAGAGTGCAGATCTCATGCAACTACCTGTTTGCCTGGCTAAGCTTTTATGCGATTTTTTGCTTATCTTGCATGTGATGTAAAACAAATACCATCTGTCATGCAATAACAACTTCCTTTCTCATTACAGTAAATGATAGTACTAATTAGCTTTCCTTGAAATCTGTTAATATTTTGTACCCTTGCACGAGAATAGGAGGACTTGAGCGTGCAGTTCTTGGCTGTGCTGCATGCCGGCTTCATGAGCGACAGGGTAAATTGTTTAAATGCATTATCTTATTAAACTGATTTTTTGTTTGTTTGCTTTGCTGCTTCTTACGGCTTTCCAAGACATACTGACATGTGCGGCTATAATGATTTATTGCTGAATTGATCCAGAAAAGATTTTTGTTTTGTTTTGTCGGGTTTTTTTTTTAAATAAACAGCAAACCTGTAATTTGCGATCCCTGACAAAGCAGCCACCGTGCAAAGCTGTGAGGAGGCTGGTCCGGAGGTAATTCAGTTCTCCAGTGAGAAGGAGGTTCACTGTGGTATTTTGGAAGAGGTTTCATTAAATGGTTGCTCATTAAAAGTTTTGTCGTTTGCGTGTGTCCCAGTGGTGTCATGGCTGTCTTTTAGAAAAGAGTAATTTTGGGGGTGTTTTTCGAGCAACTTTTCTCGTGGGTTTCGATAGCTCTGTCACAGTTTCAACAATATATTACATAGATGCTTTAATACTGCCGTGAGTAGTAAATCATTCTGCCCCTTATGCAGTTAGACTTTCATTGTAATTGTGTTTTTTTGTGTAGTAAGCTAATTTCTGGGGATAGCCGTTAAAATCCATCTGCTTGAGCTGTGTCAGTGGATGTCTGCTTGCCCGTCAGCATGTTTGCAAGCCTGCTTTTTTTCCCTAAAAAAGGCGCTTGCCGGTTCTTTTGGGGTTTTGCCCACATGTACGGCGCTTTGTGGGGATGGCCGGGCAAGCCTGGCGCAGGAGGAGAGGTTATGCCAGCCGAAAAAACAGGTTTAGCCCGTGGAGGGCTAAAACACCCAAACCTACAGCTGTGCGAATAGCGGTCGTGTTACCCTGCCTGCGCCAAACCCCTGCTCCGTAAGGAGTGAGGGCTGAGGGACCCGTCTGCAGAGGAACATCGCTCTCGTCCCCTGGTTTGGCGCATCCAAATGTAAAAATGCGCTGCGGGAGTTATTCTCATAGCAGAAACTGATGCTTTTGTGTGTGTCATTTCAAAAAATTAAAATACACGTGTGTGTGTGTGTATATAGATATATATATATAAAAAGTATATATAATATAAGAAAATTTTAATGTATTTTTTTACATATATATAAAAATATCAATTTTCCATGTAGATCCTGTAAGGATCTGAAATTATGATGGGATTATGAAATCCCATTTGAGCAAGTTAGAATAGAGCTGTTCGTCGTAAACTCAATAAAATCAGCCTTAAGTTATAGAATCACAGAATGGTTAGAGTTGGAAAGGACCTTAAAGACCATCCAGTTCCAGCCCCCTGCCCTGGGCAGGGACACCTCCCACCAGACCAGGCTGCTCAAAGCCCCATCCAGCCTGGCCTTGAACACCTCCAGGGATGGGGCAGCCACAGCTTCTCTGGGCAACCTGGGCCAGGGGCTCACCACCCGCACAGTAAACAATTTCTTCCTAGTATCTAATCTAAATCTCCCCTCTTCCAGTTTAAATGTTTAGAAACACTTTGGTGAAAGGGTTCCTTTGTTGATCATGGCCTATTTAAGGGAAATGTGGAGGCGGGTGGCTGGATTGTTGCAGGTGTCTTGGTTTTTTGAGAAGTCCTTTTCCCTCTGAAAAAAACCAAAACTGCTATTAGTCTTTTTTCGGGAGGCTTTTTGGATGGGCTGCATCACTGGAAGCCAACCCAAGCCTGCTGGGCACTGGCCATGGAGGAACTGGCCCCTCTTTGGGGCTGCTGTAGAGCCAGAAAGTGTCAAGGAACGTAAAATAAAATCAAAATGTACTCCTTTGGGTTTGCCTTCTGGAGCTGTGCCGCTTGCGTGATGCCATGTATCATCTAAGACGACAAACTTTATAGGGTTGAAGGCGCTTGAGCCTTCGAGCATCCCTGCCCATCCAGACCTCTCACAGTCCCTCAGAGTGATCACCCTGCTGCAGCTAACAGTGTTCTTGGAGTTAATAGTACTTTTTTCCTTTTTTTTTCTTTATGAAATTGCTAGTGTACAAGCTGAACACGTGCTGCCGAATGGAGTTCGGCAGCCAGGTGTGAATTGAGACGTTGGAAGAGAAAACTCCTTTCCATTCAGAAATGCTAATAGCCAACAAAGTTTTCTCATTTTGTTGAAAAAGAAAGAAACGTCCCAAAACTGAGCTTGTAATGTTAATATTGTTTTTATGGCAAAGTGGCACAGGACAGACGTCCTGCAGGACTCGGCCAGCATCGCTGGAGCAAGGCGAGTGGAGATTGAACTGTCTTGTACTTACTCTGGCCAGGTGGAACCCGGAATTTCCCAGAGCAACTTTTTATTCTGTCAGTATTGAATTTGAAAGACAGCAAAATACCCTTTGTGAATTTGCTGTACTAGGGATGTGTTACAGGTATGGTGGTTCTGTGTTCCTGGGGTGATGCAGAGGTGAGGGCGAGGAAAACTTTTGGGAGGTTTTACGTGGTTTTATACAGGCTTCATTTTAACGTTGGGTCTGACCAGAGTGGTGCAGGTGGCTTTTTTTTTTTTCTTGCTGATATTTAATGAAAAACTTCAAACCTGCTGGAAATCTAAATGGTATTGAAATATCAACTTTATTTTGTTGTGACTCTGTGCACTCAGAAGTTTTCTTTCTAACAAAGCGGTAAGGTAGGGTTTTCAAGAAGAAAATGCTGGTTGTAATCTGCAGGTGTTTTACCCTTGCAAGAAGGTTCATAAACCAAGCATCAGATTGAGAAAGAGGGACTCCAGAAATAGCAGTTTTTCATGACTTCCATTAAAATGCTGCTGCTTTCCGGCTGTGGGATGAACTCCAGAGAGGATCCTTGCAATATCATTTCCAGCAATCACCTCGGCAGAATGGGGTGGCCTTAACTCCAGCTGTCGGAGTTGCTGGGGCAGGGACAGAGGGCAAAATAAGAGTGCCGTGAAATACATCCGGCTCAGCCAAAGACAGGTTATGCCCCTGGAGTTGTAAAGTTAAATTTGCATGGATCCAAATAGTTTAAATCGTGTTTAAGCAATCCCTGTCTGTGGTTCAGTTCAGCTGAACGGCCCGACCTCTTCCCACCTGTGCATTAGCAGCCTCCTGCCGTCATTTTGTCTCTTCCTTGAAATCTGGGAATGTTGGTGCATTCAAGACAGCAGTCCGTATTTTTGAAGTCCATTCCATGTGATTACCTTTCTGTTAGAGACACGAATCTCTCCTGGCCCCGTAAGCTGCAAAATCGAGAAGGGAGGGAAATACCAAAGTGCTGTATGGCTGCATTAGCGTGAAAGTTTGTAAGTTTATATTTTGGTCAACTAGCCTGGATAGAGGAAAAAATATTCTTGAATTATGGAAGGTGCCCAGGAAGTGTTTTAGATGCTAAATGTGACTCAAAGGAAAGTAGTAAATATATGGTGGGTTGGACTGCTTCCCCCCCCCCCGCATTGGATTTTTAGACATCTCAGATGGCATTTGCAGTTGCTGCGTTTGAAGCAAAGTGGAAAAGAAGAGTGGCTGGTGGAAGGGAGCTGCATACCTCAACCCTCCTTTTACAAAGACACTGGCAAAATCAAAGCCTTAACTAACGAAGGAATTATACGTCACGTAGTCCTGGATGCGTAATTGCAGCCGTAAGCCCATGCCGGGTGTACAACAAGGTTCCAGGGCTTTGTCCCCCGTTGGTTTTGCGGTGGTGTCATTGCTGTAAGCCATGTGGCTCCTGTTGGAGAGCGCTGGATGGTGCTGGCCACATTTTACAATACGGCTCGTGCGTGCTGGAGGAAAGCACTTTTCTGCCTGCCTTAAACGCCACCTGTAAAAAAGGTGACTTATAGCCTCACTTTTACAAAGGTAAAGGTAACGCAACCGTGGTTCAGTTATCGCAAAGGTAATCATTCAGTCACTTCTTGTTTAGGAAAAATCTCAATATCCTTCAGAAGAGCCATTACACACATGCATTCTTCTTGTTAATTTTTATATATATGCGTATGTATACGTATGCACACCCACGAGCTATAATTTTTAAAGCTTTTTTCCTTCCAATAAAAACAGCACGTGGTTTTCTGCGCTACCTTTACTCCCCAAGTTCATTATGGTTTTTCACTCTGGGTGGGGCGGGCTCACAACCTGGAGCAGCCCTGGAACACGCTGGCCGGCTGCCACGCAGCTGGGTAATCCCTGCAGATACTTTCTTCCCGAGCTTTCAAGGCTGTTGAAGACAAATCTGTAGGGTTAAGATACCAAAGTATTCCATTTAAGAGCATAGTTAAGGATAGTTTGCATGAAACGCGGAGCGCATAGGCCATAAACCCGACAATTAGAGCGGTCTTAAAGTTTAAGAAGCCAATAAAAATGAGGGGAGCTAAGGCTACTGTGGGTTGTTTGTTTTCTTTTTTTTAGCTGTTTCATTTTTAACTATATTGAAAGTCTTGTGTTATCTAATCTCAGCGGCAATCGGTATCTCATTAATGGGAACGGCCCAAATATTTTCCTGTATCTCATTAACCGTTTCTCCTCGAACAGTCGAGTTGCACAGTTACCACGATAAAAGTGCAGGGGGCTGACTTGAACATGGTTGTTTCGCTCCCAAAACCTTGAAACACCAAAGCGGTGACAGGCCTGTGGGATTTGCAGATCGCTCCTTCTCATCGGAGGATTTTGAGCGCTTGCAACCAGCCAGAGCCCCGGTGCGGTCACGTAAAATTAAATAGCAAAGAAAATAAACAGCTTTTACGCTAAGGAAGCAAGGTCCTTATATGGACCTGAAATATTTGAATACCTCCCAAGTATTTATGAACACTGGCATGAGGGAAAGAAGCATTGCCTATTCTAGGCTTGTGGATGGAAACAGCAGGGAGGATTTTAACATAGAAAACTGGAAGGAAGCGGTGCATAGCCTTGAAAATTCGACGTGCAGCTTCGGAGTCCTAGTCCAGTGAGTAAACCAAGCTGTCGAGCCCTAAGAAGCATTAACCACCTTCTTTCTTTTCTTTCTTTTTCCTAAATCCCTCAGCGTAGGTTGCACGTGGCTCCTGGGTGGGAGTGGGGATGGGGCTCTCCAGGGAGCGCAACGTCACCAGTGACTTTTGGTCGTGCAGGAAAGTGTGCCAAGGGATGACGTTAACGGAGCCAGAGCTCTGCGTACCTTGCCAAAGGTGAACCCTTCTGCTGGACAAGGTCCTTTCCTAATAGGGGAGCAGAGGTCTTCTTCCCGTGGTAGGGGGGCTGGAAACTAGCTTTTCTGGCTTGATATACTTAAGGAGGTAGCTCTTCAGGTTGGGAGAAACGCAGTTTATATCGTGTTCTCCTGGGTATTTGGGGCTGACAGACAAATGCAGTGAGTAATGAGGAAAGGTGTAAAATTTTAACATCTTGCACTTTGTGCTCGGGTTTGTTCAAGTTACTCCTCCACCACATATTACTGAAAAGCCAGCAAATTATTCTCCACCATCAATCCGTCTGCTTTCCGTTAAAACAAATGACCAGATTGCTCTGTTTGGGTCAAAAAACTGCTATTCCAGCTTGTTTCCCCACTCCCTTGCCCCCCAGTCCCTGACCCTTGGGCATCACAGTAGCATCTCAGATGTAGGTGGATGCCAGCTGCCAAGCCCTGGTCCAAATCCTCTCCATCTTCTCACCCATCTCCAAGAACTGGGTGCATGAAGCATCCCCGGGTGAGGATGCTGACTTCCAGAAAATGCCACTCAAAAGTAGAACCAGCAGTTATGAGTTAACGAAGCACTCATCTTTTCCCCTAATAGGCGTCACATCTAGTCACAGAGCTGTTGAGCATGTGACTGAAATCGATGGCCTTGGTGGCAGAGGTTGTAAGAGCCATAGGTCACGGTATCGCTATCGACATGAAGATGAAAACAGTATGGCTCTGTGCCCCACCAGACTGTGATTATAATAGGGAGGAGTAGTAGTTGAGGGACCTAAATTTAATGTGTAGGCATCCACTAGTTTTCAAGCGTAATTACAAGCCTAGAGAAATCACTGAGAGGTGATGGAAACATACAAATAATTGGTAGAAATCACCAAGTGGTGAGTAGCTGCTGCTTTCTTAATTTTCCCTTAAGTGGATGTTTCCTGCAGCAAAGTAACTGAAGAAAACATTACATTTGGGACAGCCAAAGGCTCCGGCTGCAGCCGTAAAAGTAAATGGTAAATCCCACTGGAAGTTGTGTTGCCAGTGGCAATTTTCAAGCGTGGAAGGAGAAGCAGCAATTTGTGTGGATGACATTCGCAGGAGGATGGGAAGGAAGGTTGTATTGAGCGGCTGTGACTTCGGAAGAGAGCTTGAAATTTAATGGGAGTTTCCCAGAAGTGAGAAGAGTTAAAAATAAGTCCAGAAAGGATCCTTGGGAAACAAGAGAACTGTATAGACATGTGTAGTTGGCTTTCTTTTTTCTTCATCCGTATTGCTAGCTTTATCTTATTGCTAATCCTTATAGATCATATGGGAAAGGTACAGAGAAGAAAACAAAAATTGTCTTGGATGTAAGCAGCTCAATTTTTGCACAGTAGGAAATTAGCTGAAGTATTCTGCTTAATCCTGAGTGTCAGGAAGCCAAGAGATTAAAGTTGCCACTGGTAAAATCTAGAAACGTGTTTTCAGTAGAAAATAACAAGGTAACTGGATTTGCTTACAGACGTACTTGCCCTGTTTCCTGTACCGGGATGCTGCTTTAAGAGCTCAAGAACAAAAATATTCTTAAAAACGTTGTTTCTGAGTTCTGCGGACACCTTGCGTGTGTCAGCTGTGGTACGGGACGTGTATCTGAGTACGCTGAAAAGCTTTAACAGCCAGTGCAAGGTCCTCAGAGCGATAGGGGATGAACCTTGAGCATTTTTGTACTGCCTTCATTGTGTAGGTCCAGTGAGAAAGTTGGTGTTTCTGTAAAATAAAGCCGGTGAAGGGAAAATTGCAGCATGTGTTTTGTGCAGAATGGATTAGCTGGTTCCAGGCGCCTCTGCCCAGAAGATATTTGCTGCCTCTCTTGGTCTATCCTCAAAACTGCTTTCAAGTAGGATCTGTGAGGCTGCTTGCTTAGGTATTTAATAAAATCTGATCGTATTAGAGAAAGCGGAACTCAGACTTCAAATATTAGCACTCGGATTATGAAAGTGATGCAAAAATAATGCCTGGAAACAAGAGCCTGTTTTACCTGGTGCAGGATGAAGAAAGATAGTGCTGCTTGTAATTTCGGGTAGAAAGGGCCCATCCTCTTTCCCTAAAGGATTATACCTGTCGTTTTGAAAGGCCTCCTCTTGGATTCCTCTACAGGTTGAGCTTTCTTCTGGTTAGCTCACCTGATGGCCTGCAGATGGACAATTCCTGGGTAATTTTCTTTGCACATCCATTTTCTTAGCCCCGTTGATGTTCCCAGTTTTGCCCGGGTTTGAGTGCCCTGCGTCACCTTTGCTGGCACTGGTGGGTGTCTTGGCAGCTCTGTAGCCGGCATTGCCGTGGTTGTGTATGGTTGACATCTAACCATGCTGTGGTGACCTCCCTGTGAGGGTGTCACGGCCATTGGCGCTGTTCCTGAGCAGTTACTGGGTTAATTGATGTCTAACGCGTGACAGGTTACACCGAGCCAGGGCTCAGCGGCAGTGTGAGAACGGAAAAGCTAATTTTGGTATTTCCCAGAAGCTCTGGGGTAGGGACAGCCCATATGCTTTTGCTTACATCCTGTAGTGGCCTTTCTGCTCCCAAATGATCCCCTGCCTGATGCTGGAGCAACTGTTCCATGGAAAGGGTATGGGAGGAGGCCTGGTGAAGCAGAGCCTCCTGTTGTGGGGGTTCTTTTGACCCCTTGTGATGGGCACCTGAATTATCCCCATATATCTCAGGTGCTTCTAGAATAGCTACTTGTGAGGTTATGACGTGCCACCTTTTGAAAGCCCCTTGAAAGGCTTGTGGAGCTGTTTTAGGGATGTGGAGTGGTCCTGATGACCTGACCTGAGCTGAAATGATTCCCATCTCCTTTTGTCTGAGGTACCAATTGGAGCCACATTTGTGCATTTTTTCTTTTCCCATAAGGCTGTCCCAGTTGTGGACAGATTTGAGTGTCATCTTCCAAAGCCGATTTCGCTAATTTGATCACAAACACCTTAAAACACTTTGTTCATGGCTTATTTGAGCTCCACAGGTTCTTCCAACGCTTTGGAGACCTCATGCCCCAATACATTCCCTGTGGGTGGTGGTACTGGGGTGCTGCGTGGCTGCCCCGCTCTCTTGGTCCGTCCCCAACTGCATGAGGGAAAAGGTGTCTGGGACCATGGGTTGTTTGGTCTGTATGTTGGTATTTGGAAACCCAACAGAGCTGGTCCTTGCTGTTTGATGGGTGTCTTTCCTATGGTGGCTTGAGTGGTTAAGATCATCCATCGCGGAGGTGAACTTCCATGCTGGGCAGAAACTGTGTGTTGGGACCGAAACCAGTGCTGTCTAAATGCCGTCCTAAAGAAAAACACCCCGGCAAGATGGTGTGATGCTCACAAAAGGTTTTGTTTTGGTTTTGTTTTGTTACCGTTGCAGTGACAGCTATATCGTGCGAGTCAAAGCTGTGGTTATGACCCGAGATGACTCCAGTGGGGGATGGCTGCCACAAGAAGGAGGCGGTCTCAGTAGAGTTGGCGTCTGCAAGGTCACGTACCCGGAGGGCAATGGAAGAAGTGGATTTCTAATCCATGGTGAAAGGCAGAAAGACAAACTGGTAATAGAACCTAATTCAACTTTTGTCTGTTCTTATAATGAGAATTATCCCAAATCTATTGCTATTGTATTCTTGTGCAAGTTTTTTTTTAAACATAAAAACCAGACATGTGCAAATAGTACCAGATTGGACAAAACAAACCCATCCTCATCTAGAATTACCATCTTTTGCTATCTAGGTTGTTGTGCTGCCACCTGGATGGAGCAGGTAAATTTTTGACATCCACGTGCAAAGACATCCTTTGATGATTAAAAAAGGGCCTAGGTGTTTTGGTTTTGTTTTTTTTCTAAGACCTAGCGGAGGTACGTGAGAAGTGAATTGAAGTGTAAAGAACCCATGAAGCCAGTCACATTGCACTGAGTAATGCAGTGCAAACCTTTAAAACAGCCATGAATTATTTATGCTGTGTGCCGTTCAAGGTTTGAACGAGCAGAGTGAGACTATGAAGACAAGTTGTCTCTTATGAATTGACGCACTGGGTTTCTCCTGGTAGCTGTTCATCTAAAAAGGAGCTCTCTTCTTTCCCCGCATGAATCAAATTAGTAAAGCCTTGTCCCTATTTCCAGGGTCTGTTTTAGATGTTATAGTTCATTATCTCCTTTCTATATATTTCATTCTTCTCAAATTCGCTCCTGTGAAGAGATGGGCTAGCTTAAAAATAACGCTCTCTGCACGGGCTCTGTGAACTCAGCATCTGGGCAAAAAAAAAAAAATGCATTATTTAAGGCAGAAATTTTCTTGCTTTCAAAAAGACTGGTGTTTTAAAGCTGTTTCAGTACACTTTGTCTTGCAATACTGTTTTGCTTAGGATGCTTTTTTTTTGACACTATGTTGGACCCATGCTTATGGTTTTGGGGGACGAGGTAAGACTTACAAGCCATTCCTGTTCTCCCTCAGCATCTCCCTAGAGATGGTTTTTGGCACAGCAAAGCTTGAGACGAGTGCCTGGCTGGGGGCGAGGGAGGTGAGGGGAGTGCTACAGCACCTCCTAAATCCGCTGGTGAATAAAATCTGTGTTGAGCAAAATTATTGAGGGAAGAGCTTCTCCCTCCATCTGAGTCTCCGCTAGCTGTAACCTGTGCCACCGTGTTTTCGGGTCGGGGTCCGAAATAGGTGCCTCCTCCCTACCCCAGGTGCCTACTCAAAAGCACAAGCAAAAGATGAATGTGCGATGGTTACGAGAACAATGACAGCGTCTGGTGTTTATTAGTCATCGTTTGGTAGGGAAGGACGTTCCCCTACACGAGGCATGACTTGGCTTGCTTTTGGGTCCGGGCCGAGATGGTGCCGGTTGTGTCCTTGGAGTGGGAAAAGTGACTTTGCTCTTCTCTTGGGGCTCATGCCCTCCTCCCAGGTGGTGCTGGAGTGCTTTGTGAAGAAGGACCTGGTGTACACGAAGGCGAACCCCACCTTCCACCACTGGAAAGTTGACAACAGAAAGTTTGGGCTCACTTTTCAAAGCCCCGCCGACGCTCGAGCCTTCGACAGAGGAGTGAGGAAAGCCATCGAGGACCTCATTGAAGGTACCTGCATTGAAGCAGCATCTACTTCCACCTTTCAAAGAATGGGGAAGGGAGGTTGAAGCATGGAGTTGGGACGAGGGGTGGGTTTAAAATCAGTTTTTAGGCTTGGATGTCTCCTGTGCGTGTGTCCACGTGCAGCCGGGCGCTTACCCTGCTCTGAGCAAGCCCCAGCTTACTTCTAAGAGCTGAGCTTTCTCATCCCTTAAGGAGAGAAGGGATTTCAGTCCAAGTATTTTCCAATCCTATCTGGCCTGGTCTGTCCAGACTTCCCCACCCTTAATTATCATCCAGCCTGTTATTACTGCTTTTTTTGATAGACTTGGGTTTCACGCTAGCAATGGTAACTCAAACAGCCCAGGCTCTTCTTTATATGCAGCCAAATCTCATCTTACTTAGTCTTTGTTAAATCGTGGTATGAATTCCTGCCTGGAGTTGAATAAAACTTTGTTTTGGTTTTGGTTTTTTGCAGTAATTAGTTTTGTCTGCGTCCTCTTAGTTGAATGGTAGTTCTTGAAGACTTTGTTGTGTTTTGGGTTTTTTTTTTTTAAATTCTTTAAAAAATGCATTTGAATTGCCTGTGCTTTGAAGTTGTCGTAAATTTTTCCTTTTCACATTTCATTGCAATCAGGCAATCATAATACAGCTATAATTCAATAGTACTTTATTTTAATGAAATTTAATTCTTCATGGGTTTTTGCT
>VYZM01011090.1:181275-224965 GCA_013398915.1 Dromas ardeola | reverse complement strand
TTTTTTTTTTTTTTTAACCATGCCACTTAATGTTGGGACGTAGTGGTCCAAAGCCTTTGTTACTCTCACCCGGTGCGTCCAGGATATTTTTATATTCACATGGTGTTATTTTTTGATGATACTAGCTCAAATAATACGTACAGACATGTATTCTTTTGGAGTACATCAGCTCCATAAGACATCTTAACGTTCTGGATGCCCTGTCCTTGCTTTAACATGGAAATGGTAGATACTGGAAGAGAATTAATCCCCTGGAGCTCTTTCCTGATAAATACCTTGTCCATTAGAGGAAGGATCTTCTCAGCTAGCTATTAATTTGTTTTTTCATGTGCCTTTAACATGAAAAAGTTACAGGTAGGCCTTCCGCTTTCTTCTTCTTGCTTGCTGAAACCGGGAAGCATTTTGAGTCATAACAGTGATGTTTTATGTAAGTGGCATGCGATTGTGCGAAGTTTCAAGGAGATGTTAACTCGGCTGTGTTGAGTAGTATTTTGGAGATGCTGGTACATGGCAACTCCTGTTCTGCTCTTTCTGATCCATTTTCCAGTGGAGGTATTTAAAAAATGAAGTTCTGCTGTATCTCAGATACTTCAAAATCAGCAAATCTACATTTATCCCATTAACAGCACAGACGTATCCTCATGAACGTGTTCCTCCTTAACTTCCAAATAAGGCTTTCTGAATGAAAAACAATAACCGGCTTGTGCACGCAGAGCATTGGGCAGAGGTGTTCATTTATTGTGCATTTTTTGTTCATGTAGTTGATTAAATTTAGCAGGTAATATGAAGCACAACAAGCCATGTCCATTTGAAGCTCTGCTTCATGAAATCACTGCTTTATTAGAATCGTTGTTATTAATATTTAACCAATAGCTGGTTTCCTGTAACATCAGAAGTATAGAAGTTCTGTGCACAAGTACAGGAATCCTGCGCAGCTCTGTAGAAAGTCTGGATTTTTTACTTTTAAAGCTAATGTGGCAAGTGTTACTTAGTGTTTTAAGTGGGCTTTCACACTTAGCTCTGTACATCTTCATGATGATGCAACGGAGAGCAACCAAGGCTGGTGCGGATAGCATTATATAAAGCACATGGTTTTAAAAAATTTCCAGAATGAAGGTGGTACAAACAGCTCAACTATTTTAGTTAGGGATGTGATGTGGCCCTAATTCAGTGTAAGAGTGGGCTTACATTAAAAAAAAAAAACCAAAGCTTTTGACTTGGGGTTTTCCCCCCACCAGGGCATTTTGCTGCACCCACCAACCTTGGCAGCCTCAGGTGAACCCAGCTGCGAAAGGAATCTGGGACCCTTGGCCAGGGATGAGAGAGAGAAATCTGGCCACCCCGGCCAGATTTAACTCTGTCTGGGCTCTAGCTTTCCGAACCTGATCCCTGGCTGCTCGGACAATTTCTCTGTAATCCTCCCGGGCACCTCCTTTTAGCTACAGCATAAACTTCGCTGCCAAGTCCAGCGATGGTGTGTGCCGCCCTTACTGCCCTTCCGCGACGTGGGTGCTGACCAGGCTCCTCGAGCAGCTCCAGGGGGCACACCCATGGGGTGAGGGAGGAGGATGGAGGAAGGTCGTGGTTTTTTTCATGTGATTTCCCACTTTTCCAGATGATTGCCATGCAATTAATGAGAACTGCAACCCAGTATTTTGCTCTTGGTACTTACACATTTCAGCTCTTTTAAAATACTTTGCTTACATGGGGCAAGGTGGTTCTCTGAGAAGCAACAGATAACAGAGAAGACTTTTACAATATATGACAACTTCTGAAATTAGAAAAAAAAAAAGCCAATCTAACTCTTCATTAGAATCATAGAATAGTTTAGGTTGGAAGGGATCTTAAAGATTATCTAGTTCCAGACCACTGCCATGGGCTGGGACACCTCCCACTAGACCAGGTTGCCTCAGAGCCCAACCTGGCGTTGAACGCCTCCAGGGATGGGGCAGCCACAGCTTCTCTGGGCAACCTGAGCCAGCCTTTCACCACCCTCATAGTGCCTTAGCAGAGTTTCCAGGAGGATCTGCTCCATGATCTCGCCAGGCACAGAGGTGAGACTGACTGGCCTGTAGTTCCCCGGGTCTTCCTTTTTTCCCTTTTTAAAAACGGGGGTCATGTTTCCCCTTTTCCAGTCAGTGGGAACTTCACCAGGCTGCCACGACTTCTCAGATATGATGGATAGTGGCTTGGCAACTTCATCCGCCAATTCCCTCAGGACCCATGGATGAATCCCATCAGGTCCCATGGAGTTGTGCATCTTCAGGTTCCTCAGATGGTCGTGAACCTGGTCTTCTCCTACAGTGGGTGATACCTCATTGTCTCAGTCCCTGCCTTTGCCTTCTGTGACTTGGGCAGTGTGGTTAGACCCCTTACCAGTGAAGACTGAGGCGAAAAAGTCATTGAGTACCTCAGCCTTCTCCTTGTCCCGAGTAACCAGGTTTTCCGTTTCCTTCCAGAGTGGCCCCACATTTTCCCTAGTCTTCCTTTTATCACTGACATACCTATAGAAGGCTTTCTTGTTGCCCTTGATACCCCTGGCCAGATTTAACTCTGTCTGGGCTTTAGCTTTCCTAGTCTGATCCCTGGCTGCTCAGACAATTTCTCTGTAATCCTCCCAGGTGTTGTTGAAGTGAGGTTTATTTTTTTAAAATAAAAAGTCATTTTCCCCCCAGGTTTAGGGAATACGTGAAGAATAACTCATACGGGGTTTCTTGACAGCTGAGGATCTGGTCTTGAGCACTGATTAGTACGCAGCTTTACCATTCTTCAGAAATGAAAGTCTTCTGTAATTGGAAATGTTAACTGCTATTTTTAACATAGTTAATTAGCATTGGCAGCCATGCAGTTGCATGTCAAGAAACACGTTCAGATTTTACCTTTCCAACCCAGCTACCAGTAGATGCATTTTTCTTCCTTGATTTGAGCCACTCTTTTACACATCTACAACATACAAAATTGTGAGAATCCAAATGTTTATCAGCCTAATAAAAAAAATGGTTGCACAGGGATGCCATGTGTTTAAAAAGCGGTTGTTTGGTTGTTTTTTTTCCTAGGGTCTACAACTTCCTCGTCAACGCTTCACAACGAGGCCGAGGTTGGCGATGATGATGTCTTCACAGTAAGTACATCTCAGCCAAGGTTGTTGTCCTTTATACTCCAGTTTACATGGTCAGGTTGGAAAGGGTTTTTCTTTTTATGCCTCGGGGTTGGCTTCCAGCCATCACCGTGTTTGGCCAGTAGGTGTGTTTTATTTGATGGACGTATATCCTCTGCAGAAGGTAAAGCCTTGGCTTTCTGTTGGCCTCCCATCATCACATGAAAAGCATGGCAGAGCAGATGTTGTCAGTGCTAGAAAAGAGTGAATAATAACTTAAATTTCCTGTGGCTTGGTCTGAGTGGTGCACGCACCTCTTAATACCTCTCTCTTTCTCCTTAAGAAGCTTCCCACAGACTCGTAGTAGGTGGCTGCTACTCAGGTGCATACTGAAGGAAGTAAGATTTTGAATTGTAATTGTTAACAAAAGTGAACTTAACAAGTGGTTCGCCTGTGTGTGAAATGTAGAAAGTTCAAACGAGTGTTTTTCAGCTGGAGGAAGGCACAATAGCATGCCATCTACCTAACCAGTGGTGACTTAAATAGGGGTGAGTTGTTTGTATTTAATTTGTGGTAATGTCTAAAATGTGTTTCGGAGCTTTTCTGAAGCAGAAGCAGCCTACTGTCCCTGCTACACATGCACACTTTAAAGGGAAAGAAAAAATAAAAATGTCAGACCAAATTGTAATCTGATCACAGATACTCCACGGGCTGAAAACAAGACACTCACAACTAATACTTTGTCTTATTGAATTCATTTGCGTGTCTCCGATCGCGATCCCCTGCGCACACGTGTACATGCGTCAGTTACATTATAAATGCTCTCCTTGTCCCACGGTGCAGGTGGGGACTGGACGGCAGGAGGGTGGAAGGTGGGACATCCTCAGGACAGCAGCAGCAGCAAACTCAACTGAAGTTGTCTTTGGGATGCTTCCCTGCATCTTTAGGGTAAATGAGGGAAAACTGAGGACCGTCATCGAGCCATTTGAAAACGGGCACAGGGAAGCACCCGAAGCCGAAAGGTGTTTTTGAGGGTGCTGTTTCACCGGTATGGGACCAGGGCAAGTTCCCTGCTGTGTTTTGACCAGATCCTCCTGACGGCTGGCATGTTGGCCGCATCTGTCCTTTTGTCACGGCTCTGGGAGACAAACAACAGCAGGCAGGGTTAAAAGGTGACTTCCTGCGCTCCGCAGCAAAACTATCATTAGCAGCTGCTTCCCAACTACCTGCCAGCAGTGATTTATGGGTGCTGGGATGGGACAGGATGGGGGGGAGGCACCCGCTGGAGCCAGAGCGGTTTACCAATTTGTGCTGTTTTGTCTCCAAATTCACCAGCTGGGGCTGGATATCGCGCTGGACACGCATGCCGCTCTTCTGTGCTCATCAGAGAGGGGACGACTGTCAAAACGTGCCTTGGGCGAGTGTGACCCAGCTCTTGCTGGGTTAGACGTGGAAATACTCTGCATTAAAGCAGTGAAAAGTAGTCTGTGGAAAACGGAAAGGGTATTTTTGCTGAAGTCCAACCGGCTGACATTTAGGGACCTGGGAGTGCTCCTGTATTTCTCCGCATTCTCGATTTTGCGGCTGAGTGTTGATTTTTAAACTTGTAGGGTGCTTTTTTTACTGGGAGGAAGAAGTTGTTGCCTTAAAGTAGGTATTGCTTTACATTGAGAAAGTTGGATGAAGGGTGCTCCAGCTGCATCAAAATCACTCAAACTCCTGCATTAAAAGTGAAGAGCCAAAACTGCGAGAGATTTTCCCCCCTACTTGACCCTGGGGAGGTGACAGATAACCCCCTGCTGTGCAGATATTTATGGCGGAGGAGGAATCAAGCTACTTGATAGCATTAGCAAGGACCGAAGCTTCAGCTGCGGTTGGCACCTTGTTGGGATCCAGGGGGACATCCACACTGGGGTTGTGCCCTGCCTGGCAGCTCTCTGCGTGTTGCGTGACCTACAGAGTAGTGAGAGGGACTACACCGATGGTGGTAGCTCGCGTGGTGCCATTGGTCGAGCTGTCACATCGGGGCGGTTGTGTTGTCGTACTCCAAAAATCAGGCTTTAGGAGCACCTTTTTTTCCCTGAATGTTTCTTCTTTGCTTTCCTGGGATGGAATCTCTCCTTTACTGCAGTCTTTAAGCTCTTTGAAGCTCTCAGCTTCCTGTTTATCTGGTAGGTGATGGTGGAACATGAAGTCTGCATAAGCCTGAAGCGTGGAGGGGTTTTTAGACTGGAAGAAATCGATAGGGATGTGATATGTTTTATTTTTACCCTTCTCTTCTTTGCACTTCATTCTTTGCACTTCTTTTTTGACTTGTGTATCATAATCCATTTGGTCATCCTCTTTACAACTTTACTTCTTTACAACTTTCCTGTAAACTCTTTTCCCCAGCCACAGCGGTGGATTTTTTGGGTTTGGGGTCTTTTTTGCTCTGTTTTAAAGAGAAAGTACATTTGTTCTTTTTTATTTCCTAAGGTGGTTATTAAAATCTTCACAGTCCTCCCCCTCTCCCACACATGCATGAATAAACTTAACTGTGTGCGGCAGAATTTTCAAAAGCATCTGCATGATTGAGTCATTTAATCAGTCATTTATCCATCTCTGAAAATCCCAGCCGTCGCTGTTGCCTGAGATATTTGGCCCGAGGTCCTGCCCCTCATTCAAGATGTTTCGATCTGTTCAACCGCAGCAGTCCGAAACTTCACATTTCTTAGGCTGCTTTACAGATGGCCACGCCAGCTTTATCTTGCATGTCACCACCGGTGTCTGCACCAATGTAATGGTACAGGCTTTAAAACAACCACTCTCATCACATGAAGGCACTGACTCTGATACAGCTGTTGGATATTGATTGACACGGGGCTCTTATACTGTCCCTGATCATGTTGGCTTCAATACTGCTCCATGGGATGATGAGTTTGGGCATATTTTTGTGCATGCAACTCATACATCATCTGTTTCATTTATTTGTCAGCACGCAACCCTTCCGGGCATCCAGCAAGTTATTTACGTGGGGAAGAGAAGGTTTGCCTCAGAGGTAGAGCTCTGCCTCAGGCTGTGGTCTAGTGTGGCTTAATGGAGAATTATTTTCTCATACCAGAAGGTGGGTTTTTTGTTTGTAAGGGGGTGAATTACATGCAGCTGTGGCTGCATGAGCATTTACTTGGGAAGCATCCCTGGTATCAGTAGCCTTATCTCTTCCCATCACTGTAACTTGCGGTGCTGAGACGATAACTTGGGCAATCTTTAAAAACGGGACTTTGCCATCTAATAATTTTCCCGTGGATTAGACCTACAGCAACTAGTTGAATTGATACAACCCCCTGTTCTGAAACTGATACCTGACAGGGCAGAAAGCAAAAGACCATAGAAATAAATGTCACTGACTTGAGGGGGAAAATGCTTATTTCTAAAATGAAATCTCCATTTAGAAGTTTTAACAATATGTAGTTGTGTTTCTTTAATTCCAGATCCTCAGTAGAGCCCATAAATGTTTTCCATATGTTAGCAAATAAATTTCTCCTGTCTTGTACATTATAAATCGTCCTCTCACGAGATGCAATCTGAGTAAGACTAGCCATCCGTTCTGTCTCCACTGGGGGAAACGTTGTCATTGCAACGGTCTGAGATTGTTGTTTGTCTTCCTCCATCCAGCCTGCATCTTCAGCCTTCTTTAATTAACATTCATTTCAGAAATAATGTTTAATAAGGACTGAATATACTCTGTAGTTCCTCAGCCACAGAATTTGCCATAAAATTGAGTTCTTGTGCAAAATCTACACTTTTACTTTCAATTACAGATAATAATCCCACATGACTGTGAAGTGAAAAATGTGAATTGAGTCCAAGGAAAGAAAGGTCAATGTCTTCCAGAGTCTGCAGAGTGCCTGAAATGGTCTCTTTTAGCAACCCATCTGAAAAGGCAGAGGTGTTTGTTCCGAAACAAACCTCATGACCAGTTCAGCTGAAACGCCACTCACGTTTTTCAGATAAATCCTCAGCCTTGTGCCTGCTTTAGTGCTAAAGAAAAGACAGCCACTGGCCAGAGGAGCAACAGCTCCCATGGCAGTTCTGGCTTGTGTACCTAAAAATGGCTGCAGTCCCCTTCTGGGATAATGGGAACGTAAGGGAGAAAACAACAAAACTCAGCCTTGCGAAGTTTGATACGGATGCTGCAGTCATAACTGTTTCGTGTAATCAATAATAATCTTTACAAAATCCTAGTTTTTGTTCAAAATGAGGCTTGCAGAGTTTGGCAGGTAGAGGAGGCACGATCTAGAGGTGCATGGCTGAGCTACAGGGTTGCATTTCAAGACACCTAGACTTGACCCGTTGCTTCTCTTGCTGACTCCTGGCTAAACACTTCTTTACCTTGGTTCCCCAACTCCAAGGCGGGGAAGCTATTCTCCTGCTTCACTGAGGTGATGTGGACTTGATTGCTGCCGCCACTGCTTTTCTTCTCGGGCTTTTAGCAGAAGTCTTCAGACTCACGTTTTCACCACGAAGTTGCGTGTTTGGAGCGATCTTGCCTTTTTCTCAGCAGAAACGTGTATTCCTGTGCTGGGGGATGTTCGAGTTAGGAAGTTTGTCATGTGGCTTGGACGCTGCTGACAGTCGTTTAAGAGACAGACACAATTACCCATTCTCCGCCGTAGCGGTGCAGATTGTGGCAGATGTTAACGTTACAGTCCTCCTTGCATCTCTTCTGGTTTCCTAATTAAAAAAACAGATTTCTCCCCACTGCCTTTTCCATGAAACCTTTTCCCTACTTTCATCTCCCATGTGGGCCTCAAGCGTGTTATAGCCTCACTATTAAAATTTATAAGATTTATGTTAGTTAGATAAACACTAAACCTAATTTTTCTTGCTGGCTTGGTCGTTTCACGTTCAGATGGTTCTTTTAAAGAATCACTGTAGCTCTTTTTCCTTAAAGTAGACATGTAGAAACCCAGTCCAATTACTTTGGAATATATTTGTAAGTTCTGTGTGATGCTGGAGCATCTCTCGTACCATCCCCCCGTGGAAAATGATGTTGCCGAGAGTAGAGAAGCACTGAGTTACAAGATTTATTTCTTTCATGAGTTGCACTCAGGGATCGAGGAGCCGCAAGAGCCTGCAATTTCCTTTTTCTTAAGGCTAAGCTAGAGTAACAGAAAGGAAAATAGCCTTTTTGGAGGAGCAGAGCTCTGTGTGGGGGTGGTGGGGTACGGTGCTTAGGTAGTCACCGTGAGCAGATCCACCTTGTTTGCTCTGTGAGGCTGAGCAAAGCGATTAGGGGGATTGTCACAGCAATAGGACTAGGTGGCCTTACCTATGGTATTCTTCCTGCTCAGCAGCCAGCTGTGCTGTCGATGTGCGGCCGAAGGGTGCGTTGTTGCTAGCCACATCCTCAGATGTCTGGATTTTGGGCTTGCATTGTAAACCACAGCTGTTCTAATTCAGATTTTAAAAGGGAAAAAAAAAAAAAAATACTTGCCAAGAAGAGAGAAATTCACACACAGGAATCAGCAGACTCAAATCCCTTCCTCCAAAAAAAATAAAAAGCCTTTCCTGGCTTTAAGCAATGACCTAATGAACTGGACTAAGATTTATTCATATTTTTTATAGTTGGGTCTCTCGAGTTATACACAGTGCTCTGGGCATCCCTGTCCTACACTTGGAACAGTCAGTGCGGTGCTGACCTACCAAGTGCTCGTCATATCTGAACACGCCTTTCACTCTTCACACTCCAGCGCTGTAAAACCTGCCTTGATTTGTTCCAGCAGACAGACAACCAAGGTAGTCCCGGAATCTGAAGTCATTGGTTTATCTGTGGTTTAATTGTTTTGGTTTTTTTTTTTTTCCCTCCGCCCATTAATACTAGGGTATATTGGCTTCTCGGTGGAATTCTTCCTGGTTTTTTGTCAGAGGCGAGAGAGATGCCACTAAACCAGTGAGAAGATCCTGAATATCCAGCTATTTTAAGGCTAGCTTCTTTTTATTCCTTTTTTTTCCCTGCCTTTCTTCACCTTTGAGTTAACTTTGGCCGCAAGAAATTCATGTCACTCAATGGCAATGGTTACAGATGCTCAAAGAGATTTTTCAGTAGGGAGAGTCAAGTGGAAAGGTTTTCTCTGGCTGTCAGGTTTCTTTATAGTGTTGTTTTTCTCCCTTTCCTTCAGGACCTCTGTTTGTTTTAAGTGATGCTGGAAATTAACCCACTTATTTTCCTACTCTTTCAACCAATACAAGCAAGCTATACTCAGCCTGGTAATTTAACACGATTGTTGTAGGAAATATGAAAATGACTGTGGTGTGGAGGTACACAGTATATAAAATCTGTTTATTCTTATGTTTATAACAGATTCATGAGATGTAAATGAAGTGAAGAGCTAAGGGGAACTGGTAGGAGCGAGAAACAGGGGGTAGATTTGAAGCTTTATTTGCTTTCCTTAAAATAAAGGAGGGGGAAGTAGAGGTCTTGCACAGTTTATGTATTGCTTTGTTGTATTTATCATATTTTTTTTGCTTTTGCGTCAATCTCTGGTGGGCAAAGCAGGCTTTTCTTGCTAGCAATCAGGAATATGCAGTTTAACACAATTCCCAAACGCGTTGAACTTCAGTTGCTTTGGCAGTATTTCAGTCTAAGGCTTTAAAACAGTAAAACCACCTTTTTTTTTTTTTCTTTTTTTAAACCAAACTATCAATCTGGTCGTTCCACTACACACAGTCTTCAAACTCCTGAGTCCCTGGCGAGAACGGGATCTCCCCACCAGCACTGCAATGATTCCTGAGGGTCTGGCAATTTGATTTTTTTTTTCTTTTTATTTTTTTTTCACATTAGCCCAAGTACAGGAAGCTGTCCTTCCCTGCAAATATCAGCCCACTGAGAGATCAGGGTGTTGGAGTGTCTGTGTGAAGACAAGGCAAGGAACATCTGTCGTTCAGTAACAAATTATTAAGCAGAAAATATCTGTATTGCTATCAGATATTCCAAGTCTCACTGTCATGTAGTTTTTACGTAGCTAATTATAGCAGTGACTTGAATGTGTCGAGCTGCTTTGCTGAGGGTAAGCAATTTCTCTTGTCACAATTCTTCCTCTCAAGACCATTTTTTTGTAATGTATTTTCTGGCTCTGTACCGTTCCCACATACAAACACAGTTGGTCCTGCACTGGGATTGGGATATATCCTGCAGGAAACTGAAATACGATCTTCTGCTGTGATGGAAGTTTCCTTATAGCTGTATCTTGCCAGAACTTGTAAGTGTTGTAATTTGTGCACCAGTTAAGTATTGGGTTTTGTTCAGTTTGCCCCAGCAGTTCAAAAGAGATTTTTGTCAGATTTTTTTGGTTTCTTTTTCTTTTTAACACGTGTTCTCCCCTTTCCCTGTGCTTAAATGATGATCCCGTGGCATATTTTAGTGTGCCGGCTCTTTACATTTTATACTCTATTTAATTATTATGTATAACCAGACTTGCATTCATTTCAGTAATCTTCAGATTTCTGAAAAACCTGTTTTCTTGTAATATGCCCTCACCTGAGGCTTTGGGACGAGAAGGGTCACCAGCAAACCTGCCTGCAGGATTCCTTGTCCCAAAGGTGAATTGGCTGGTGCCTTCCCGGCTGTAGTTTCTAGCCTGATGCATTTGTGATCTGCGTGCATTGTAGCACCATTTCACGCTTGCAATCAGCTAGCTGCGTGTTTGTCTTTCGCAAAAAATAATTTGGCGGCGTGGTAATGTACTTAAACTATGTGATGAGTTAAAGTGTGAAGCTGTTTATGAGCGTCTTCCCTTTTAATTCGTCTGGAGCTGAAGGCTTTAGTGCATTTGTGTGCTTAAGGCACAAATGTGTCAGAAGCCAAACAGCCAAGACAAAATTGCCCTTTCTTAATGTACAAAAGAATGGAGGGGAAGAGATTTTTCTTTCTTTACTTTTTTTTTTTCAAAGGATTATTTTTTAACCTGGATCAATTTACTAGTTGGACTTAGCGCATGGCACCGCAGGCAACAGCAGCAGCCCAGAAAAAAAGGGGGTTGAGCACCCCGACGGGGAGCCCGAATTGCTTGCTGCCAACACAGCCACCCCTGGGACCCCTTGCTGAAGGTGGGCTTTGCTGTTCCTCCCCAAAAGCAGCTACCGCGGCCCTTCCTATTTCCCCTCTGATCCCTCGCCCTCAACCAGGAGGAGCGTTTGCAAGTACGTCTCGTCTTTTCCGTGTTTGCAGCGCGGCGGTTTTGCCTCCCTCAGCTTGTCATCAAAGCTTCGCAGGCTGGGTTTGTGGCCTTCTCATTTTGGCCTTGCTTTTGTTCAGCTGTGGTTCCCCAGGCATTTCTTTGGCATTATGTAAAGGGGACCTGATTTGAGGCAAGACGCCCGTGAAAAGCAAGTTATTTTCCAGCCGGCTCGCTTCCCCCCACCTTCCTTTTGCAGCTCAACCGTGCCAAGAGCGGAGCCGGCGTAGGGGAGCAGGAAAGAGGTTGCAGAGGTTATTTGATGTGAAACCCCAGCTGAGGGATGCGACTTGACTTGATGCATCTTTAGGCTCATCGCCACTGAGAGCCAGCCGAGCGGAGAGGGGCTCCTGCCGTCCCCCTTTTACCAACACGGCTGACCCCGTGCTGAGCCAGCCGGGGGAAGTGAACCAAAAACTAGCCCTATAAAAGAAAGCGAATACTTTTCCAGTGGTTTAGCTCCTCCAACCAGCTCGCTGTAGGGCCGGAGAAGCAGAAGTGCTGGCTCAAGGGAAACTGTAAGAGTGATCGGCTAAGCAGGCGGCAAAAAGCATCCGCCGCCTCGCTAATGTTCATCGTGCCTCCTGAAATTCGTTGTGTAGCCTCTGGCCGTGGATATGCCACCTTCTGCAAGAGACACCTTCGCTGCAGACCTTTGCTGTGCTTGTGCCAGTGGTACAAGTAAGGTGGTTCTTGCAGTCGTGGCTGAGGCTGGCTTAGTATTTATGGCATCTTCCTCCTTCATGTTGCTGCTGCAAAATTCATCCTTTGATTGAGACAAGAAGGAGATGACAGGATAGCTGAGGGGGGGGTGTTACAGCCAAATGTTATGCTTTTACCTTGAAAATACACAGTTGATGTTACTCTAGTTTTCCATTAAGTTCTTTCTTTAATCCGGGCTATGCAGTTTTTTGGCCGCGAGCTGCTTGAAAATTTCACAAAGACAGAAAATGGCCCTTTCCATTATTTTAATATACAACCGAAGGAAGTCGCTGCTTTCAGCAAGCAGCTGTATCTGTAAGCCCCAATCTCTCGCTGCTGCGTCCAAACAAAATGCTTTGTCCCAGGGCACTCATGGGAGGAGGCACTGGGGATGCCGGCCGGATTCAGGGTGTCTCACCGGGCCCTGGGTCCTGCCTCTGAAGGTGACAGGCGGAGCAGACCCCGCGCGGGGTCTAAATGCGTCTGGAAAGAGGCAACCTTGGCTGGGGGACAGAGCGATGATTGACAACTTCCCATGCTGCGGCATAAAGGATTAGGGAATCGCCACCCGGCAGCACTGGTGGGGCCGGAGGGATGCGAGTCTGGAGCAAGCAGGCAAAGCTGCGCTTGACCCCAGCCTCTCTGCGTAACTTAGAGGGGGGAAACCATTTGTCTCCTCCGGGTGCCTAGCTCAAGCATCCATCTTGGCGGTAATACAAAGGGGGCTGAGTCAGAACCATGGGGCAAATGACTTTGCCCTGCTCTTCATGGGGGAGCTTATAATTTCCACATACTGTTTAAATGCTCACAGTTCTAGTTTGAATCTGTTGTCTCATGTAACAGCTAGAAAATAAAAGAAAAAAACCCAAAACACAGAGAGTTCAGGCCACTTGGAGTGCATGCCTGAGTTTTGCTAGTCTAACCGTAATTTGGTTGCATCCTCTCAAATGTTTTGTTTGTGGGTTTTTTTTTTTTTGTTTGGGGTTTCTTTTTTTGGAGAGCTTGGAAAGGAAGAGGAGGAGTTTGGTAAAGCTAAGCAATGAAATGTGCTTTTACATAAAGCTTCAAGAATGACTTTCTTTTAAAGTGATAGCCTCCTGCTTGCACCCCTTTAATGGGGGAAAAAAAAAAGAAAACCCAAAGCCAACGCTCTGACGGACAAAATACCCCAGGCGTGTGTTTGGTAGTAACTGAGGATGAAGAACAGAATACATGAGTCTGGGGAGCACAAAATGGACCTCTGCCCAGTACAGAAATGCATTATAAACAACTGCATCTAAATAGCTCTGTTCCTTCCCTCACCTGCCTAATGTGTTTTGCCAAAGGTCTGCTCGCCCTGTATCTCGTAAATATTTTACGAAAATTAAATCAGAAGTGATTATAGGGAGCAGTTCATCTGTCTCTGGTTCTGTCTGCAAAAGGGGAAGGAAAGGCAGAAGTAAATAAGTACCACTGCATTTTTAAGTGGAGCCTGACATATTTGCAGTGCATGTGAAGAGGGTATTTTAAAAGTTTGCATCAGCTGTTGGGTTCTATTTTGGTGATAGATTCCAGCTAAAATAACGTGGATGCTCATAACTGTGTGAATAAATGACCCCTAACTGGCTTCTTAAAATACCATATCAGTCTGCTGTGGGAAGTTTGCATTTAACTGTTTTTTCCCCTCCGTTTGTAACCTGGTGTATTATATAGGAGGAACGCGCTGCTGAATTTAGAGGCTGCAGTGTTGAATTTGTGAAGACATTAATGATTGATTAGGTACGCCGATTCTTTTAGCTTTGCTAATCTAATTTTTGTTAGCATTCTTTTTCTTCCCCCCACCCCCACGCCCAATCTTATTTTCTTCCTCTCCCCCGCCCCGTGGAAATCTCAGTGTAGAAGGAGCTGAGATTCAGCGGTGAGTTATGTGGAGCCATCTGTTCCCGGCGGTGCTCGGCAGCAGCGCAGGCTCGTGCCATCCCCTGTGCATGTGCAGCGTTTAACACCCCCCGGCTGAGCTTTGCTCCTTTATTTCCTAGCATCCCTACCCGTCTTCCGAAAGGAAGGCTTTTCGCCAGCATTGGATGTGCTAAGTTCCCTGTTGGCGTCTTAAAACTAGGAGCTAGCGCTTTCCAAGCAGCTACGCTGATGACAAGTGGGTCAAAGACAGAAGAGTTTAAAGAGGAGGTGGCACCCACCTCCCTCTCCAGACCTCCCATCTCTGCCTCCTGCTTCTTCTGGGAATCCTCCTCTGCCATCAGGGCAGAAACTTCTACGGGTGGTCTACTGGGGTCAGGGAGCTGATAGGAAAATGATTTGGGGCTGGATTCCTGTGGTTCTCCACCCAAGCGTGCGCACAGAGCAGGTGATGGGAGTGGTGGGAGGGAGAAGCAGGCACCATCGCCTCCCCACAGCGGAACGGACCTCAGTGGCCATCTCTCATGGCCTTCGCAGGGGACAGCTGTGGCAATGTGGTTAATATTACTTGATAGGGGAGGGAGGCTTTGCTAATCTTCGCGGAGCTGTACGAACACAAATATTGGGCAGCTGATCATCCTGACAATGCTGTGGTCCACACCGGGATGTCATTTCCAAGGCATAAACAGATTAACAGAGCCCTTTATGCAAAAAGGAAAAGCTTGCCTCTGTCCCTGGGTGGTTTTGAGCAATCAGTTGGTTTACACAGTTCATAGGTTTAGGTAAAAAGATCTCACTGAAGTGATGTGGCTCATTTCAGCCTGGAGAAATCCAATCAGGCCGCAGCAAGGAGGAGTTACAGGAATGAAGAAGGAAACGTCAGAGTCCTGGTAGGGAGAGGCTCTGCAGATTGACAAGGACATGAGCGCTTTGTGGGTTGGCAGAGCCATCCCACTCTCGCCACTGTACGGTGGGATCGCTGTGCTGCCTGCGAAGCAGCCCCTCTCACTGAGGCTTGTGGTTTGGGGTTTTCCCCCACACACACACCTTACAACATTCTGGTTTTCCCTTCTAAGCACCTGATGCAAAGGCTTTTCCGTCCATCGCAGAGGTGTGCCCAGTGGTGCAGTAAGGGCAAGACAAGAGCCATCATACAGGAAGGAAATGTCACGTGTACCCACTGCTCCTGGGCTGAGTCCAAGCAAAATGGGGTCTGTCTTCACTCCTCCTCCGACTTTTGCAGGCGTTTCTCTTTGTATCTGTTGAAATGCCTGCTTTTGCAGAGGTGCGTCTGATGCCTTGTATTGCTGGCAAGTAGTGAAACAGGAAAATCTCACTGAGATTTCCCCCTTACCACATCTGAGGGTTTGCCGTATTGTCTGATTCTTATGTATTCTTTTTACTCCTCGAAGTGAGCTCTTAAGCTACATCTGTGGTCCATGCAGAACTGACCAATGATGCCAGGAGCGGGTTTAGCATTAGCTTAATAGAGATGATCTTGTGCGCTGAAGCCTTGTAAATGTTCCTTAAGTTTTGCTGACTTAAGAGAGCACAGCCACCAGCATCCTTCTGGCACTAAAAGCCAAAACCACAACATTTAAAAATAAAAAAGGTAGCAGTAAAACTAGCTAGCTTTCCGCACTTTATTATTGGTATTTGTGTAAGCGGTGACTAGGAAACAGTCCAAACACTTGAGAAATTATAGTCCTGCTCTGGGTTTAGAAAAATCTGACTCCGTGCTTATTGTAATGGTTGTGTACAGCCAGTTTGTCTTTGAACTATACTGGAATATGATCTAACGTGAAGCTTTTCCTTCAGGCTCTCTGCAAGGGAACAGGACTAGATTCAGCTCCAGCGGTCCTCAGTGAATGAGAGTGTCTAAACGTTTCAAAAGTGATAGGAAACAAACAGAAATTTGACGGAAGCATTTTCTTCTGTGGCTTTATCTTGCCATGACAAATTAAAAGCTTGTGCTCAGGAGATAGGAGTCTCAAATCTTTTTTGATTTTTTTTTTTTTTTTTTTGAACACTGAACCTTTTTCTTTTTTAATACTTAGATAATCTGAGCCCCCTTTGAAGTGGGCTGTCCTGAATATAGGGGGCACAATTAGAGGTTTATGGAAAATGTCAACTGTTTCCTTTCCTCATTTTCTTGAATAGAGAGAAAGAGGGTGTTTTGAGACAAAAATTAGGGGTTTTGTTCTTCCCCTCTCTGTGAAACTCAAAAGTGCTGTATCTCTTTAGGCTTAAAAGAAAAAAAAAAAAAGCTAGAGGGGAAAGGAAAGACTTGTTCTGGCAAGATTAAGCTGAGGGAGTTCTGTGAGACTATATTTTATCTTAATTTCTTTGGAAACGTGGAAGTTTCTTTGCCATGCGTCCGAAATAGCTCTCAGACTTCCTCTTTGTGAAGTTCATAAACAGCAGAGGCTCTGCAGATAAACCTCAGATTGGCGCTTAGCTCGGTATTGCTCTCTTGCTGTACCGTTTCACCGACTTTATCATTTTTCCTTTCCGTATTGATTGCACAGCTGTGTTTCCCCTTATTCCAGCGAATGAAAAGGGCCAAGCGAAGAAGAGCTGGTTTTGTGCCGGGGCTCCTAAGGGATCGCACCTGGGCAGAGCACACAAACAAAGGGGTCCGGCTGCCTGTGGGGAGCTCATCGCACCGGTCTCAGCCGGAGGTCGTGGGGCTGCGGTCGGGGGGAGGATGCAGCTTGCTGGCTGGCTGTCATTTTTCCAGGCTCATCCTCAAGCCGTGAATTGGTGAGAGAGCTGGGTTTCTTGTCCTGGGGGCAGCCAGGATGTCTTTTCAGATGACGAGATGGCCATGGGCTCCTCGTTAACATATCCAGGCTTCTTGGAGTGAACACAGGAGCTGCTGCAAGGAGGTTTTGTTGTTGCAGAAGGCTGCCTTGGTAAAGATGAGACTTTGAGCCCCCAGAGAGCAGGTTGGCTTGTTAGAGGGCTTAGGCTTTGCAAAGGCCAGGCTGGCACAGGTTTTTGATTCCTTTAGGACCATTACTTGTGAAACTACTTGTTCAACATCATGATACTAATTTTCCCCTGTTTCCTCTCCACCTCATGTAACCATTAAAATCCTAGATGGAAAAAAAACCCCATCTTGTCTTGCTTGACCCACGATTATTTTTGACAGCAAACTTGTGAATGCTTTAGCTGGCTGGGAGCATTTCTGCAAATTACGGTGACAGAACTCCATAATTCCCCTCTGGCAACTGATTTCTGACAAGCTGCCACAGATTGTATTGCTTAGTAATTTTGAGATGAATCTTTCTTCTTTTTCATAGTCACCCTTGGATGTTGCATCACACAAGGTGAAGCTGTTCTGTAAAGCCATTAGAGACAAGGTGATCAGTCCAGTTCAGAAGCAGGAGAAGGCTTCTTTTCTCATGGTTTTTTATGATAGATGCTTATCTCAGAATATTACTTAGGCACCTGATTAGCCGCCCGTTCTTGTGTAACAAATCCATTTCAATGAGAAGTAAACTGCAGTAAATGATTAACATAATCTTCTTTACTAATGACTAGGGTTTTTTAATTTAATGAGTCACATCTGAAAGTCTGAGGGGTAAACAGGGACACTTTTTATATTTTTTTAAAATTATCCCAGTGCAATCATTTGCATGTAGAAGCCCAGTGTTGTTTCTCAAAGCAGCCGTATCAAACATGCGGTATGTGTGCTTGCTCAAATAGGTACAGCTCACTTGCAAAAGGAAATGTGTTGCACGGGTTTTATAAAATTATTATTATGGTCATGATTAATGATTTTGTTATCCAAGCAGTGAAACCGCAAGACTTCGCGACTGCCATAGCAATCGCAAAGCTCTAGTATGTGCAGCACAAATTTCTCTAATTGAGTGTTTGAGGGCGTGTTGAAACAGTTTGTTGCTGGACTCCCTGTTCCAACAACATTAGTTTTGGGTTCATTTCTCTTATGTGGCTACTGGGCATGTTTTCAATAGATTCCCCTCAAAACCAAATACTGGAGCTGTATTCGTTGCAACAGGCTTTAGAGGAAGACAGCGTTTCTCTGACAGATCAGTGGCTCGATGGTTTGGGACATGTTTTTCCATCAGTGAAATAGCCTGGCTCTGGAGACCATGTCCTTTCTAGATGTATTCCTGTAGGCAAGTGTGGTCCATTTGGGTGACCTGCAACAAACCTCTCATGTCTGCCACCTCCACCATCCTCCCCAAAATTTTCACTGCTGTGCTGGTGGTAGAAAATCTCCGCCAAGACCCAGGCCTGTCATGGGGGACAGAAGTTTTTCCCTGCTTCCGTCACTGAAAAAGTCTGGCCATCACTAATGAACAGTAGTGGCACCTGGTTGAAGATGAGGGTGCCTTTTCTCTGAGAACGTGCCTGATTTTCACCAGCCACCAAGTCCAGGGTTGGTCCCAGTGGAGTGGTACTGAGAGGACAGTATGCTTTTGAAGGCCTGAGCATCATCATGCCTTTGATTCTCGGTCACTTACTTTCTTCTGAGGGTTTCCATAAGGCTTCACATTTTAATTATGGGCTCTGTCAGAAGTACCTCCTCCTGTTTGAATATCTAAGCCTGTTCCAGTGAGTGCCTCACGATCTTCTCTTTTGAAGAATACCGGAAGAATAATCTCTTTCTACTTACATTCCCACGGGACTCACGATTCAGTAGACCTCTTCACATTTCCTACCCTTTTTCCCCAATCTTCAAACCATTAATTCCTATGCGTCGAGAGCCTTCTCTCTTCTCTTGCAGGAGTTTGAAACTTTGATGGGGGACCTTGTTGGAAAGCAACAGTGCATTTCCCAGGCGATGGTCAGCAAGGTAACCCTGCAGACATGGCTTTTGTCAACGAGTTGCCTTTAGCATCACCAACCAGGAGGCAGCGTGAGCTTTTTTACGGACGATTGAGCAGAGACCTAGTCTCGGATAGCTTGCTTTCTCCCTTTCTGAGCGCTTAGAGTAAGTGTTTGTGTTGGCAAACTGCCCCTCTAATCTTGAGGACATTGAACGTGGAAATGCAGCAATTTTTAATAAGGTGAAAGCAGAGGCCAGAGCCACAGCCTCTGTGGTATGCTGCAAACAGGTTTTGTAGCCATGTCAACACTTGTGGGGGAGAGGCTCGGTTGCCCTGCCGGGTCTGAAGGAGAGTAAGGTGTGGAGGAAAGCAAGGGTAGATAAGAATCGGGCAAGATAAAAATCACTACAGCCTCTTTTCCAATTGCCTGTTGCAGAAATACTGCCTTCCCCGAGAGGCAGCGAATAGCAGGCGGCTTGGAGGGCTGGTTATAGCTCCCAGCTGCCCCGCTGAGATTATCTAGCAGTTATATCCAGTTTGGGATTTTTATTTTCATCTAGGAGGGTGAGGGGGTTGCAGGCCAATATGTGCAACCTCCTCCAGTTGGGTAATTTTCCCAGGCTTCGTTATTTTGGCTATGAGCACCTACGATGTTTTTGGAGGGTATCTACAAAAGGCTTGTCCCAGCAGGGTTCAGCTGCAGTTCCAGTGAAGGGTCCTGCTGGCTGTCACGGCACCGTGTTAAGGCCCTGCCTCCTTTTTTGGTTGATGCCAGTCAAAGTGTAACTTTGAGAGTACTGGATGAGGCTTGCCACGACTATGGGGTGTGTGCCTCTCTGTTGTTGTTCTGAGAAGCTTGAATTAGAACTTGGCATCTGGGTCTGCACCACACACAGCGCTGCAAAAAGGTACTCGTGTGAGGTGGCTGTTGTAACTAAACCCTAACTCTTCTCAGGTTTTCCAAATAGGTTGGAAGCATAATGTTATTATGAAGTACTGGCTTGTAGGAGCTGCTCATTTTCTTTTGAAATGTCCCCAAAATGTTCTAGATACTGTAGGACCTAAAGTTACAGGCACAGGAATTAGCTTTGAAGGGTTTAAACCCCAGATTTGAAGTGCCTTTGTGTAATAAGTTGGGTTGATGAAACCGCTTTTTAAAAAGAGCCTGAATATCAGTGCAGTTACGTTTTAGAGGTGTTGTTAACTATCTTTAAGAGTTGTTCTGCTTCTAGGTACTTGTGTTAAAAAAAAAAACCAAACCACACAACCAAAACAAACACGTGCATTAAAAGTCTGTTCCTCATGGGTGGGTCAGCCATTCATTCAAAACTCATCCTGCTTGTTGTACCTCTCAGATAACCCAGCCTGGCTTTACATCACACTGCAAACACATCTGAATATTTGCTTTTAATAAAGTAAGTTGGGAGTTTAGTGCTTTTAACTGCTATACCGGTTAAAGAGAATCAACATCTATTTTGCGTTGTAATGCTTTAAGGTGTGCTCACCTTTGGACAGAGTCTTGCAGAGCGCTGTTTTCAGAATAAACAAATACCCACAATGAGCGTTCTTGTATTTTTGGAGTAAGAGACCTGTCTAGTACGATTCATTGGAAAATAATATTTAGAGAGTGCATTCCTGACAAGGGGAGAACGTTTTTCAGGTAAAACCAGTCTTCTCTCACTATTGATAGAACTTTTCTCCGCTTTTGAGGTTGTGTCTTTAGCCAACTGTTGTGTCAAATAGGAAACCTCTCCCTTGGATTCGTCCTGGCTGCAGCACAGCTTGTTAGTTGGAGGGGGATGGAGATTTTTCTTAGTTCAAAGCACCAATATTTTAGGTATTTTAGGCAGGTGCAACGTTACAACTCTTCTGATCATTGTGCATGGAGGTTCTTTTTCCTGCTCCTCATCTGTTAGTGCATTTAACAGCTGTCCTCTTGATATTCCTGGTAATATGAAAAAGCCCAACCAGTCCATGAAAAGAATTAATGGGCAAAACCCTGAATATCTAGGTATTGTATGGAAACTATTTTAACCAAGGAAGGGCTATGGAGAGAGGGTAGCTAAGACTGGTACCCCAGTGTGTATTTCTCCAGGAGGAGAAATACGTATATTAAGAAGCTGCGGGTATTGGCAAGAGCATGTCATTGCGTGATATTTCACCCTTTCGTGATCGTTGTTGTGTAATGATGTAACTAATTAACCTAAAGAAAGTGCTTACCAGGAGCCAGGAATGTATAGAAACACAAATAACATTCATTGCATGTGAGAAATTAGTGACAAAATGAGGGGAAAAAAAAAAAACCTGAGGTTTTTAAAGGAAAGCTGGTTATTCAAGTAGCTTGTGAAGAACTGGAATTCGGTGAGTGTTTGGAGAAGAATGTGTAAAGGAGTTTTTGGCTTAATGGGACGCCTGCAAGGCATCAAAATTGCCAGTATTTTTGTAGCCTGGGTAACTAGTGGGGTACAGCCTGGGCACACAGATGCTCTGTCTGAGTCTGCCCGCAGGACTTACACAATTGCATCATTTGATGGAGTTTAACTTTGCTCTTCAGAGGTAGCTTCTAGCATGAAAGCTCATCATCCCGCAATGCCCAGTGTAACAAGTAACATGCCAAGCAAATATGAGTGGTGTTGGTGAAAATGTCACGGGTAGGCTATGGCATATTGTTTTTCCATGTGTGTGGCAACAGCTTTAATGGCCTGGCAACAGATCTGCCTCTTTCAAGTATTTTGTGTGAAACTTTATGAAGCTGCCTGATGTCAGGTGTTGCCAGTATTGCAGGGGTGCGCGAAGTCAGCGAGTGGCAAAACATCTCTCTTAATACTGCGTGCAGTAACAGCTGAATGCATGATGATTTTTTTTCCCCCTTTCCATTTAAAACAGAATGCTACGGATAGCTCCTCTAACTCCTCTCAAAAAAGGGAACAGCCTGTGCGAACTCTGGCTTCTCCTGCATCCTGCGAACATCGAAGAATTTGCACTCGTGGACACCTTCACGACCATTATAGTTCTGACCACTACCATCTAGAACAAGTAAGGTTTCTTCCCGGTGTTGCCACCTAAAGGGCTGTGTCTGCTATAGCTAAGAGTGGTGTTCGATTTTCCCCCCACGTCCTTGAAAGACCACCCCCCCTCCCTTCTTCCCCCTTTCCTTCTCAGTTATCTATACATGGTTTCCAATTATTAAAAAAAAAAAAAAGGGAGGCGGGTTTACACTGTGACCTAATATGTTACGTTGTACCACGTGCACGCAGACCATTGTAGGTCTTTGACAATTGTACTCATTCCTGAGCCAAAGGTTGAAACTCTGTGATGGGTCATGGCGAAGGGCGTACGAAGAAGGAAAGACAAAACTGTTAAATATTGGTTTTTCACCAAGCAAGGAGACAGTGATTGCTGATAGCAAAGTGAGCTTATTTATCTTTTCTTCCTCTCCATCTCTACTTCCACAGTCAGTACCGCGATCCTACCGGCACGTCAACTTTCCAGATGATGATGAGGAGATAGTGCGCATCAATCCTCGGGAAAAGATTTGGATGACTGGATACGAGGACTACCGCCATGCCCCAGCACGAGGAAAGAACTTTGATCCTGATGACATGGACTCCTACGTACGTTTTGCCAAAAGCGAGGCCTCAAAACACGAATACACTTATCCTTACGTAGACAACTCGGACTTTGACCTGGGTGAAGATATCAAGGGTGCTGTGATAAAGACTCAACCTGTCAAATTCAAGCCCAGGCGGAAGGAAGATGGTGAGAGGTCACGGTGCGTGTACTGCAGGGACATGTTCAACCACGAGGAGAACAAACGGGGTCAATGCCAGGATGCTCCAGACCGCGTCAAGACTTGCATCCATCGAGTGAGCTGTATGTGGTGCGCAGACACTATGCTCTATCACTGTATGTCCGATCCAGAAGGAGACTATACAGATCCTTGCTCATGTGACACCAGTGATGAAATGTTTTGCCTCCGGTGGATGGCCCTTATCGCCTTGTCTTTCATTGCTCCATGTATGTGCTGTTACTTGCCGCTTCGGGCTTGTTACCACTGTGGGGTCATGTGCAGGTGCTGTGGTGGAAAACACAAAGCTGCTGGATGACTACAGATGCATTCAAAGTGTTATGTTTTTCCTGTAGTTCAAGGAACACATTGGTTTTGGAGCATTGAGATCACTTATTTTGATGCAGCCACTGTGCCCAACAGCATCCAGAAACCACCAGTTTGGATCACTTTACATTCAGTCGTCTGGGGCTCACACTGCATTGATTTGCTCATCAAGTGTTCTAACTAACTAACCTACAGCATAGACTTTTGTATTATTAATCTGTAATCAAAACAGACTGTCTTGTACATGTTCTTTCTTTTTCTTTTTCTTTTTCTTTTTTCCAGTGAAAATGATTTTGAGAAAAGAACTGCTTTAAATGGTGGTGGATTGTAGAACATCTCCAGGTTGTGTCCGTCTTGCCTCTGCGGTACCATCAGCATGTTAGCAAGCTTTGGCATTTCTAGAAACGGGGTGGTGTAGTGAATGAAATCTCACTCGGAAGATATTTTAACTTGCCGTCAAGTTATTGTGTGTGTATAGAAGGTGTGCTAGTAACAAACTTGTACCACAACACAGTATTTCTGTCACTGGTTTTCTTTGGGTTTTTTGTTCTGTTTTCCAAAGCCAAAATAGCCATCTAAGCTGCAGTTTCTCTTCTAGAGTCCATCGTCATTTCCTTCAGTAAACATCTTAAATTATTTCTCTGTTCGTAAAGCTCTGTGAACAGAAAGCAAGGCTCAGTTACCAGAGTCACATAACCATTGAGAATCTGGTAGTTCTCCTTACCTGTAATCATTTCAGACCACTACTTGAAAGGGAAACTTAAATTTTAGGGTTTTCTTTTTTCCCTAAATAACATTGGAAAAACAAAACTGTGTTTTCAGAGTTCTGCCCAAAAGAAAGGGAACTTCTTCATTAGCCAGCCATGTAATGATCTGTGAATAAAACACTAAGGTTCCAGATGAGGAAAATTGTTGTTATGCAAAGAATTACTAACAATGCAACGTCAAAAGCACTATTATGGCAATTCTGGGGAAATGCTGCATTAAGTGGTGGATTATATGGAAAATTGTATCTGTCTGTCTGTTTTCTGTACAATACGTGAGCATGAGAACATACGCGTCCACGGTAGAAACTGCATTTAGCAATCTAAACAGGTATTTAAAATCAAAAAGCCAGGATGTTGACCACCACTTCCATTTCCTGACCTGCGGTCCCAATCCTCCAGATGCTTACACAAGTCTCGATGTATCGCACGTGCAACCGGCATTTCTGTGACTCTGTGTGGAGGATTAAGCATGTGAGTCTTTGCAGGAGCCAGACCGAAGCGTCTCCCTGGCTTTCCCCTCCCCAGTTCACCACCCAGATTTATCAAGTGGATGCATAAGGTGCATACAGCAGGATAAGATTACTTTAATTTTTTTTTTTTTTCTAAATGTCATGTTGTCTTGTGTACAAGGCTTGTAATTAGCTTGGAAAAAGAGTATTTTTCTAATATATTACAAGGAATAGCCAAATAATTTTTATTAAAAAAAAATGATTTAGCGCAGTGAGCTCTAACTAGCATAGTACAATCTGAATACTTTGAGGCAGCTAGGGATTGGCTTGTCAAAGCTGGCACTGCTGTTCCTGCCATAATTTCTTTCTGCAGTAAATTGCCAGTGGGCGCATGTCCTTTCCCTCCCTCTATTGCACATTGACATCAGTCTTAAAAGAGGAATTTTTTTATTTTTTTTAATTAATTTGCCAAATAAATGTAAAAGGAACGCTTGCCATTCTTTCTTGGTGGAATGTCCCAACGGTTCCTCTGAGAGTTAATCACAGCTTTTTAGTCAACCATGAATTAAGTATGCAATGTGCTTGTACACTATAGAGTTTGGTAGGCTTAATTCGTAGCAGTTGCTGGGGATTTTTTCGGTTGGGAAAAAAAAAAACATAAAGAATGACAGTGGAAAAGGGATGGAGTGTTACACTCTGGGTGATGTGTCTGGGTTTGCTGAATGAAATATAAATATTTTGTGCCTAATAGCAGTTGACAAATCTCTCAATGGTGTCTAGTAAACATCAAGCCAGCCTCGAAAAAAAAAAAAAATAATGGAACAACCTTTTCCTTTTATTTCTGTTCTCAAAGTTGTTTCATGTAAACAAACATCTGTAAGATCTTCTCTCTATAAAGCACAACACTACAAAAAGATCTTACAGCTTTTTGTCCGGTCTTGAAGTGCCCCTATTTATTTAAGTAAAGTAGACATACTCCAAGCCTTTATGTATGTCTGGAAATAAAAGTTTAAAAAAAAAAAAAAAATCCCTCTTTTTTTTTTTTTCCTAATTTTTTTTCTTCCCCTCCTCCTTCCTCCCTCTTCTCTTGGGTTTTTGTAATACTTGTAGATTTTGCTGCGTGTGTTATTTGGTTTGTGAAGGCAGTGGTGTAAGGGCACAATGATAGAAATGGGTGTTTTTTTGTAAATACTTCTCCTTAATTTCCACACTGCTGCAGAACAGTGTGTAGCGTTCTCCCGGTCAGCTTTGCAATACTGACATCAATCATTTGAGAGAAATTATTCAGATTTTATTTTTGTATCTGTGGTAACAAAACATTAACCAAATTATTATTATTTTTTTTTCTGTTGTGGAAAGTTTTTTGGGTTTTTTTTCCAAGCTATCGCTCACGTTAACAAATTAAAGTGCCTGAAGCCTCATCATTATTGTATCTATATACTAAAAGTTAAAACCCTGTTGTATTGATTTTTATAAGCCTTTTTACCTCTGTGTAAAAAAAAAAATATATATACAAGTGTATGATGTACATTTTAGTTCTTAACTTCTTTTTTTATTGTTTCTAATATGTATGATCAGTGTAGCTATTGCTTTAAAATGTACCATGTAAATATAAATACATCATATCAAAAATGACACCGTTTATTGTTATTGGGCTGAGTGGAAAATGAGGGGGAAACAAAGCGGTGCCAGGAAACGCGGGGCCGTCGCCAGAGACGCCTCCCCAAGACCCTGGGGTTTCTGAGAAAAAAAATGGATTTATTTTACCTTTTTTGATGGCAAATGCGGCTAGCCTTGGGCATGGGCCAGTGGGGAGGGTGGGAGCAGGTGTTTTTTAGGTGGTTTCCAGGTGTTTTGCACGTTTTGGGGGAGGACGCCTGGACTGGTGGCCCCTGCAGGCCGCGGCGGCCATGACAGGGGCTGAGATTCTCCTCCTGCTCTCCCTTCTCTTCTCATCCCGTGCGCAGCTTTGGGCTGGAATAAATAAGCTGCGGGGAGGTTTTTTATTTTATTTTGTTTTGCCCAAGCAGAGCAGTCCCAAAAAGAAAAAGGGGAAAGCAGAGAGAAAAGCCTGGAGACGTGGCCGCTGAGCGAGGGCCACTTTGCATTTTGAGGGCTGGCTGCTTGAGGACGACGCTGAGGAGAGACGCCTGGGGCAGCTGGCACTGCATCCCCGCTCAGAGGGGTTTAATGTGGAAGACGGAAGAGGAATAACCCAGTTAAACCGGACACTGATCGACTGAGGAAACCAGAGGGAAACCAGTGAGTATATCTGAACTTTTATGGTTATTTCCAATGGGAGCTAGTCAGGCCGACACCATGCGCTTCTGAAAGCCCAGTTTTATTTTTCTGTAGGTAAGTGAGAACCCAACCAAGCCATTGCTCCTTTCTCATAGAATCGTAGAACGGTTTGGGTTGGAAGGGACCTTAGAGAACACCTACTTCCAAACCCCCCACCATGGGCAGGGACACCTCCCACCAGACCAGGTTGCTCCAAGCCCCATCCAGCCTGGCCTTGAACACCTCCAGGGATGGGGCAGCCACAACTTTTCTATGTGCTGCTGCTTGGTTTTGCTGCTGAATAATGAAGCTGCCTCAAGGGGCGTGTAACAGGGGAGGCAAAGAACACACACGCCAAACTAGACGTGTTCTCCTCAGATAAAAGGTTTGCTCCGTGCAACGAGGGCGCTTTGTGTCATCCGCACCCACTCAGCACGCGGGGTGATGCGCCAGTTGCATGAAAAACCTCGATGGTTTAATTCGTCACAGCTTTGCTGAAATCCTGAGTCCGCATTCGCTTTTTATTGGTTTATATTTGTATTCATATATTTCTAGGAATGTTACATGCTTATATAAATACAGATTTCTGTTTACATTTATGATACAAGTGTGTATTTGTTACAAGTTTTTTTAAAGAAGGACTTTGCAGGCCTCATGAGAAGCACATGCACTGTGAGTCAGGTGTTGTGTTCAGGAGGACTCTTGTTGCACACAAAATCCCTTGGTCTGCATTGGTGTTTGCTCCATCTGTGGCTAAGCAGAGGGCCAAGGAACTCTCATGCCCTGTTGCTTCCAGTTCATCATACTCTTTTGACTAATTACAGCAGGAAGACTTCAGTGCTGTTCCCTGGCCATTCAAATTCATCTTGTCCTGCAGAAGGCCTGGCTAAGCCATGTTATCTTCTTGCAGCCTGCAATGTCCTCTTCCTTTCATCTGTCAATCGAAGGGGTCGCTCATGCCTGGAGATTTCTAAATGAACCAGTAAATGATTCGTTTGGACCCTGGATACATGGGTGTAAGCTTGCAACCATATGAAACAAGGCTGAATATTTCATGGCTTTAAAAAAAAATCATTTCACCAGTAAATGTAATACAAATTGCACTTCAGAATAATGTCCTTTCATCCAGGCTGAGTTTTAGCCACTGACAAATGCAGCTTGGCATTTTATAGCAAAGGGACTTGACACCGAATCTGCCTGGATCAGGCCTCTCCTTTCCCCGCTTTGGCAGCAGGAGCAGTGCTGACACAGTCCACCCCCACGCCTTTCTCCTGGAGCGGCATCCTTGGATTCAGACAAATGTTATCACAGCAGTCCCACCTCTGTGAACTTTTCTCCTTGTAGACTGTGAAACTGAAGAGACAGAGGGCCAGGAGAGAATTTGCTTGGCTGTATTCACTCAGGAAACCTGCAAATACTTCCAACAAGCCTCTCCTCATAAAAGCAGTATCAGGTCAGAAATTGCAGGAGGAATGGAGGGCGACTGTGGGGGATAACCAGTGAGCGTGGATCTCTCCAGGTACAACAGCTCTGTTTTCCTGCAAGGCACCACTGTAACAGAGTCAAGCATTTACGTGGAGTGAGTGCAGCTGCTCAGCATTACCTTCAGGGGCAGAATTTTTGTGTGAGGAGGGTTCACCGGGCCTTCTTCAGTCGCTCAGTAATAAAAAGTTTTTCTCACTCTGCTCAGGGAGCTGTAATTTAAATAAGCAAAATGGACTTACCGCTGTTGGGAAAATGAGTAAGTCCAAGAGAGTTTGAATGACTTGCATAATGTCACATAGGGAATTTGTGTCACAAGAATCCTAAGCACAAGTCCACCACTATCTTCCTCCAAAGGTCGTGTCTTCTGTCACTCTGTCTGAAGATTAACTGGGAAGTTTGGGCTTCTGCTGGAGCCTCGCTGCTTGAAGCACAAACCAAACCAATCTGCTCAGTCAGCAAGGAACGTGTAAATCTCCTTTCTCTGTTAATTCCACTTAGAAATGCAAATTGGAAGTAGCTGTCAGGACGCCTGGAAACAAGAGGTATCGTCGCATGTGTTCCCAATGCTTATCACGGGCAGAACTTGGCTTCTCATAAAGACCAAATGCAGCCTTTTTCACAAATCGTTTGAGAGCAAGCTTGCAGCACTAGCAACCGGAAACGCTTTCCTTTCTTCATCACACGATGCTAGATGAGTTAACATCCTCTTAACACCTTGTCCTTTTCCAGGGTGTTCAGCCTTCTGGTATTTTCTTAACATTTTGAATTAGGCAATTAAATTCCTTAGTATCTTGGTGGCATACATGGAAATAAATAGAAAAATGTTTGGCTTCCACCCAGAGACAAGATATTTAAATGGTGGAAAGTATGTGTGTATTTTGGGGGTGGTGTACTTAGATCTCTACAAATATTTTTAGTTGCTTCCCTGCGCTCCTGCACAACCATCCCATGCCATTCATCTCATTCCCTTATTCCCCACTTGTAATTTCATTTAGGAAGAGTTGACAGACTTTGGTTTGGCTTCTGCTAGATTTGAAGCCTGCTGCCTAATGTCATGTGAGACAGGATCTCCCAGCAGCGCTCTGGGTGGTTGCAAAGAGAAAGGTTTCTGAGGGCTGTAACGCACCCCAGCTCCCTGCATGCGCGATCCCAGCTCTGTGCGCTGATGTGTACTCTGAGGTGGCAAGGAAAGCACAAAGTCATTTACAGACTTAATATAATTCGTGTTATGACCTAAGGAGTCACTGAATGCATATCATTGCATGGGGGAGCTAGAATTAATGCATACTTTGGGATGGGTAAAATATTACGAAGTCATACATGGGCTTAAACTTAATTCTTATCTAGAATTCCTAATTATTCTTAATTATAGAGAGAGTGTAATATGAACTGACATTTATTTTTCTGTATTTTCTAAGGTTATATCATAATGAGCTGCAGAATTGGCCAATACCTGTTTTAAGGGAACTGAAAGGACTAGTATCAGGCTTACCACTTTGAGCAAGCACTTTTCTGATTTTCACACTCTTAATTTTTCTGTTTCAGTGTTGTGCACTCCAAGCAGTGTTGTGCCAATGTTAGCTTATTAACTGTTTAAGCGCTTGATGTGAGATTTCAATCTTACGAAAAAAGAACAGGGACAGGGAACTTAGTGCAAACAGTCAGATCTTTAATGTTGAAGTATCAAGCCTGATATGTTCCCAAATGTACCCTATCTTCTAATCTGACATTAAGAAACTAAAAGCTCAGACACTTCTAAAATTTGAAGCATTAACGTCCTTGTGCCCTGGAGGGCCATTTCCAACCTTAAAAGCCCAATTCCAGAACTACTGAACTCAAGTGATTTCACTTTAAAAGTGCTTACTCTTTACAACTTCCTGAGAACAATGATAAAAGCCAGGTTAGAAAGTATAACTTTCAACCACATTTCGCAAAAGTGCTGGCCACAACTTAAAACAGAGAGCATTTTGACGTGCACAGCCGAAAGAAGCAGCACTCTGCTGGTTTTGTTCATGAGTCTGAACATTGCAAAATTCAAACCCCAATAAATTAGTTTCAGAAAATTCTGAACAGCTAAAAAAGACAGAGTAGAAGCTAGGACTGAATGTAGATGCAGGATATATGGTTCACCCCAGATATGAACTATAAGTAGAAATACAGTCCTTTTTTTTTTTTTTTTTTTTGAGGGGTACCTAAAATGAAGCTCCCAGCATCAGAGTAATGTACTGGTATAGGGCCTGATGTTCAAGCTAAAGTACCCCCAACAGTTCCCACGTATTCCTGCCAGGAAGGGGAGATGGTCTGTGCCTCTGAGGAGCATTCAGACCAACACTGCGGCTCAGGCTGCCAAGCAGGAAATGTATATACATATATATATATGCGTGTGTTTGTGTGTGCACGCACGCGTATCCTTTTGGAGCAGAAATCTGAAATTACCAACATGAGCTAAAAACCCAAGTGATGGTTACCCTTTAAATAAATAAATAAACAGGTAAAACTCCAGCTGTGTGGCTGACCCCGGTGGCTTGGCAACAATGAATGGGGTTTTCTGTGCAGCGGCCCCAAGTATTGGGTATCGCTGCAGGATTTCTCTGTTCGCTTAGTGAATAGACCTCAGTGCACGCCCTCATCTTGGGGAAAACCCCAGAACCCCATCAAGCGGTTGAGCCAGCCACAGAAATGGGAAGGCTTCCAAAGAAGAAAGCCGAAAGAGCAATAGGATGAAGCAGAGAGATGTATTCAGCTCGGAGGAGTTCTCTGCTTTGCTGTGACTTGAGGGTCATGTGCTGAATGGTCAGTGTCTCTGTTTCTCTGGGGCTGGGCTGTGGGGAAACCACGGGCACTTTGGCGAGCAGGAAAGCTTGTGCGTTCATTCATCTGCCTGAAATGGAGGGGTTTGGTGCAAACCATTTGGCCAAAGCAGGGCAGCCTTTGCAATGACGCCAGTACCACTGTTTAGATACAGTTCCTGCCATCTGCCACAGGGCTGAGACATAGTTGTACTTCCTTGTGTGGCCAGAAGTGCCACATGCCTGGAGCAGGCTGCTAGGTGAGAAAAGCGCAGTTATCTCTGTCTTTGTAGAGAGATTTGAAGGGCTGCAATGTGTCAGAGAGGTAGCAAGAAATACCACATACATTTGATTTCAAAACACTAGCATCCGTCACAGATGCAATGCTACTTGCTGCATTTGTGCTTCCCTAGGCTTTGAACAAATGGTCTCCTTCCAGCATCAGCTAGGAGAAGACTGGAGAACACCACAACATTCAATAGCAGGAGATTGCATTCCCCAGTTCCCTGGGGTAAAATCCTGACTCCACTTAAGTCAGTGGCGAAAATACCATAAATTTAAGTAAAGCCAGGATTTGTCTCCTGGGATCTGCAGGATTTGGGTGCCAGTATGTCAAGGTTTGGCACTCAGAGTACCCTTCCGTTGGCAACTCCCTGAGGTGAACTTTCCATGGTCTTCTCCCTCCCCCATTCTCCTAAGGGACGCTAGGTACAATGACAGCCTAAGTCCATAAAAAGGGATTTCTTATCCTACACAGGTCACCAGCTCCCAAATTCTGTCTTTAAAGGTCTGTGTTTGAAATGGGAGCCACTTTCTGCTCCTGCAGAGTTACAACTGGGTGAGTGAGGAGCGAGAGCGTCCTGCTGACGGCCAAGGAAGGGCTTTGTGGGACCCCAGGATCACCGGTTTTAACCTTAGCGCCTTAGCTCGTCACCTTTTTTTTTTTGTGCCCAATTGCCAGGTCGTTTCATTCACTTGGACATTCACAAACCATCTTGGGAAAGAAAAAATGTATCTAGGAAGGAGTAAGCCGTTTTGACTTAAAAAGT
This sequence comes from Dromas ardeola, assembly GCA_013398915.1. Taxonomy (NCBI): domain Eukaryota; kingdom Metazoa; phylum Chordata; class Aves; order Charadriiformes; family Dromadidae; genus Dromas; species Dromas ardeola. The sequence continues at coordinate 193,322 of VYZM01011090.1, read as the reverse complement.
GACAAATTGGCAGGGACATTCCTGCAGCCACCTTTCACTCATTTTTGACAGCTTGCACGGTTTGGAGCTGGCAGCAATTCTTTCCAAGATTAGGTTGAATTTCCAGTCAAAGATTAAAAGGCTGAAAGGGTGCCTATGTACTAACATACATGAGAAAAAGGTCCTGTGACAAAGCAGCACCCCTGAAAGGACTGTATTTTCAAACCCACTCACATACATAACTTTTTAAGAGCTGTCACCATCAGAGCACATTTTATGGCCAGTTTCTGAAGGAAGTGGTTGTAAAGATGTGGCACGAAGAGCAGAAAATCCAGGTGCTGAGCAGAGAGCTTTTGAACTTACAGCAAATGCGTGATACTTTTTTCTAACCAGAACAACTGCTGTTTGTGACCATCTGAACTTTGAGCTACAAGAAAATGTCTTTGGGGTTCCGCAGGCTGATATCCTGTCTCTAACCACAGCCTGTACCAGATACTTCAAAGGGAGAGAATACAAGAAACACTGTATTGGAATCATCTGCTAGCAGAGGAAATTTCTTCCCGACATCAGACAATTTGTCATTGATTTATCCCCTCAAACAGGAAAGTTTATGTGCCTCTCAAAAAAAAAATCCAATTGAATGTAACAGTGATGTGAGTTTATTCATTAAGCCTAACAAATTTTTATTTGAAATGTATTTGATTTCTCTGAAATACCATAACAACCCTTCTACCATTTGCTCTGGAGATTTTTCTAGTGCTGAAGTTTGAGGTTTTTTCCCAGCCAGCTTTTTATACAGATAGCCCTGCAAATGTGATGATGCTCAGGAGCTGCGACCCTATAGCCACCATTTTGCAAATGCCAGTGTCTCCTCCTCCAAATCCTTCTCCTGACAAGTGTTTTTAATCGACTTTTATGGATCCTTTAACCTTAATTTTCTTATTGTTGAGATGAGATGATACTGTGTTCTTATTGTTGTGCAGTTTTTCTGAAGCCTCCTATGTGTCAAAGGACACAAAACAGATTGAGGATATGAAGCAGGTAGTGAAAAGACAGCAAATTTATTGTTTTGTTTATTTGTCAGATTGCTGACATGAGCTGGATTTATAATATTTGTTTTATGGGACTCAGATACTTTCAAAGACGGCTGTGCCGTAGCTGTGAATATAAACTAGGATGATCTGGGTGTCTGAGATGAAGGTGTAAAGTCTGTATTTAGGCTCCTAAGTACAAGTGGCTTTGCTCTGAGATGTGCTGAATGTCTTAATTTCTTCCTGAAACCTGTAAGATTTCCTAGATGGGTAGGTGTAGAACACTGGGCCCACTGAGGTCAATGGCAAACTTCCCACTGGCTTCAGTAACATATAATCAACTGCAAAATACAGAGTTAGGAGACTAATTATCAGCAGCTAGTTTTCTAAAAGCCTGGGTAATACGTAGAATAATACCTAAATGGCTTTTAATGTTTATCTCTTTGTGCAAAGTGCTTCTATGCATTTTCCCATTCCCTAGAAAGAAATACAGAAAAATTCTGCAGCCTGAATTGCCATCACAAGCTATTTAACAGTCATCTATTCAGTCTTAGTCACAAGCAACACAAGCGGAAGTCCTACTTTGCTTAAAATGAGACCTGGCCGGGTGAGCAATTCAGCCAAATAGTAGAAACTTAGTGGTTCTGATGCAGAAACTCTTTGGTTGATGTTTGGATCCTAATTTGAGACTTCTAATTTGATTGTTTAGCAATTGCTGATCGCTTCAACATGAACTACAGATGATCAGCATCTCGGGAAATCAGGCCACAGGCTGAAAATAGTAGGTATGAGGGTTTTTTTAAGATGTGGGTCCTAAGGCTCTGCGCCTCGTTGAATTTAATCACAGCTTGGAGGAAAAAGACACACACAAATTCGACTTTGGCTTGGTTTCTAACAGATTTGAGTTTGCACCATTAATCTTCTGCCTGTCCTACTCCTGTAATGGTTCTTGAACCACACGGCCAGTGAAAACCAAACTGAGGTCTTGAAGAAACTAATTGCCTATGGGCTTCATAAAAATAGGCAGCTGGGTAAAATGGAGAGCTGTTAGTACTCTTGCTGAGGCAAAGCAAAGTGTGAGCTCATCCCTGATTAAACAGCAGGAAAACAATGTGGGAAAAGCCTTGTTACGAATGGCCCACCTGTGGATAAACTCTCAGCTGGCAGTCATGCCCTACTGGACGCTAAACATCCACCTCACAAGAGCGACTTTGCTTTCACACCATACCTCTCTCTTAAACAGCTAGTCATGCTCAGACACGTCCTTTGGAAACCAAGCACTGTTGTTTTCATCGCTTGTGGAATACTTGTTTTAACATATACCAGTGATATCTAGGAGGGAAGTGACATGTTTTCCCAATCAGGGCAAAGAAATGTGTCAAGTAATGCCCTGGTTTTTTTCAGTCTGGCTCTAGCTGCTAAAGGGTCTGCCTCACAATTTGTTAATTCAGCTGAGAGTGTTGGCTGTATCTCTGAAGGGCTGTAGGTGGATGATTTACTTTTTTTTTTGTTGCCAGATTGAAGTCTGCTTTCGCCTTTTTTCCTCGCTTGTGCATCAGTATGAGTATCTTCCCATCTATAAAATTAAATTATTGTAGCTGTAAAGTCAATGATTCCAAGAGATTTCCTTGGGCTTCTACTTGCATGATGACAGAGATTCCTGGGCTCCAAAAGGCTTAAAATGTCTGGGTCTTGCTAATAATAACGACCCAAAGGGAATAGTCCATCTGACTGTATGTAGGCCAGACTTAATCAATTAACACACTGAGATAATGACATAACAGCTTATGGAGCCTCCTAAATGTGATCACATGTGAAGACAGCCACTGGCTACAGGAGGTCTGATGGTTTCACAAATTAAATAGCACAGAACTGCCCATATTTAGATCTGGGATTTCCAGAAAGCCACAGGGAGATAGAGAGCAACAGTGATTTCTGAAGAAATGTGCATCTTTCCATGCTAATATCTAAAGCGAAACCATGGCTCAGGGGACATTGGTACCAGAAATAAACATCTTTCAGCTGCAGTCCTTTATGGCTGGTGGTTGCAAACTGATACGTGTTGGAGTTGTTCAGCCAAAGTCAATGGGACCGTTCCTCCATACGTCTTTGCAGGACAGGGTCTGGTGTATGGAAACGTTGCTTGCTTCGGAAGTTTCAGTTGTACGTGTCTCTGTATTGTTCAAGCTCATGTGAGCCGAAGTTTGCATAACAGCTCTTAAAAAAGTGGGCCTCAAAATGTCAAAGGGAGCCCCCTTTCATGTAAAAGATGAAAGCCACGTTGTCTTGGCTGAATTCCAGCATCTATCCTTGTGTGTTCAAGCGGATGATGGAGGTTTTCTTGTGATGGCTCCTGAACCGGGTGCCCTTTTACAGCCGATAAAGCTAAGTCGATTTGCCTTGATTTTGCTGTGGGCTAAATTGCGTACAAAGGGGTTACAGTAAACTCTTAATTGGTGGTGCAGCTTGAATGTGTGTGTGAACCCTTAGTTCACCCATCTGTACGATGAGGGCAAAAGAGGGGTCCCTCCCTTTTTGACCCGTTTGTCTAATCTGGTTTGATTGTAAGATCTTCCAGGCAGAGATTGTTACCACATGGTTGCACATTGTCTACTGGGATGGAGACCCTGGTCCCAGTGGTAAATAACAGCCTTCAACAGTTACTCTCACGTGAATAAAATACGACCGGCAGAGTGATCCGAGTCATCTATCAAATAACCCACAGCTCCACCCGCGTACAGCTCCTCCACATGAATCCTGAGGTTAATTAAAAGAATCTAAAGAATGATGGGGTAAGGGTGATTTTGGTTGAGCACTAAAGATTGATGTATCCTCACAACCTCGTCGCGCTGTTCCTCCAGGCTGGGAGTTTTGCATGGTTGCTGGCCAGTCCCCGAAAGACCAGGGTTAGGTTTCTAGCTGCTCTGTGCAGGCTATGCCAAACTACAGGTTTAAATATTCATTGCATTCTTCACATGCCAAATCATCTAAGTTGGAAAGCAGGAGCCTAAGATTTTGCAAAGCTGCTTTCGCACATAAAGGCCATTAAAAATTCATCGTGACAGGGAAAAAACAACAACATTGCCAGTAGTAGAGAACTTTATGTTGACTTGGCTAATGCTGTGTGGGGCTAAGTTAGAGCTAACTCACATTAATCCACTTAAATGGAAGGGGAGCCTGATCCAGTAAAAGCAATAAATCCTCTTTAGGGCTGACCAGACTCCGGTTGCACTAGAGGAGAACAGGGCTGAATGGCAAACAGTTGGCAGGAGGTAACTGGATGGGGCCTGAATTTCCAATGCGCCAGGTAATTTAACCCACAGCATCCCCTTTCCCTCATACGTTCAGACCGGTTGTGGGTAGGACCACATCCCAAAGCTCTTGGCGCCAGAGGTGGAATGATAGACTGCGGGGTGGGGAAACTCCCTGCCAATAGAGAGCTGGAAAGGCTGAAGCAGCTCTCCGTCATTGCAGGGAGTGGGTACCCGAGATGCCTGTGTTGGCAGAGTTAATATCCCAGGCAGCTTGAGCAAAAGCGGTGAGATGCAGGGAGCAGAGATGGACAGACAAACACCTGACCTGGAGCTGGTGACGCTCTGCCTTGCCTTGGAGGCAGCCCGCAGATGTCAGGAGAGACAGGCCAGCTGCTGCTGCCTTGCTATGGGTGAGGGACTAACTGGGTTGCTGTTAAACTCCACAGAATTACATCTGAAGCTGAACTGGCTCGGGAGCAAGTGGACCTCCGTGCCTGGGAAGTGGCTCTTACTGTCAGAGAGCAATTTTCTCAAGGCTGACCCAAAGCATGGAACTAAATCCAGACTGGGTGAATATCTCTGTTTCCTTATTCCTCTGAGAAACTGGGCCTGAATTTAAAAGACTGTTTAACACTTTGAAGCCACCCACAGTTCTGTCTCTGCCTCCCACACAAGCTCCAAGGAACTGACTCATTCCCACCGTATTTTCAGCTGCGCATAGATCCTGCTCACGGCCCAGGAAGATCCCCGTTCAGCCAAGCGAATCAAGCGCACATTGTGACTTGAGTTAGCTGGTCTTGAAAGGGTTTCGCCATGCCGACTAACAGTCGACTGTATCTGAAAACATCTGGCCTGCCTTTTAAAGTAGAGTAGGAACCATATTCTTTAGTTAGCTGTATAATTTATGCCTTTTCTGCTGTTCTCTATTCATGATGCTTCCTTATGTTGACTGTTAAATAGCTGTCTGTGAAAATAAGTGACGCTGTCATCTGCTGTTAAATGAAAAGAGGTCTGCTCTATGAGCAGACATTCACCTCTCCTCTCCCCTTCTCCGTGGCAAACTCATGTTGCTTCTCTCCCCATGGGGATGCTGCTTTGGGTTTTGCACCGCTTTAAAGAGTGCGAGTGATATGTACAGCTCTCGATGGTTTCAACGAGCCTTTTTGCAAGGGGAGACATAGGGTTGTCCCTCTGTCCCCTGCCAATCTGGTGAGCTCAAATGCTCTTTCCAATTTGGACTAAAGTCCTGACATCCCAGGATTTCTAGCTCGCTAATTCTTCCACTGCTGAGGAAAATAACTCACTTCTTGCTGACATCATGCTGTCCTCCCGCTATGCCGTATCCACTGTGAGTCTTTAAAGCTTCATGCTATGCCTGAACAATTACACCCACGTTTTGGCTGGGAAACAGAGACAAATGGAGGCAGTTAGAAGGAAGACATGGGAGCCCTGCCTTCCATTCTCCTGTTCTTCACACTGGGCTCATTACTGCTGTCTTTCCCCCTGCCTGGTAGCAAATTTCCAGCAAATGCCTGCTGGGGTCACCGCTCTGTGCCTTTTCCCTGCTTCTCTGTAGAAATATCCCCTATTTGGGCTCTGGACAACTTCTGCATGCTGTGACACCACGGCACGGTCTTTACAGATAAACATTTGCAGGTTTTTGAGCATAATCCTGCTCACTATATGGTTACAGAGGAGAGGGGGAGTAAACATCCTTTGCGGTACAAAGGAATTGTCAACATACTCAGAGAAGAAGGGAAGAAATGTCCAAAGGCATGCTCCATTTTTGGCTTGTTGCGTTTGGTTTCCTTCATGCAACTCACTGAATGTTTGCCCCCCTCTGCAAAAATCTGGGACAAAGGCCTGGCTCTTGTCTGCACTATTTGCTGATGAAGTCAGGAATTTACCTCTGTCACCAGCTGGGAATGGAACAACGTAAAACCTAGCTCCTCCATCCTACTGGCACTGGGCTGACTTCCATTAGCTTCTGAGGAGCTTTTTGGAGCGCAGAGTCCTGACCTGCTCACAGTGGCTAGTATTAGCTGAGACATGAATAAACAATAAAGGAGAGGCTGAGTTAAAACCAACAGCTGTTTCCTATGGAGTCCTGAATAAATTCAGGCTCCTCTTGCCGAGGGGCTGTGCTTTTGTCCTTGTGCAAAGGAATGAACTGCTCTGGGAACCTTGCTCTGATACAAGAGCGGAGTGGTATTTGAAAGGGTCAGGTCAAGAAGTTTTAAGAAGGAAAAAAAAGGTCTGTTTTAAAATGTGATTATTTCAGGTAGTTCCATTATTATTTCTTTTAGCTCTGTTATCTTGCTTCAGCTGTGACTCAAGGAGCAGAATTACACCCCAGACTTGCATGTGTAGATCACACATGGCAAAGAGCAAAGTCCTTGGCCTGAGATAGCCTTTTGCTGACTCCAGATGTGCTCTGCCATAAAACACTTTGGAGGCCTGATAGTACATTACATAAGCCACTCAGTGGTTTTAACATTGATTTCAAGAGAAGGAGTGATCCCTTCACTGTGTAACTAAGCAAAAGGTTTGGCTTGAGCCTGTTGCTATAATGAATTTCTAAAGCTGGGCTTGCGGGAACGCCTCTGTCAGCAAAGCAGGAGCCTCTGCTCTGTTCTACCCCCAGGAGTGCACAGCAACTCTCGGGGCTTCAGGCGTCCACTCCTGATTTCCACCAGTGGAGCAGAGAGAAAAGCTCAACCAGGAGAGGTGGATTTTCCTGGTACTTCTCTTGTGTAAGGTCATCCCGTTTGTGTGGAAACCAAGTATTTTTCTTTTATAGGGAGATAGAGCCTTCGGTTATCTCAACGGTACAGCAAGAGGAAATTCTAACATCGTGATATGGGAAACAGATAAATGCAATCTGTTTTAATGCAACAATCTCCTTTTCAGTTACTCCTACCAAGTTACTGTGTCTGAAAATCCTTTACAAACTCTATTCGCTCAGGTAATCTCTTAATTTGCTGAAGGAGAGTTGTTTTTTTTATTTTGCAGGGGGAGGATTGTTTTGTGTTATGCTTGACAAATCTTCCTTGAGCTGATGTAACAAGGCCCCAGACGGTCTGTGCAGCCTGGCCACTTTTGTTTACATGTGTGAAACCTGCAACAAATTTGGCTTCCAGATTAGCTGGTCCCTATCCTCCCCCTCCACCTCCCAGCTGCAGACTGCAGCAGTTTGCTCTCAGCAGCACGGGCACTGTCACTGCAGAGACCTTCCCCACAAAAAAAATAAAAGAGTTTGGAGATTTTGTAGGGAGCCAGAGTTTGAACTAGCCCCATTTTATTTTTTCCTCTTTTTTTTTTTTTTTATAATCTGTTTTAACATATGAATTGTCAGATCCTGGTTTAGCTGCCCTGGTGTATCTACCTTTCCAATACGGGGTGCTTGGCTCTAGCTGCTGTGGGAATTCAGGGCAGCTGGGGCTAGTGGGCTGTGCTATGGGCCAGGGCAGCCACAGCTGCAACGAGTTTGTGGCTCTCAGGGGTGGCTGTGGGGTACCTGAGCTGCTGGCAAACTGGCCACCTTGGGAGAACAGATCACACCAGTGCCATCTCTTCAGTGCATCTAGTAGTGAATGGTAAAACAGAGCCGTGATTGCATCCGCTACACCCAGGTAGTCTGTATTTTCCTTTTTTTTTTTTTTAGGGGGAGGAGTAAAATCCCTGAAAAAGTAAAATCTAAGGGTAATCAAGCCTAAAAAAATTGTTATTTGGATATTTGAAATGAGTAATACCTTGCCTTAGAACAAACCTGAATGTATAGAAATACAAACCTGCTAGATTTCTAATGTTGTTTTAGGAGAGGACATCTTTGTTTTTAAATTTAATATTAGCTAGAACTCAACTAGATCCCTTCAGCATTTCCTTTTTTCTTTCTCTCTTCTGTTTTTCACCGAGTCTTGCCCATCTCGACCGCTTTCCTGAGGCTCTTTTTTGTTTATCCTACACAATTTCCTTCCTTCCTTCAAGTCCAGACCCCCTTGCTCCCCTGGGGCTTCCTATGATAGCTAGGCACTAATCATGTACTTCTGCCCCAGAAGCACAGATAGAGGTTTCCTCCCCCTGCTTCCAGTCAAAGGAGGATGTAAGGCATAATGGTAATCTTAAACAACACTGCTATTCATTGTTTGGGAGATCTGGGAAATATCCTTGAATTCAGCTTGCTAAATTAGCTGCTTCTTGAGTAACCCACAGCTGCTGCGTATCTGTCCCATTACATTTTACAAAAATGCAGCAGTTCTCATTACATATGATATTCTCTCAACATATGGACCTTCCATTAGTTTATGTCTCTGTGTAGCTCTGTTGCCATGAATGTATACACAGAAACATTTTCTTTTGTACTTAAAAAAAAAAAAAAAAAACACCGAACCCAACAATTCTTGAAAATAGATTAAAGACAGGCATTTGCAATTATTCAGATGGAGCAAAGATGTTGGAGCGCCTCAGAATACAGCCTCTGTCAGGAGCCAATACTTAGATTAAAATGTTGCTTCTGGCAGTAAAAGTGTAACTACTAGCGGTTTTAAGACTTCATCCTGCCTGTTGCGCACATGAATATCTCCCTTGAAGTTGGCAGGCATCTTCTTCTGCGTGCAGATATTGGAAGTCAGATGGACCATCAGTGTAAGGTGATGCTTAACCACCTATCTGAGTCTCCTAAGGAGGCAGCGACATGGTTTTTTGGATTTGGTCTTGTGTGTTTGCTTCTTCACAGTGATTCACGGAGGAATTTGGTTTGAAAGAAAATAGCTTCCTGGTGTTAGTGGATTTACACCCCCTACCCTTTTAATAACTTCTCCGGCATGAGCGGGGAACTTGAGCAAACCTTGGGGAGAAAGGTTTTTATGTCTTTTCCCGCTTGTGCACTTTTCTAGGCTTTGCCCCTCAAAGTGGAGCTGTCTCTTTGAGGTAAACCCAGACCTCCATCTTTGCTGTGCTCCCTGTGAAATAGCTGTTTCCAGTACGGTGTAATCCTTGATGCATCAAGTACTTTAAATAAAAATACAATGCTAGAACAAGTAAAATTTTTCCTTAGACCCCTAGAACACTGTTCAACACTTCTCTTATCCCATCCAGGCCCTATTTCATTGACTGTTGAAGGAGTCTGGCCAGAGGTGAGCACCGACTCTGCTCTAAACCATGAGAAAGGGACACATGTTTGCACACTGGCTGTTGTCACTTTGCACAAAACAAGGGGGGACAGACCATGTCCTCTAAAGGCCATCCTCAAGCTATGCTTCACTGCATGGTCACCAGCAAGGGCCAGCAAATGTGTCTGTGAGAGTGGTCTTGACTGTGTAACCATGAGTAGTAAGCCACTGGTATCCATCTCATTGCCTGCCTTCCTTCTTCCCACCTACCCTGGTCCTCTCTCTTCTCCCTCTTTCCCTCTCTCTGTCTCTTTCCCATCCTGTTTGGTTTTCTTTTCTTGAATTGCATTTTTCTTATTCCGTTTTTGTCTTGCCATGAGCCGATGACTTGACTCGCTGCTATAAGTTTGGGGCTCTAGACTTCTGTCGTTCTTTGGGATGTTGCCATGCTTAATCCTGCCTTCTTCAGGGATGTGATTTTGGAGCTTCTAGTCAACTGCATTGAAAATGAAAAATATGTAATTAATTCCACTCTGATTCTATTTTGCACCTCGTTCCTCCTTTTATAACTGAACTACAAATATGTGTCTTCAAATATATCCACCCAACTAGAGATATAGCCTGCTTTGCTCCTGTATCTGAACCTTCTGCAAGGTATATTTATGTCCGAAACCTGCTTAGTGCCCCTGTGCTGCAGGAGGGGAGGATCATTTCTCTCCCGCAGGAGCTACAGAGCACTTGGAGACCCGAATCTCTGCAGGGATGTGTCTCCTGCAGCCTGGAGGAGCTGCAAGTGCTCAGGGCTGTCAGGTACCCCGTTTCATGCTGATGTGTGTGTGAGGGTGTGCAGAGGATCCCCAGCAGCTGGTCAGCTGTGTGCAAGGAGCTGCCAAAACCTGGCAAATACAAGAGGCTGAGGACATGGCTGCAACCCCTTGATGCCATTCAGGTGCTCAATCCTGTGTTACAAGGAGATGTCTCCTCCCTGTCAGAATGCACAGGCAGGAACTCTTTGCAAGAGAGGCCCTTCTCATGAAATAAAGGAAGAGGGTTCAGGTTTCCTTTCAGTGGCCTCTAAATCATTTGTCCAGAGCACAGAAGTATCTCTTCCTGGAGGTATTTAGGCAGATTCCTTTAGAAGTCATCTATGATTGTGTTAGTATTTGTGCATAAATGAATATTAATGGTGAATGTGGTCTGACTACTGGGCCCATTTCCTCCCACAGCTGTTTTTTGTGTGAGACCTGATCCAAAAACATCTTGCGCGCACATCTTCCAGCCTGGCTCCACAGGCGAGCTTGATGGAGAACGCTTTGCTGGTGAGGGCCTGTTGTGGTTTAGGCATGGACACAGCGCATAGCTGCTCAGTGCTGTCAGGGTCTCAGCAGATCTGCACTTGCCTCACAGCAGACATTTAGGTACCCAGGGAACTTGTATTTTAACTGGAAAAAAGCTTATGTGCCAAAGGCCTCCTGTTCTAAGGGAGGCTGCAGCTGAGCGGAGGTTTGGAGAGGCTGAATGCCGGAGTTCGCTGCTCCAGCTGGCAATGGAGGCCCACCCACAGCTTGGGTGGCATTTAGGGCTCTGGGTTTCAACCTGAGCACCAGCACCTGAAATCAAGTATTGGAACACCTGCATTATAGCACGTTTATTTTATTTGGATATGGTTCTGCGCCTTTCTACATTTATCTTTTTGTGGCTTTATCCCAAAGAGATTGCTGGGACTGAGCCTGGGACTCCTGCAGGAAAAGACGGTCCCAGAGAGAACAGGTTCTGGGAGCAAATACACCCAACACTCTATTTTTAATCATTAAATCAGCATATCCTTACATATTTAGATTTATTTAAGTAGGGAAGGGGATTCGGTGTGTGACTCGCATGTCCGCACTAATTGCTACTCATATTTTTTGATGCAAAACCCTCACAACTGCTTGCGAACAATCTGCAAAACGCATGTGTGCTCTCCGAAACTCCTGAGCAAGTAATTTTGTACGCACACACTTGAAAAGGTTGTTTGCAGACGACGCACATGCCAACCACTTCTGTTCAGAAAGGGCCTAATTCAGAGTGTACTGCAGGCAGCGAAAGGTTCCTGTTGCCCAAAATTAGTCACAAATTATTTGCCTGGCTCTTGGTTTTAATCACATGATCCAATTACAACTTAATCCCATCAATATGAAATAGATGTTCCCACCTTTGGTTATTCTCTTGGTGTGGAAAGCTGCTCACAGCCTCATGCCTGGCAATTAGTCTGTGTTTTGTGTTCCTGTTGCAAAAGGAGAAGGGGGATGGAGGAAGGATGGTTGGTGAAACACTTGAGAACCCTTCTTTTGGCCCAAAGTGGGAGCGGAGCAGCCCACAGAGATACTGTCACGGATCCAAGCAGGCTGGGGTTAAACGGTTTCCTCAGCTTTTCTCCCTAAATCAATTTGAATATTCTTGGCAAGCTCTGTTACTATGCATGGTGGGCAGCTGTGATTCAAGCAGGGATTTTTTTTTTTTTCCCCTTTCTACTGTCCCAGTCTTCCTGTCTTGTGCAGATGTGATCCTTTCCCTCTGTCTGCCTAACAGCTAATTATTTTACCAGACGAGCCAATAGTCTGAAGAAAACAGACCATGCATATTCTTGAAAGCAACAACTGTGTTATAATGTCGGGGGGGATGGGGAATTA
>VYZM01011090.1:157510-178645 GCA_013398915.1 Dromas ardeola | reverse complement strand
AAAAAAAAAAACACAAACCAAAACCAGACAACAACAACAAAAAAAAACCCAACCCTTGATTTTTCACAGTATTGAAAGAGCTAATGAAGCTTGTTTGTGGAAAATAGATGGAGTGCCCGCAGGGAGGAATTCACTATTGAAAAAGTTGACTAGCAAATGTCGACTGAGCTGTATTTAGTCCTTTCCACACAAAAGCCATGTCGGGCAAACCAAGCCAAAGGGAAGGAGTGGGGAACATGAATTATTACTGAGCAGAGGTAAAGTCTGATTTTTTTCCAAGAATGCACAGTAATAGAATAAAGATTTGGGTTTTGGGGGCGTTGGTTTTTTTGCTATTAAAATCCTGCCTACCTGTATCTAAGATGGCGTGTGCCTGACCTAGCCACTGAGACAGATGCCCTCAGAGCCAAACTGCGCATATTGGTTCACTCTAAGAAAACCAAACCCATTCTCCTACTGGGGACCTGACGCCTGAGGAACATACATACACAACAGTGTCTACAATGTGCTGGGGTGAAGACGCTGGTTGAGCTCGTTTCGAAAGCCAGATAAATGCACCGTGATTAGTGGGTCAGCCACTAATCCACACAGCAAGGTGAGAATTACAAAATTTCAGGTGCAAGAGCTGCTTCAAGCCAGTGCATCTTTCAAATGCTACACGTTAACCACTCATACAGTTCTTCTATGGGTTGAAACGCAGGTGATGTAGCACATGAGGTCATAATGCCAAAGAGATTTTTCCTAAACAGAGCATTATTAGGTGGCTTCTGAGCTTAGCCAGGGATGCTGTAGTCAACAGAAGTTGAAGGGGTCTTCCCATTTTGCAGTACTGAGCATAGAGCTTGAACTAGAAAAGATTCCTGTCCAAGCATAAGGATTTTATTTTATTTTTAAAGAAACTAAGACGGAGGGAGGGGAGTCTTGGCTAGAGAATGGAGTAGGGGTGCTTTTCTCACTCTGTGACAGCAATCAATAGGGAATGTGTTATTTTGTCATGTCAGATTTCCTCAGCATAAGCAGCTCGTGATAGTTTTGTGATGGAAGTTAAGTTAGAGAAAAGCTGACAGAACTGTGATTTCCCAAAGGAAACAAAGCAAACATAATCTACTTTGAAAAAAATCTGATTTTATTTTTGTATTGAAAAGACCTGTCAATTTAAATAGATGTTTATTTCCATTCATGGTCTCGACCAGTGTTGTGTGTTAACATTATTCAGAACTGTATAAAAAGCCATTTGTGTTACATCCGTTAACATCCTAGAACACTTGGAGCGGGGGGAGGGGTTTGAAGCAGCTTAACATTAAAAATAGGATGTTCCCAAAAATCTTACAACTGATGCGGCATCTTCTATTCTAATTTTATAGGAGCTGAAGCATATTGCAAATACAACTCAAGTTATTTGGTCTTCAAAAAAACCACTTTAAAACCAGATTGCTTTCATAGCAATATTGAAGCTGTCAGCTGAGAGAACACACACATACACTCTTGTGTGTGCAAACACACACATGGAGAACCACACTGAGCACAACTGGAACACCCCATTCAGTATTTGGATTACGTATGCGTTCTTCTGAATCCATGATTGCTGTAATTAAAAATGCTAGTTGCTTTTTCTTTTTTTTTTTTTTTAATATATACACGGTTTCCGTGGAAACCCAAGATTCTGCACAATCAACTGACATTTATTACTCATGGTGCTGTGAAGTTCTCTAGTGAAAGGGCCAAATTCCAAAACCTTTACTCAAACATGCACATACCTAACCGAGGCCAATGAACAGGGGAGAAGATGGTTTAGAAAAGAGGTTGCAGGGTCAAGGTCTAGATTTGAAAAAAATCACATGACAGATTGTCATTCAAAAAAAGGTTTTTAAATCATTCTTTGGTTTATTTCCATGAGTCTCAACACTGTCCAAAAAGCCCAGAGACAGTCACATGAGAAACCATAGCTCTAAAGCAAGCCCACAGCATTTTTAAATCTCGTGTATTAAATGTTCAGAAGACTACAGGAATTCAGAGTACCCCTTACATTCATGTCCCCAAAAATCTAGTAACTGCTTAAGTGCATGCACTGAGGCATGACCGGCATGCCTGTAAATTCATATTGTTCAAGTTAAGAGTAAATATAGCTGCAAAAAACCCCACCCACCTATAATTAAACGGTCATTACTAGCAATACTATAGTGACTGTCTTGTTATTAAAGAAATGCAGACGTGGTTTCTGCCTGTTTGGCGCGCTCAGCCAAAAGGAAGCTGTCCACTCGATTTAGAAAGAAAGCAAATTTCAGGAGTCCAAGGGAGTTTAATATTTCCGTGTTCCTGGGGTCAATTATTACTGTAAAGATGTAGACAAATGGCAAGTATATGAAAGCATCTCTCTTACATTCCAAGGTTTGGAAGTCAAAAGCAGACTTAACTTCCTTACACTTAAATGTTATGGTAGGCTTGGAAAACCAGTAAGAAGTGATACAATATTTCCATGAAAAGCAAAGTAGAACTAAGTCTAACTGGCATTCGGATGCAAGTAGTTTTTGCTATGCTTTATGTAAGGCAGATTTTATTGCAAAGATAACTACCAGTCTGCTAGTAGGAAGAAAAATGCAGGCAACTATACTCAGAGAAGATGGCTGATAATTACTAGTGACAACTTCCATTTTTCAGAATAACTCATCTTTAATGTACTTTCTGGAAACAGCATTTTAATCACTGGTTTTCACTTCCTTTCCCATCACACATTAAGCATCAAAAATCAAGACTGGACAAAATGAATTGTGGATATTTACCAACCAACAACAACTCGTATTCCAATGTTATTTTTAACTGGAACAAATATAGGTCATTCTTTATAACCTACTGCCAGTGGTTGTTTATAAATATCTGCTTGCTGCAATAAACACTGGTCATTGAAATATTCATTTGCAATAACTACTTGGCACTAGGTTAATATACTCGTAAAGTCTAATGAAAGTGCTTCTGATGTACACACAAGCACATAAAACATCAGACTTTTAAAACTTAGTTTGGGGGGGTTTTAATATCTATAGTTACAGTTTTCACAAGCATTTCTGAAAGTATTAAATCTCTTCAGAAGTTTAGAGGCTCCTGTCTCAGCACATCTAAGTTTCTCAACAATTACAGAATAGCTAGTTTAACATTCTTGCTCCCTATGCTGAGACAACACGGTACCAAAATTTAGCTATAAAAAGAGGCATTTTTGGTCAGACTGACCCCCAGCTGTCCCTTAACAAAAAAGCAACACAGCTCCAACCTGTCTCCTCCCTCCAGAAAAAGACACCTAAGGCCACAAATTTACATTTGCCAGAGTATCAGGTGTTTCTCCGTTTGTGGCAACTGTGTACATGCCCACTTAGAGAACTACAGTATGAAAGCCCCACCACCACCACCTTTAAGGATAAACCACACCTCAGAAGCCAGTTTAGGCAGCAGTGCGTACGGAACCACATTTACATTGAAACAGTGTGTTAAAGCCATTCCAGCTAGTTAAACTAGTTTCTAAAAGTGTTTAATCGAAATTCCTAATTGCAGGAAAGAAAAAAAAAGTGTAATCTTAACGTAGAGAGAGGCAAAAAGATGCAAAGATAACCACCACGATGATCCAATAGCAAAAGCTCCCACTTAAAGGTTTTCTTATGCTAGAAAAGGCACACAACCCCTTGTGAACTAGAGACAAAAGCTTGCAGTACTACAGCAATAAACCCAGAAGAAAAAGCCTACCAGAATTACCCAATTGCCTACTGGGAAGGAACAATGAAGTAGACAGGCTGCTCTTGCTCTGTTTTGTTTGCAGGGAAGTGGTCAAATTTTATAGTCAAATTTAGCCACATTAAGAAACATTTAACAAAAGCTACCCCAAGAAACCAGAACAAAACCTGACCTTTGGGTCAAAAGGCCACAGACAGGCCTTTCCATAGCATGTAGCTGAGTGAGTTCAGAGATTGGCAATGAAAGAAAAAAAGCTTTAGACATGTGATGGGAACAAGCTTTGGGATTTATCGAACAGTCACACCAAGCTTCTCCAGCACACGCACTCCCTTTTCTTGGTATTCTTGTCGGGTCATCCAGAAGTTGTCCTTGTCTTTCATGATGTCTGCTAGAACCGCACCACCCAAAAACACCATGTGCTTTCGACGAGGTGGATCTTCAATTCGGATCTTAAATTTCTAAGAAAAAGAAAAGAAACTGTTACTAGGATTCTTGAAATAAAGCCTTTCAAAATAAAATTGTGCTTTCCACCAGAACAATGAAATGGAAACCCTTTAGTAAGAAAAAATGCAACCAAAATACTGAAATGCTAGCATAGGGCAGGCACTCTGCGTGAGCTTCCAGCTTGCGCAACCAAAGTAAAATAACTACTTTGCACTGGAAATTAGAGACAGCTATTGACACTTTCCCCAAAATTATACATTCAGTGTATTCACAAAAAGCCCAGGAGTCAGAATGCAAAAATGCGGTCTTTAATTTTGTATTTCATGAACATGGTAAAGAGTGAAATACTTCCTAAGTTTCAATGGCTAAAATTATCAGAAGTTACCAGATCATCAAATCACAAAGTATTTTAGAATTATACGAAGTTGTAGAAGGGCAGACGGAACAGATTTTGAATTTACACAATCTAAACCATCTTAACTGATTATATATTCCCTTAAATTCTTCGATCCTAAAGCCCTAACTTCAAGAGCAAAAATGGGTATAGTCAAAGCTATGTGTGAAATACTGTTTTTAACTTAAAACATTCTGTACAATCGAGTCATTCCATATAGCTGCAAAAGATCTTCAGAGAACACTGTATTAAGGACCAGGGAAGTTCAATTCAGTTCAACATTAGAAACGCCACTCGCAGGGATTTTCTCTGTAAATATCTCCTCCTTGAAAAGCAGACAGCATTACAATGCAGTGTTACCTCTGTAATGTGAGTGTGGCTGTTGTCTGCTTATCAGGGTAACCACTGAACAAGGGAAATTTATTCCACTTGAAGGTGTGTGAGAACGCTAGCTTTTTACTTTTGAGTATTTCACTTAACCGCGTGAACCAAAACTTTCAAAAATAATAAAAAAAAATTGTAATTTTTGATCAATGGTGATTTCTAAGGCACAAAAACTCATTAGCCTTGTTAAACCTGTATTACAAGTTGTGCCCTAGCATTTAACAGCCCGTTTTACATTCAAACTAACTGAAGAGTTCAGGAATTACTTGGTATTAGCACGGACTAGAAGGTGGCTTTATTGCAGATATATACACAAGCCACCTACTCGAAAGGAACTGAGAGGCAGCAATTTTGCAAGTTGCACGGAGGGCCACACGTAGCTTCTGCCATTTCTGACTACTTGGTTCCCTCTAGTGGGGATTCAGGATAAATCTCTGCCCCACACAAATAAAGCCGCGACTCGCCACCTACCGAGAGTTTTTCCACGTCTCCCTTCAGAACTCGTTCCAGGTAGAGCTGTTTAAGTTCCCGCTCCAGTCGCGAAGGCAGCCCGGGGTACATGGTGGACCCTCCAGACAGCACGATGTGCTTGTAGAATTCAGACCTGACCAAAAAAAATAGTCTTTATAGTGTCGTATAGTGTATTCTACAAATAGGTCCAGGGGGTAAATACAAATCTAAAAAAATGGTCACTACACTAAAACCGCTTTTGCATGAGTTTGGCAGAATTGCTCATGCTTTTCCAGGTGTCCTAGAAAGCAGCATTTAAAAAACAACAACAACAAAACTGCTCTTTCAAGATGTTATCCTTGCTTGTTCATACTAAAACGGTCAAGTTTCCAGACAACCCGTTAAAGTGCCAAGGAGCCATCTCAGATTGACCCCAGCTCCCAGTATACACTCTCCCCCAGCAGCACAGATATTTGTGTCCAAAGCAAGAGATGTTATTTTGTTTGCAAGCAGTTCTCATGTCACCCCGCACCCTGTCAGAAGATTTTAAGTGTTCCACTCTTACCTGGTATCAATGTCAGCGGCCTGGATGGTGTTAAACAGCAGTTCAGCCACACCGACCCCCTCTACGTTGATTAAGTGAGGCTGGAAGAGAGCCTCCGGTGCCTCAAACCGTTCTCCACCGACTTTGATAATCCTGCCATCTGGGAGCTAGTAAAGAAAAAACACCATTTAGAAGACTACTTTTAGCCACTTGGATACTAAACAAACCCAGAGGAAATGACCGACATCGTTGCCTAATGTTTTAAAACAGGAAATTGTTGATAATTGTCACCACTGCAAGAAGTCATTCAGTACTACTGAAGGAAGATACAAATTCTTCAATCGTTACGCAATTTACTTAGGGACATCAGGGACCAGATACATCGATACTGACGTACCAAACACATTTCCTCGCAATACAGCTCCAAATATCGATTTAAAAGATGATCTTACAGCAAGAGTAATGCTTTCCTTCAAGATCTTTTCTTCCATGTGCGATCACAGGAAGTTTCCACAAAGAGCAAGTTTACCATTCTTATCACTAGATACCCGTCTCATGTGTCACTGCCAGAGGGATGAAAATGAAACAATCTGACATGCTAGAGTAAGTCCACTTTCCCTATAAGTCCCCGTAATTTAATATTCAAAATTCAAGGATTTACATTGAGAAAAATGACTAAAGTCTTATGGAAAAATCGGGGGAGGGGGGAGGGCAGAGTGAGCTACTGCCAAGAAAAACGTAAAAGGAATCAAAGCTAAATGCTACCTGAATTTAAACTTCTGAAGCTTAAGACAAGAAAAGCTCTTAAGACACCCACCGTGTAGGATTCAACTAGTACTGTGGTCTCTAGTGCCAGTTTCTGCTCCTGTTCAATGTTGTATCCCACGTAACATAGTTTTTCCTTGATCATGCGAACCGTCTCAAAATCAGCAGAATGGTTGAAAGCATACCCTCGCAGTAAGAGGAGCTAAGAGAGAACACATTAGGTTAGCAGCAAATGAGAGCAACAGTCAGGATCTCTTTATCAGTAGACAGCTACATTCAAACATGTATCATTAAGAGTTTGTCTCCCTTTTTTAACTGCAAATTTAGTATTAAGTCAAATCTATCAGTGTATCCGTTATTACCAGAAAAGTAGAATAGCAGCAGCATTACTCCATGTTGGAAATTTTCTTCTTCACTACAATTTTCAGTATAATCATTACAAGGACGAGTGAAATATAACCAAAAGAATTCTTACATATAGGACTTCACTTCGGAACACCCTGGTATTCCAGTTTAACCATCAAATTTGTCAATCCAGAATGTTGCTTGTATTTTTTTAAAAAGCAGATATTCTATAAAACATACTGTCTTATTTAATGATCTTATTTAATAATTTAATTACTACACTATTTTCCACACTGTAAGAAAAAGTCTTTCTGCAAATAGATGAGTAGAACTGATAGAATACAATTTTGTTTTCATTTTATGTATCAAGAAAGCCAGCTCTGGAGTTTTTCCTTCCCAAATATGGAGTAAAATCCCTTCCTACAAGATTGCTGCTAAGAAAATGTGAAGTCCCTGAATGGTATTGATAATATCACATGTGATTCAGATGAGGAAACATAATAAGGATAGACTGAAGCAATACAGAGAATAAAATACAGAGTTCTTTATGTAATTACCATATAAATAATAAAGGAAAAAGGTATAGTCATTTCTTGCTATCAAGGGATTTTAACTTGAACCAATGTACCACAGGTATCAGCCTCAACCTTAAAAATTCTTCCCAGCTTACCTTAATGAGGTACCTAGTGATATCCCTCCCAGCGATATCTAACCGTCTGGTGAGATGAGGGAGAGAGAAACCTTCATAAACTGGGCAAATATGAGTTACACCATCTCCAGAGTCCACAACAACACCAGTCAACAAACCTAAAAGGAGGACGGGGTGGGGAGAAGTACAACTTTTATTAGCACTTTCATAAATAGAGCAGAATAGTAGTGTGCTTAAGGTAGTTTTATTTCCTTGTAATTTTAACACAACCTCTGTTCCCCCAGTGATCGCTTTGGTAAAAGAAGTCACAATTTAAAATTCAGTTATTTCTATTCAGCTGGATTTTAAACTTAACGTTTTCACAGTAACAAATGCTTTCATATATGTTTTTTTAAAGTATTACCTCTACTTTTTCCTACATGCTTATAACTCTACCGTTCACAATTTTATCTGGTGTTTTGACATATTAAATTGCACTCTAATTAAAGAGAATATCTAACATCATTAAATGCTTGTTGGGGCACAAATTCCTCCTCAGATTCAGCTATATGTGTGCAACCTTATATTAATTTCTCAAATATGAAGAAACCTAGAGGTATTCAGGCCATAAGTTCACCTTGTTACAATTGTTAGGACGTGTTGATTTTGGCTGGTATTCAAAAAACAAAATAATGCTTTCATAAGGTAGATAATATTTGGACTATAGAGCAGACATGTAATTTTCTTCCCACAGAAAAAGCATTAGGCTGAATCAGATCCACTTTCATAGACTAAAGAAATGAACTCTGGTGAAAAAAGTTTACCATAAAACTATTAAATTCTAAGGAATACAAAACTGAGGTACCATAAGCATGCAGAAACAGAAGCTTCTATACTTCACTAACAAAATAAGTAAGCAGCAGAATTAACGGTGAAAGTTGACTAGAAAACAGTTTCCTAGTTTCTCCCAAGCTACCTAAAGCAAGAAAATATATTTTAAGGGGAGACATTAAAATAACGAAGGAGTATTTAACATGCAATGGCAAGGTGCATTGGTTTGGCTGCTGTAATTTGCTCAAGCTTTGTAAAGAGAAGTCAAACAAATTGGTTATTTGCCTCAAATGAACCAAAGAACACACCTCGGTTCAGTTGTGCGATCAGATCTTCAGATTTATTAGTGAACTGGAATAATGGCTATGCAAACGCAACAAGTCTTGCAGTCGGACTCACGCAGTAAGGAAGGAAGCAGTCAGTCACAAGGGACTACACCTAACTCCAAAAGGCTGTTGTGAGGAATTGCTAAAGAATTTCCTAATTACAACTAGGTTTTGATATATAAACCCCTTTGCCTTTAAAAGGCACACGAGCACACAGAATTCCAGGCAAAAGCAACAATTAGTCTTAAGAGCGTTTTAACAGCGGCAACAAAATGGGGTGCACTGAAGTGAGGCATGTCTCTGTATGTAATTCTAGCCACTACTTTCATCTTTAATGTAATGTAAATAAGTAGGTTGTTTTAAAGGGCTTTTTTTTTTTTATTTTACTTTCAAAAGCAAATGTTCTATTTATATACAACTTGGTTTTTATACTTTAGAAGGTCTTCAACTTTGTTTTAGATGATAATATGTAGAAACACTGTGGACTGCTCTAAGCTGTTTCCCATTTTGTTAGTCACAAAGTAACCGAACACTATATGGTAAAATACATGTACAATTATAGCAGAGTTTAAGACTACGTATGCTAGTCAATGAAATACTTCTAAGGAATCAAACCAAAGAAAAAGCAAGGGGGAGAAAAAAAAAAAGAGTCACAGCACAGATTGCAGCAAATAAAATTAATATCCAGGTCTGCAAATATGGTTTTGGTTGAACTAGTTTCGACAACCTGCGTAACAGGACCACCGTTCCAGTACCCCATCACTTTTGCGTAGAAACTATGGTGACATGTTAATGGTCAAGGATATTTATGTGCTGCTATGTGACAGCTAAATACACCGAGCCACTAGTAAACAAATGCAAGGAGTCATGTTATTA
This sequence comes from Dromas ardeola, assembly GCA_013398915.1. Classification (NCBI taxonomy): domain Eukaryota; kingdom Metazoa; phylum Chordata; class Aves; order Charadriiformes; family Dromadidae; genus Dromas; species Dromas ardeola. Next base: position 168,938 of record VYZM01011090.1, on the reverse strand, counting down.
GAACTGATGTGCTGGAGTAACTTCTTAAAATCCTAGCTGGATTGCAGTCAATGGTAGAATTTCTGTCGAATTCAGTGAATCTGTAATTTGTTCCTCAGGCTGAGGATCATTTGTTCTAGTTTACCTACAGCAAAAGAATCAACTTTTTTTTTTTTTTTTTAAACTGAAAATAGTGCAAAAGTCACCTAGCCATCATCTTGAAATTCACTTATGGTAATAATTTTTTCCTTTATAAGGAAATCAAAAGCATGCCATTAAGACTTGATGCCAAAGGTTAAATGACTACACCCTGAAACAATGACAGTTTTGATAAACCAGGTTTTTGCATTTACAAGCACGTCTCCGCCATTGGTTCACAAAAATAACACCAATGGTGGTACCTATCAGTAGTTCCTCAAAGGAAAAAGCAAGCCCTTAAGTCAGAGCTGAGCTCACATGAGCGTTGAATTAAGACCCATTAATACCATTATTAGTACTTCGGCTCAGCAACACATTTATAAACTAAAGAGATCTTAAGTTATCTTTGCCTACCTTGAGCATACAAAGTAAGAACAGCCTGAATGGCTACATACACCCCAGAAAACTGGTATGTCTCAAACATAACCTGTAAGATGAAGGCAAAAAAATTAACATCCAAAACAGGCCAAATACTTAAAAGAAATTTCAGAGATGTTTGAAAACCGTATTTCTAGAATTCTGTATTTTTGCTAATCAAAAATACTTTCCAAGAAATTTCATCACACAGATCCTACACAAACATTAGAAACCCACTTGCTTTATGGCACCAAGTAGCACATTCAGTTCTATACCTTACCTGTTCACACAAGACAAGCCATATGAAATATTCCACATCCATTTAGCAATGAAAGCGAATACTTAGAAGAAACCCACACACCAATTTCTGCAGCTTTACTAAGCCATTTTCCAAAGTGCTTAATGAGTGGGAGGCAGTACTTGTAGACCAGCCAAGTACTTCATTACTGAAGCGTGACTTGGGAATGAAGTGTTTGTTAAAGGTGTATGCTCTAAATCTAATGAAGTTTTTTTTATTCTTCCTATCAGCCCTTACAGACTTTGTACAACTGCAGACTATGTCAAGTAAAGACCAAACAGACTCCCACGCGTATGGGTCTAGAATCAGGCCAGTGTCACAGGTTGTTCTCTGCATCTGGGCCGCCGCCTTCCCTTCTTTAAAGCACAACTGACGGCAAACTTGTAGAATTAGTGCAAAACCCACTTCAATGGAAACAGCACAGGTAGGGCTAACTCTGTTACTACATACAGAAAACCACAGGTTTGCAGAACTCTTACTGAAACACGAAAAATAACTGCCTGTCTTGTAGATTAGGCTCCCCTAACCATTGAACTAGTTTCAGTGAAGAAACAGTCTCTAAGATTAAAGGATGTACAGTTTATAAGATCTTGGCTTCTTTATAAACACAAAAAAGGCCAAGTAAACAAACCATACTGTACAGCACTTTTCCACTCAAAATGCTTTACCAGGAAAAACGGATGAACTCTGATTATTCCAGTACATACAGAAGTTTTGCTTTTGCTATTCTGCAGCCTCCTGAGCACTTTTGCAATTTCTAGGGTTAGAAACTGATTAAATCCTAAGTACTCCCACAGCTCAAGTAAAAGATATCCAAATATTTTTAAAGAAAAAAAGGTGGTGCCTGACAATTTTAGAATTCTGAACTATTTAAAGACGCTCCTCTGTTAGAATACCGTGATTTTAAACGGCTGGCCCATAGCGAAAAAACTGATCCTTGCAAAGTCAAGTTAATTATTTCATAGCTGTATCGAGCACACTGCAAAACCCCTATAAGGACTGATGATGTCTTTCTCAGGATATTTGCTGTGAGCGTGAAGTATAGCAGAAGTCAAGCGGAAAGGGACCCAGAGAGGGTGAGCTGCAGAGCACCCTGCCATGAGAACATCACACGTTGGGTTTTTAATCAACCCCCAATGTGAACTGGGTAATATAAAAGGAAATTTAATACAGTAGTCAGGCGCATGGGCTAAGGATAAGCAAGACATTACAAGGCTGGCTAGTAACTTCCGTACTGCCCACAATTTCGCACATATGCAATACCTTCAGAAACAAGAAGCAGAAGTGTCAGAAGTGTCTGCCAGAAAAGGAACAGTTGAAAGGGCAGCTACTCAAAAAGCGATCCCATTTGAGCAGTAGTTGTCTAAAACCAGCACTATTCCAATGGATGAGTCTCTCAAACAACCTGAGTGCTCACAAAATGAAAAACTAATTTAAGAAAAATCTAAATCATCATCTTCATACAACAAAATGAATATTCAAATGGCATTAGTTACTGCCTTCACATGTTGTACTAAACCCTAGAAGCCACAGCAAAACCCTTTTATAACCTATATGCAGGCCTTTGAGGGGGTTGTTTTTCTTTCTTTCAAGACATCTAGGTCTGTTCTATTTGACATGAGATATGCCTTGATGGGGGACATAGGCATTAACAAATCTTAAGATGTAAACACTGAGCAAGATGTTCAGAAAAGATTCTTCTTCTCATGACAGCAGCTTTTGGATTACCTACAAAGTGATGTTCTAANGGGGGGGGGGGGTGGAAGATCAAGAATACTAGGTTGGGATTAAGAGAAGCGACTGTGCTAGAGTATCTTCACAGCTACATGATACGCCATTACAGTCCAGGTGCTCCTGGGAGTATTACAGAATGAGAACGCAGCAGATAACTAGAGACAAACAAACAGCAAACACTCACTTAAGCTGAGGACCAACCAGTGTCTTGTAGGTGCTACGAAAGAAACAGCACTTCTTAAATATATGTATTTTACAATATAGCTATTGTGAACACTTGCTGCTGCTACTACGTAGCTGAGTTGATGGAGCGATGGAGTGAGGAGAGAGAATTATCGGAAGTAGAATGAAGTCCTTTGTGTATAATTATCTATAATCTTGATATGGTCCAGATGACTAAGCTTTTCTTCTAAAATGTTGCTGCACTGTATCACAAAATGGAGAGCCATTATTATATTTACTGTAGGCTTTAGGAAAACTCTTAGTTCAGTCCTCTGCTTCATACTGAGCTAGCCTTCCTGAAAAGGAGTCGTCCATGTCAAAAATGGAGAGATTGTAAGTATGTTGCAGTTAAAAACTAAATATTGCTACTCTTCATAACACTGTGATCCATTCAAAATGTTAATAGAAACAATGAGCTTCTCTTGAGCTTCTCTTTAACTCAAATTTGAATTTACAAAAATGGATTCTAGGTCTCCCTAATCCTCTGGATTATGATTCAGTATCCACCATCTCTGGAGTGGTTTTAAAAAAGCAAGTGGAGCAATACAAATTTTTTATCAGGCTTCAGAAGCCATGCAAGACTTTTGAATTTATGGTATAAAATTACTAAGTCCCAGAATAACTAAAACCCAGCCTTTTGTGTTTAGCAGGAAGGCAGAAACAAGAACACTATTGTAGACAGCTGAAAAGCAAAGAAGGCTGAACAGGAAATTCAACCATTCCTGCTACATGGAGGCCACCCAGAATAATCTGCTATGTCTATCACACCGCAGCTGACTGATACACAATAGACGGTATTACTAACGTTGCATTACATAATACTTCGGTAACAGGTCCCTAATGTCCACAATTGCTAAGAAATGCTGAATTCAGATTGTACAGTTTGATTTTTTTCACTTAAGTTTTTCCAACTTTACTATACTTCACTTGCTCCCAAGTCACTGAAAGAAAAGAGCGCAAATATATTCACTGCCACACTGCGGAAAGCACTGCTGGAGCTGTGACAACAAAAGAATTTTAAAGGAAAGGTCAGAAGGTAATGATAAAGGTAAATTCTTATTAGACTAAGCAACAGATTTGGGAAAAATACATATACACAAAGCTTTCATATTCAAAGTTCTGATAAATGGATAAGGTTTCAGATTTAGAACCCATTTTTCCTGCCCTATCAGCTACTCTTAACACTACATTTTTTTTAGTTACATTTTTATTACACTGAACACTTATATTAACTGAAAATACCTGTGATGCCTGAGAAAAAAAAACCCAAACAATGAGACAGGAAACTAAAGTTTTTGTTCTTGTCAAACATTACTGCTCTTCAAAATCACGTCTTTGTCACATGGTACTAGAGCTAAACAATATATATTTGACAACCTGCATTAATGTAAGGTTCAGATGGAGCTTAGGTCGCAGAGGACAGCACTGTAAGATCGAGGATCCAAGAACCAGGCTTTCCTTCTTAGGAGGCTTTAATTGATAACCCCTAGCATTAATCAAAGATTAGTGAATTGGTTGTCATCACACCTTTGTCTCAGCTACCTCCAACAACACTGCTCCATCTGGTAGGCATCATCTTGCTCAAGCCTCAACCTCCTCTGAAGCATTACTGGCTTACAGAAGTCCAAGTCATCTAAAGTAATTAATATTCATCTAATAGCTAGAATTGGCTATATTGATATATATCTTGGATACATGAAGATAAACATGTATTTCCAATTCTGCATCTTACTGGCGATATGGCTTGAGCCTGCTTACAGCTTTTGAATAAAGTCAGCTTGTTTGAATTTAACCACAGTAGCCTTCATGGCTGTCGCTGAGGATGAGTTTTGGTTAGAAAACAGGAGAACTGCTTTGCCTCAGACAGTTACAAGGTGTTCCAAGAAATTAAAATCTCTTAGCGATGCCTCAATGACAGTATATATCAGTTTCTACTAGATCGACATACCTCCACGATCTTCTCCCTATTTTTAGTTGGATTCATGGGAGGTTCTGTGAGTAGTATTTTACAATTTTTTGTGTCAATATTAAGTTTTTCTGGTCCAAACGTGTAATCCCAGAGGTGCTTCATATCATCCCAGTTCCGAACTATGCCATTCTCCATTGGATAATTAACTTCCAGCATTGATCGTAATTCACTTGCTTCATCGCCAACCATGAGATCCTGTAAAATTTTAACACAGAAACTTGTCAGTGCTTGCAAAGTTTTCCAAACACCAAAATCCTCAAGAATGACAGTGAACTGCTCCAGCCTGTGTCCAACTGTGCTCTTAAACAATGCCCACATTTTAGAATAATTTTCAGGTACTTAAGAGAAAAGTAGGATATATTTTATGCAGTATTTAAATTTGGTTGTTACCCATCCCAAACCTTTTCCAAAGTAAGCTTTGTTAATTCCATTCTCCAATTAACCTTAAACAAACCAATAAACCCTGCTATAGCTAGGCCACAAAGACCTTTATAAGTACAGATGTTTCTCCACTGACACCTCCAAATTCTTCAATCAAATACTAATTTCAAAAGGCCAAGATGCAAAATAGCACATAAGGGTAGTAGGTGGGATTGGCAGAATATTTTTCCATGCATGTTGCAAATTTCTATGCACAATACCAAAAAAGGAATAATGAGTGGTGAATAAGCATACCGAACAGTAGCAGAAGCAAATAAGAGATTAGAAATTCCACACTAGACATTAAAAGAAACAATGGTTTACATATTGCCTATGTCAGTAGGGTGCAAAGAGACATATCTAAAAATAAAATATACCCTCGTCTGTTCCATGCCAGAAGTCTCAAGCGAAAAACCCCAGTAATGCATTCTTACACAAATATAACCAACTAATGCATAGTCTGTATAGTCATTTCGCACCGATTAAGCAATCTGTTTCTTAAAGTTAGTTATGCAAACATTGCACATTCAAATTAGTAGCATCATATCTTCTCCTTTCCCACGTATTTCCCAGAGGAAGTATGCACAATAACATCTTATCTTTGCTTCCTATTATATCCCATACTTTTCTAAATAAACCTTAACTGACTTGCTCATATTTAGCCTGTAAGAGCACATTTCTAAATACCAAAAACACTGTTTCCATACTAGTATTATATTCATTTCATTGCAAAAAAACCCAGCTTCATACAAGAGTATGCCACCAGTTTGCAGTTACTGTGGCATAGAAAACTTTGACGTGAGGGTTACTCAACCTACTAATTCAATGCTAGGGAAAAAAGATGCACAATGAAAAATCCAGCATCCAGTTTACAAGTTTCCTTTTATAGAAGTAACCTAAACAGTTACTGTTGACCATAAAAAAGGAAGTTAAATGAAAATAATTTAAATCAAACCATTCCACTTCCACCCCCTCTCCCTGACAAGGCATTTTATTTGTTCTCCCTTCCACAGTAGGTCACACATCAGTTCTCTACTGTACAGAAGACAAAAGCCAAGACTCTAACATTTTAAATCAAATGTACTCTAGTGAAACAGTACTATGAAAACTCCACCACACAGCCATGTTACTCCTGAGAATTCAAGACAGCAGAAACTCCACCAGTTAGCAGAATCAGAAGTCTTTTTTGTGCATTATTCTCTGAGGATCTTTGCTGCCGAACAGGACACAGTCCAGGGAAAGCTGCTATTCAAATGTGCAACAGAAGTTGCACAAAGCTTTCATGTCCTTTTAAAATGAAGTTAAAGGCCAGAACAACGATTCTCCAGAGCACGCTAACAAACATGCGCACTTCATAGCTGAAGAGGAAGAAGGACAGCACAACTGAATTTGCAGAGAGGAACCCGTATCATGATATTCAATGTTTCCACCACTTTGGTACTCAGTAATATTTCTCTAACTGAAATCTGAAAGTTTTTTCAAGCTCTTCGTTTGTAATGTTAAATAGAGCAATTTCTACTGTTAAAGATGCCAAGTTCACGTCCATCTTTAAGAGTTATTCTGAACATCTTGCAAACCTACACGTTATGTAGCATTTCGAAGCAATACATAGAATACTCTCATTAATTAGTTGCTAGTAAACCAAAGCAATGAACAACGTCCAAAATAAGTATGTATTCAAATGTAAAATGTAGAACGAGACAAAACAATGAATAGCATCAAAAAATAACATAACAGCTACTAGGTCCCATCAAGCAAAAATGGTAAACAAACAGCACAGGGGCACCTCACTTACCATCTTTTTGTTATTCTACTTCAACAGGTCAAGAAAGGTGAAGAAAGAAGGTAGAAGCAAGAAAGTCAGAAAAGGCCTAAATGAAATTCTCAAATTATTTTAAGTACACAGTAGAAATAGGCTGAAAAGAGACGCACATACAGCAGGAAATGATCTGAGTTAGTTTAGTTAGAGCCAAACTAACATTCTCAGGATCTCAGATTAAAATGTCTCTTTAAAGGAAGCTATAGCTACATGTCAGTGGCATGTCATGTTTAAGCATCTTACATTGCAAACAAGATCAGTGTATCTGCCTATTTCTCATAAATAGGGTTATGTGCATAAATATTCTGTAACACTGGAGTTTTAGCCCGGGCAACGCGTTTATCTGAACTAGACAAGACTCTGCACAAGGCATTTGACCTTAACTAGCTCTGACATTTAAATTTTGTTTTAAAAATTCCGCTTTAAATACCCGAGAACTGAAAACTGTGACATAAAAGCATTCACCTATAAGCAGGCTAATCTGTGCATGTATTATGGAACAAATAACCAAAAAGAATCAAGGAAGAGATATTTACTTAAATTATGGCATCTACTCTCAGAATGGAAATAAGCAGTCATGAAGTGCAGTAGTAAGAGCAGTGTCTCAAAGCTCTTTCCCTATAGCAAGCTATGGAGGTAGGAAAATACGATACTAAAGCAGCCAGGAAGCACTATGAGAAATTTGAAGTGTATGTGTACAAACATTGCCCAAAATCATACTAAAGCCATTTTCATGAGTACTGAGATTTTTTCTCCTTTGATTAAATTTACTTTGAGTAACCTAAACAGTCACAAGCCGTCTGATGACTATCAGCGCCATTAAGGGAAATCTACTTATTCTGCACATTGTGTCAGAGGAAAAGCGTGTAGAGTTTCTGGCAGCTGCCTTTGCCCGGGCAGTACCAAAGAGGCTGGTCAGAGCGTGGCCCTCTTCCTCACTTCAAATCCAGAGAACCACCTTCTCCAAACTGTCTTTGGCAGAAACTGAGCAGAACTGCAGGACATGGACTACGGCTCAGCAGGTCACTGGGTTTGATATGCCCTAAAATCCTGATTGCTTTAACTACTCAACAGTTCCGCCTTACTACAAAGGAAACCTGCTTCCCCAAACCTGCTTCAAAGCTTGCCAAGCCAGTAAAAGCTAAGAGCAGCACCTGTGCTTCTGATTTTAGAGTTTTAAGGTTGCAATTTTCAGCAAACTAATCTCAGTAATAACTGAATTTTTGTGTTTATGTCATAAACTGAGGACTCTGAGTAGGAGAGAAAGCTACATCCCTGCTGCTGTTTCCTTCCAAAAGGAAAACATGGACAAAGCAACTTGAAATCAGCAACTCAATAGATGGATGATAACCAGTTTTGATCCGCTTCCAGATTCTTTTCACAGAGTTTCTGAATTTCACAGGAATGACAGCTTTTCTGAATAGTTTTGAAAAGTTAAACTGATAATCTTCTTGACAGCTTCCTTTACTCAGTTTTAAACTTATCCCATAAGAATTTGCAGTGAATGGCTAGAATTAAGTTTTGGCATAAAACTCATCTCCTAAAATACAATTTTTTAGGAAATCTGCAAGAATCTCACAAAGAAAAATGGCACTCACACTTAAAAAGTCTTCCTACTGTATTATCCTACCAGGAAACCCAAAGTATCTGTGGCAGGGATTTCTTCTCTTGATACAGTTTCCTTAAGAAAGAGTGACAAGCTATTAAAGGCAGATGGTATAAAACTTCTAGGAAGAGTATAGATGCCATTTATACTCTCTAAAATACACCATGCTCAAGCAGAAGATGGGCAATGCATGCGAAATTATAGTTTACTGGTTCTTTCACACTAATCTCATAGCAACTAATCACTTACACCTCCTATCTTTTCAATTCAACACTGTCATCTGTAATGATATAAACTAATTTATCAGGTAATCACAGGATACCAAAACTGGAGGGACAGGCTGTATCAGATCAGCTGGAGAGAAAACATGACTTCAACAATGAGATTCCATGCAAGAGAGTTGGTGGGGTTTTTTTTAACTTAAGACTTGTAAATCACTGCATAACTTTCATAAAACTCTACCAGCATCTTTTTGGAGAAATTAGTTCAAGTAGATATCTGAAGAAACACTTCTCTCCATGTCTTGCAAGAAAAAGGAAGATGTTTTCCCTCTTCTTTCAAAAACTCCCATCTACTGTGAAGGGGAAAGATCTCCATCCTTTCAACCAAATTGTCCTAGCTGACACAAGGTAAGTGCAGTATTAAAAAAAACAACAACAAACAAACAAACAAACAAAAAACCCCAACCAAACCAAACCAGAAACAAAATGCATTTTGGAAAGGTCTGATGTCTTTCATCCTCTTGAATTCCTAGTATGGCCTTCTGCTGATACTACTAACTTTTTACAGGCAGCAGCAGAAACCAGATAACTGAAGTTCTCCTTGTCGCCCACAGGGTTCTGAAAACAAGGAACAAGACTGGGCACATTATTTTTTTTTTTTTACTTTTTACTAAGCTGCTGCTCAGAAGCAACAAGGAAAGCAAAACTGAAAGCCTGTACGTGTGTGGTTCTACTTGACCTTCACTAGCCAAAGTGAGGGCTTCTACAGTTCTGCATTGCCTCCTGCTTTCCCCTCAAGTTCCTCCTTCTGCCTTCCTCTCAAACCGGAGCTTGCACAATTGTCTAGTAAGGCAGTCAAAACTTTACCTGACAAAGAAATCGCTCTTTTTCAGCTGGATCAGCTCACTAAAGTGTCTCACCACATGACTGCACAAGCAGTACAACCAGCACAAGGTAAGAATGTGTGGCAAGAAGGTAGGATGTGACCACATCAGGGCCAAGACACTTACTGAAGCCTGTATTGCAGAAGCAACTACTAACATTTGAAGTGTTACTCTGTAATGACAAAATAAAATGAGAAAGGACAGCTCCACAGATTTCAGAAAAAGATGCTCAAACAGTGGTGTCCCCGCCATTCCAAGCTTGGAATAACATCCCAACATGAAGTAGCCTGACCACAGCCTCCACTGGTGTGGAGTACCTACGTCTATCAACAGCAAAAAGAAAAGAAAACAAAACCAATAGAAACAATGAAATGCAAACACAACCAAGGTTAAACATCTCATACAAGATCACAGATGATCAACTGCGAGTAGAAAACAAACAGTATAGAAAGACCTGGAAGCTCCAGCAGTTCTTCAGCATTGTCTCAGAATCCCACCGTACAGTTTGGTGACAAACATCAACCACTTCCATCTGATTTCTGCCTTCTAATCTTGACATCTTTTACGTATTGGCATTTGAAGCCCCTTTTTGCCCAGAATCACTTGAGCCCTACCTCAGCTGGACTATCTGAAGGCCTCCAGTGCTTCAGATTACAGTCTTAATAACTTTGTAGTTTGTGACAAGCTAAAACCCAATACAGAAATGAATCAAGAGATACTGAAACAGCATAAAGGCGAATTAAGGAAAAAGCATTTCCAAACATTACATAAGTCAAAAGCTGTCCTAAATATTTTTATCTGTCAGAAAGGAATAATAATGAAAAACAAACAAACAAACTTACCTTGATTTCAATGTTTCCCACTTTAGCAGTTGATCGTATAATGGGTCTTCCAACCAAAGCTGGAAAAATGTGTTCCGGAAAATTTGAGCCTGCATAGCCGCATTTCACAAACTGAAAAGGAATAAATAATTTTATCAGAATATGCTTTACTTTAGTTTACCAATAGAAACCTGGTTTGGGGTTAAAAAATTAGAACCCCAAATTTAAGAGTATGTATCCCACTGGAAACCAATTAGAGCTATACTTTCAAACCAATTTTACACATTTCAGATGATGTGTACATCTGTAAAACTGAATTAAAGTATCTTACAGAATGTTTTCTGAATCAGACTGTCAGACTTTTGAGAAACAGTATTAAAATAACTAAGTACGTTGAGAGGTGTAAAAGAGCCCAGTGTTTGAATTTGGATTCCTGCCACTCTATAAAAAAGTTCTCTAGCAATCCGAAACACATCATTTTGTAATGGATCACCTCGTAACGAGTACCCAATGCGACCAAATTAAATCACCTCTCCAATTAGAGCACACAGTAGCATACCAAATTACACATCAGGAAAAACAAAACCTTGTGAATTCAGGTGTTATGCTGGTATAAAAAGCGTTTGACAGTGAACTAGCAGACAGTTGGTGCAATTCAGATGGATCTCTCAGAGTTTCATAATTTTCAGGGCTTCATTTAAGGAGAAAGATACGAGTTTGCAGTAAGCACTTCTAAAACCAACAGCACAACCAAAACCTCAGCTGATGGTAGTTCACACCAAACAGGATACTCTGAAAGAGTGTTTGTTACCAAAATATGCATGAAAGGAAGCTTTGTACCACTGGGTCCCAAGATAGTATATACACTAAGAAAACAGCGAGGATTAACTGAGTGTAAAA
>VYZM01011090.1:124623-152060 GCA_013398915.1 Dromas ardeola | reverse complement strand
GCCGTCCCGACACCGACACAGACCCGGCCGCCACCGCCGCCGCCTCAACCTCCGCCGGGCCCCCTCCCGCTCCGCTCCGCGCGCACCCGCCGGAAGCTGTCAGCCGCCCGCCACCGCCCAATCAGCGCGGCGACACCCCCTCGCGCGGCCGCCCGCCTCTTCCCGCCCCCGTTGCCATGGCGACGGCCCCGCGGCCTGCCCCGGCCCGCTCCCTGACAGGAAAGCGGCCTCAAAAACGAGCCCGACAACCGGGTTTATTTTTTTAATTTATTTTCGCGTTTCGCCGAGGCCCCGACGGGGAGAGATAGACAGACCCTTCCTCTGCCGCCGCAGGAGCGCAGCATGAGGTGCCCGGGGCAGCCGCGGCACGGAGCCGGGCGGGAGCAGCGTCCCCCGCCTCATGAGGAGAGCAGGCCGCAGGCCCCGGGGGCAGCCCGCACGCCTCCGGGCTGAGGGGCTTCCCCTCTCCCTCCGGGCTGAGGGGATGTCGACCTGCCCGCCTTCATCTGGGCTGAGGGGCAGCCCGCCCGCCCACTCCTCTCACACCTTCCCCTCCACAGCAGCCTGCGTCTAAATGGGTCTGTCTGCCAGCTCTCCTTGCGCTGAGCGAAATTAGGCAGCTGTTAAAGAACTATTTATCATTTCAGCCTAGGGGGAAAGGGGACTACAGGAAAGATGGGGAGAGACTCTTGATCAGGGAGTGGAGCAATAGGACAAGGGGGAATGGTTTTAAACTGCAACGAGGGTAGATTTAGATGAGAAATGAGAAAGAAATTCTTTACTATGAGGGTGGTGAGACACTGGCACAAGTTGCCCATAGAAACTGTGGCTGCCCCATCCCTGGAGGTGTTCAAGGCCAGGCTGGACGGGGCTTTAAGCAGCCTGGTCTAGTGGGAGGTGTCCCTGCATATGGCAGCGGGGTTGGAACTGGATGGTCTTTAAGGTTCCTTCCAACTCTAACCATTCTATAATTAATATTGTGTTATTTCATAGCTCAACATCCCAGAAGAGCTTTTACTCTCCCCAAGAGGTTTTGCCCAGGTCTGCTTGGCAAACAGTCTGCTAGACTTTGAATAAAGGAAAGAATAAGTTTGAACTCCTGGCTTGCCCCTGACAGCCCGGTATTTTTTTCTTTTGTTGCCCAAAATTCCACTGACTTCCACGAGACTTGAGAAGTCAGGAACAAACTCCCACTGTTTACTTCTCTGCCATGAGCTGTATCGATCCGCTATGAACAGTGACCTGTTACAATTAGACATAGCAGAAAATACTATAATCCCAAGGGATTTTTTGTAGTTGTATTTATATGAGTTACATATAAATAATGGTGGTTGTAATGTTCTCTGCCTTGAATTTTACAAACTAGTGAGAACAATCAAATTTTAAAAATACCAGAATATAGGTCATAATATTTGACTTTTTTTTCTTTAATCACATCCAGATATTGAGAATAAGAAGACAGGGCATTACCTAGTAGGATGAAGAGGCTATACAAACAAACATGCACTAATCCAGTGCCATACAGCTATAATGGAAGGACATCCTGGTCACTCTGGAGCAGTAGCAGCTTTACCTGGGTAGGAACTGCATTCTAATTTAGATATGTTTAACATTCATATTTTAATCTATTTTTCAGGGCATGACGTTTTGATATTTAAACAAGTAAAGGGTTTACATTGCTGGTTGAAGCCAGATGCATCAAGCAATTGCCCAAAAAGCCTGCTCTTTGTCCAGAAAAATTAGTTAATCTGTATATCTGAAATCACTCGTCTGCTTGAACCCAGCATGGAGGGCTCAGACAGGGAACTGCACCCCGTTACCTGCTCTGCTGTTAGACTTGCTGGGTAATTCTGGACACATCACTTAACCTGCCGGTGTCTTAGTTTCAGTAAGCTGGATATGGTACCATGCTGTGTCATACTAATGCTCATGAGTAAAGCATCTGCAATCACTGAATGGAAATGTTTCATTTTGGGTTCAAATAATCTATTATTGATTTGTTAGACAGAATTCTTCATTTTTCCTCATGTACAGTGATGGCAAAATTTACTCTGCTTTGGGGCAAACTATGTTTTAATTTGGCAGACCTGAAGAAAAAAAGAGGAGACTAAAGAGCAGACTGCCTTCACTAACTTTTCTGAGATTAATATTCACTAGATCATTCTATATGTTTAAGATTTTAATTTTATTACATTAATTTACACCCCCTGTAACCTTTACCACATGAGCCTTTTCCTACCAGGGATTTAGACTACTAAAGACAATGCTGTATGGCAAAGGGTTAGTTTGAGAACTGCAGTCAGAAATTGCAGCGTAAATAAAGTCGAGAAACAGTGATACTGAAGTCTGCCAATCACTGCAAAATAAATGGTTAATTTGCTGCTTCTGGCATAGCATATAAGTTTACATATCAAATGGATACAATTTCTGTACCGGAAATAGGCCTATAAAGGAGGAACTTATGTACTGCGTGGTACAGTTAGTAAATCCATTGCTGTTCTTGCTACCAACTCTTGCTGTCAATTGTTGGATAGCCTTAGAAGATTTTGGTGTTTTCTTAAAGGTCACGTACAACACAGGAGAGGAAATATAATGTGGTCTGAACAGAAAACTATTTTAAAATTTCTTATACTAATTTAGTTGAACTGAGATATTACTTCTTGTTCTAAAGAAAAAAAAAAGCAGTGTTTGTAGGAAGAAAGTTGCAGAGCAACCTTGTCAGTAACAGGGAGGGAAGTTTTGTTGTGGTCTGTACTTGTCAGTGTCATTTTCTGCGAGCAGAGTAACAGAGAATGTCTTCTTCATGCCAGTGCATCCACTGGTGTGCCAGTGGTGTTTAATTAAACACCCCAGAGATCCTGTGCAGTATCGGTATTTGTGAAGTACTTGAGCTGTGCTAATAGTACAGTGTACGTATAAATAAATCATAGCTGCAGAGATTTAATTTAATTACACCCAAAATACACAGGAATTGGAATTTCTTTTGTAGGTCAGCCACATGATGCAAAGAAATCTTGAAGTGGAACAGCTTAAAAAATCAGTGAATTGATGGGTGAAAATATAGGGTACCATATACCTTTGAATTATCTTATTTGTGTATATATTGCACATGTTCCATTCTAGTGTGTATTCTAGTTAGTGCAACTTGCTTAGAAGGTTGTAAAGAAATAAGCGAATAGAAGAATATATTTTTTTTCTATTTTCAGAGTAATTTTGTATAGATACTTCATAACTTAGGTTTTTTGCAGTAAGTTGAAAAATAATCTTTGCATAATACTGTGCAAGTAGGAGGTTTATCTTCCAAAAAGCTAGTGTCTGCTCGCTGCTGCTTGTAGAGCCATGGAGAGAACTACCCACAGTTTCCTTGTAGGAGAAGGTGTGGTGACTTGCTGTGACTTTTGCAAGACAGCAAGTCTTTGTGATAGAAGATAATAAAAGTATGATGACTAAGCAGAGTGCTGAAGCTTATCAGATAAAGTACTACAACTATTTTATACTGACTTTAATAGATTTTTATGAAGTGGACGATTAAGTGCTCCATGCTTCTCCTAATGTGCAAGCATAGAGAAACCATATGAACAGAGTCAGGAAATACTTAGAACAGAACAGGAAAATGAGTTATGGGGACAGATGTCCCACAGCTCATCTCAGTATAGCAGAAGAAGGAGGGTCTAGGAGGAACAGAGACATCTTTCACGCAGCGCAGCGAGCAGTGTATTTCTTAGTCCCACTTTCACTTCCTACGGAGCCCTCTCTCTCAGTGTAGGTGTACAGGATTTGCACATGCCAACTCTGTGCTGGTTGGGGAAACTGAGGCCAGTTCCTATGTTGATGAGGGCAGTTCCAATGTTATTTTGTCAGAGCAGGGGAAAGACATTCTACCTAAGTATTAGAATTAATCTTTTATCTTCCTTAATCTGTTCTGTTTCTTATTGAGGCATTTTACCTTTGTCTCAGAATTATTTCCTTACTTTACCAAAAATAGAAGATTAGAAATATTCACAGAAAGTGTCCCGTAGAATTGAATAAACACTGGATATAATTTGCTGGATTTATGAAACAGTGGATATAGTAAGTTAAAAACATTCAGGAAGTCTGAATACTTGTAAATAGATCATGGTTTATAGGGCAGATAAGCCCCCAAGAGACACACCTCCAACATTGTGTGACTACCTCATTAGCATTAAGGGACTCTGACCTTTGCCAAATCTTGAATATCTAACTTTCCTGGTTATCAAAACCAACCTCACTCAGGTGCCAGAAGCAGTGTGGTTGTGGTAGCCTATGCAGGATAATTTTCCTGCTAAGAAAAGACAACTCTGGTGTCAAACTGTGTCAGACCAGAGTGCTCAGCAGGCCTGGATTTCTATAAAGGACAAAAGGGTCTGGATTCTCCTCCCTATAAGCACCACCCATTCTGAGTCATCTGAGCTGGAAGTACTGGCATAATCGCAAAACATCTTCAAACAGATGGTATGATCCAGTGTAGGTTACACTAGGATTCTTGAGTGAGATATTTGGCTGCTTAATTAAAATACAATGGGGACAGGATTTTACTGCTGGGGATTTTTCACTAACATTTCTTCACAAGGGGGACAAAATGTTTTTCTTCTTTAGTGTCACAGGGTTACAGAGTGTGAACTTTTACTTTTGGTGACTCGTTTCCAGATAAACATAAGAACAAGTTGTAAAAGTCACTCTGTTTTTTAAATTCAACCCAAACTCGGTTCCATGTAGCATCTCTAGCATGTATCGCATCTGCCATTCAAAATTTTTAAAACACAACTTCAAAGTTATTTTATAAAGTTCAGACATTGCAAATCATAATGAATTTCGATCACTGTATATATGATGATGCTTTGTCACAAAGGTCCAGACTCCTGCAGGGCATATACTTATGTTGATTTCACTGAAAGTTAGAGGCCACAAATAGTTTAATGGTAAAGAAAATCTGCCTTTTCAGCTACGGCTTCTTATTTGAAACACTTTAATTTCTGATTACCTAAGCTGAAGCACTGAAATGCGGAGAGGAGGTGTGTTAGACACTGGACACCTCACTCATGGTAAGCCTCTGGATGCTCTGGACCCTGCTCTCCATTGCCCTAAATGTTTTGTAGTTGTTGAGGCGTGTGCAGCAGATGCAAAGTATTAATAAATCTGAATTCTCCGCTTACATCACCGGTAACTTTCGAGGGACACTTTGCAGTGATATAAATGATAACCAATGGAAATTCAGAGTTTGAGAAATCAGATTTGCAGAGATTTTGAATTCTTTTTATACCAGCTGAAGTCAATATTAAAACTCGGATATTAAAGTCTGGCAGGCAAAGGTGGATTATCCAAAATTAGATGACACCTCTGAAAAGATAATTGTAAGTGATTATCTCATAGGGGAAGTCCGAGACAGAGCCAAGACTGGAATCTAAATCATCTGACACCCGCTCCTGTGCATTAACTACAACACTAATTTTTTAATACTGTGAGCTGTCTAGTTCCACGTGAAGATGAGTTATGGGGAGAGTAAATTAAAGGTAGCATTGAAGTGTGTTATAAGGATGTCTTATTTTAGTAGGAATACTTAGAAAAGGAAAAAAGCTCCAGAGAACATGACACCTGAGGTAACAGTAACTTATGTGTATTATTTAACTAGTCTGTATTTACTTGCAGTAATGACTTTGTGATAAAGTATGACCTGAACAAAATGAAATCATTGGTAATCGAGCTAGCTTGCATTTGCGTACACATATATGTGACAATAAGGATACTGAATTTGTGATCAAAAGCACATTATTGTCAGCACCCCACTGTGATAGATTGATCTGTAACAACTATTATGTACTTAACACCTCATGTATAGTTTTCATAGAGATGACATCCTGCAATGTATATAGATATAAGTGATTCAAGATCCAGTGTATATTTTAGGATGTGTGCAGGACTGTATGGAGTCTAGTTCCAGATAAGGATGAGTTATGGGGAGAGTAAATGAAAGGTAGTGTTGAAGTATGTTATAAGGATGTGTTATTTTAATTAATTTGAGGAAAAAAATAATCTGTACATACTAGAAACTAGACAGCAGTGAGTTTTTCCATTTCTCCTATGAAGAAAGGCTGAGAGAGTTGGGGTTATTCATCCTGGAGAAGAGAAGGCACCAGGGAGACCTTACTGCGGCCTTCCAATATATAAAGGAGGCTTGTAAGAAAGGTAGAGAAAGACTGTTTACCCAGGCCTGTGGTAGTGACAGGACAAGCAGCAATGGTTTTACACTGAAAGAGGGGAGATTCAGATTAGATACGAGGAAAAAATTCTTTCCTGTGAGGGTGGTGGCACAAAAGCACATTTTGCCCAGAGAAGCTGTGGCTGCCCCATCCCTGGAGGTGTTTAAGGCCAGGCTGGATGGGGCTTGGAGCAACCTGATGACCCTGCCCATGGCAGGGGGGTTGGAACTAGGTGATCTTCAAGGTCCCTTCCAACCCAAACCATTCCGTGATTCTATGATTCTATATGAAAGCAACCCAAGACCTGCTTCAAAAATGGTGCAATTTCTTTTTTTGACTTTTTTTTTTCTTTCTTCCCACTGCCATGGCACAAGAGAAATCATACTTTCAGTGTTGAACTGAGAACTAGTGAGTACTGCCCTTGAAATTCCTAACTGCAGGCCTCTGGAAGCTACCCTGGTTTAAAAAAAGCTGAAAATTTACAAAGATTGAGAATGTAAATGGGGAAATAGCTCAAATAAGTAGATGCACCACTAGTTTAAAATAAAGAAAACCTCTCTTCTCTTGTTACGCTGAAAAATATCTGAAACTTTCAATTTGCAATTTTGTAGAGATTATTTGCCCTGTATTTCAAATTAAATAAGGCAAAACAGAAGGAAAAGGAAAGGAAATAAAGGTATTTTAATTTACAAATTGCAGGCGAAGGTTGGGTGTAGTCAAAACTTCTGTATGAGAATTTTTATACTTCCTTGCAAGGAGGATATTGAGGTCTCAAACTAGATAATAACACAGGAATGTGCATTCATTTACTTGGATTCCAGTAGCCACACTCATGAAGAGAAAGTCTCAGATGTGAATAAAGACTGTGAGGTTGTCACCTAATTGATTAGAAGCAAAGAACTGTCAGACATCTGAAGTGTGCAAAGCATAAGACTGTCCTCTAATTTCTCAATTATGCCAGTTTTGATGCCACTTTTACTTAAAGTTAGTATTAATCGTTGGGAAAAAAATGCGACCTTTCTCCCTTTAATCTTTTTCCCTTTAATCAATAGTGTATAAATGCAGTAGCACATTTCAGATGTCAGTAATGCATTTTTATCTGGCAATTGATTAATAAAATGGATAGGCCTGTCTGTTGAAAGACAGAACAGTGAGACACAGCATAGTGCTGCCTGAGAAGGAAAAAAATCTCTTTTTTTGGATTTTCATTAGGTCTAATAGCTTTGGATATCCGTGGAAATATAACTGTTTGTAAGCAGACACAACGTATTGCATAGTTGCTCTACTTCCTGTACCTTATGTAAATATTTTTGTCTGATTATTTTTGAAGAAACAGCCTTTCTACATAGAATTAGCTTTACCAGCAAAGGGAGTACTGGGAGAAGCACCCTGATCAGGTTACGCATCGGCCAGAGAGTGACTAGGGATTTAAGACAGGAGGTGGCGGTCTTGAGTAGCAACTCACCGCTGTCTCTGCTTAGTTTAGCTCAGATCCCAACTATAGTCAGAGCTGGGCACAAATAACTCCGGATCTGAGTCCTTCTTCTTAAACATTGCAATCACAAGCAGCTTAGATATTGAAGTTGGCAACAACTAGCTTTTTCCTTTGTGCCTGATAATTTAAAATGCAGCAAAGTTATTTAATAATTTGGGGTTTTTTGAGTTTTCCTAGATTTTTTTAATATTTGGATCAATAGTTGTAGAGGGAAAGACTGCCGCACGGTGGAGAGGCAGAATTTAATCTGTTTTATTCTCGTCTAGGATTTTTTATTCTAACTAGGAAAATCATGTTGCAAACAAGACTAACTCCCAATAAAATACTGTGTTGTTTTATTCAAATAAGAGGTGTGTCTAATTCTGGTCCTCCTTTTAAGTATCCTGGAAGGTTGGGTGATGCTTCATCCCCTGACTGCGGTCTACAAGCAGGTCATGAGGTACTTCTATCTCCCTCATGAACTACCACAAAGTAATGGCAAGAAAACCTACTTTTATTAATAATACCACTGATAGAAATTTTCTAATCAACAAATCAGCACAAAACCTTGCAATTACCCAGTCTCAGCAGAGAGGAGAACTTGATGACGTCATTGTTTTTCCCCTGTGAAAATGCTTAGTTGGAAAAAGATAAAAAAAGATTAAATGAATCACAGTGGCTACATCGACATCCCACTTCTAATCTTTATGAAGAATGTGAACAGTGCCTTTCACTGGGACGATCAAGATGTAACCAAGACAGTTCTGCAGCGTTGCTTATTTCCACTGGGTATTCATAGTAGGAATTTCACTTGTAAATTTTATTGTAAATTTTGTATATCTATTGATTGGTTTTCCCTACAGCCTTGCATTTTAAAAATATGTATTTTGGACCAAATCTCAATGTACATTTTTTTAATTCAGATGCACGTGAAAAGTCTTCCTTCAAAAGTTTTCAAAGCAACAAATCCTTCATATAAGTTGCAACTCTGCTCTACCTAGAAAGCATACATGCATGTAAGCCTTTATCCGTAACAGAACTGATTTTCTCAGCTTGTTTTCTGTCACAGCCTGTAGACAAAAAATACAGTCTTTTCTTTTTTCCCTGTGGCTTGAATCCTTCAGTTAGCCTGTGCATGCACAAATCTGTCTGCTCCACACAGACACAGCAGTCTACCTGGATGGCTCTGAATGCAAGGTCAGGTTTTCTATAGCAGTCCAGTCCTGTTAGAAACAGCAGACATCGTCATGAAACCTTTTGTTTAATCTTTTTATTAGACAAACATTTTCCTAAGTTTGCATAAGAAGTCGCCCAGCCATGGCTTCCACACAGTCTTTTAATAACTAGCAGGGTGTGGTGATTAAATTTCCTCAGAGGCTTTTCTTCCATCTGACTTCCAAAGAGTAATTTATTCCTCAGTTAACATCATTGCTTACTTGTTTTGTTTCTTCAACTCCTTCGCCTCTCGGAGATAGATCGGTGAGTAAATAGCTGTCTTTTTAGTGCAAAAAGTGGGTGGGGGGTGATTCTTTGAGCCTGATTCCCTAAAGAAATAAGGCTTATGTGATCATACTCTGTCTATCCTAACAGTCAGCACTAATAACATGGAACCCCGTTGGCCATTTCACTTCAGATGGAGGAGAGACGAGGACTCCAGTCTTCCAGCTTCCTAGCAATTTTATGAAAATGGATGGCTGGGAGGAGGAAAGAGATCCTACTACTACCTTCTAGTAAGGGAAAGCTTGCAGTGTGAACTCATTTCTTATTAGACAACTGAAAATTCATTCACACTCTCCTTTGAGGCACAGATGTCTGAGGCGCTGGTCTTCACTAGTTAGTTGCATTGCTGAGAATTTATTTATGTGGGGACAGCTCTCACTTCAGTGGACACTAGCAAAGACAAGACACAGGCAGTATTTGTACTTTGGGTATCCAGAAGTTCTGCAGTGAGATGATAGCTATCACAATGGGAATGCATACCTCTCCTTTGTAGTGAATATGAGGCTGTGCCTCTTATGTGTAGATGGGTACCTGCATGTGGTTGTCATGGCGCTCTTTCAGATAGCACTGTCTTTAAACATTCCTGTATCCTTCTGAAGGTGGAATGTACTGTACTTGATGCTGAAGAGGTGTGGAACCGCATACAATTTTTGAGTGTCTGCAACAGAACAAGGTATTTGTTCATTTAAAAGATACATGCTAAGTTTCAAATATCAAAATGATGCAATTTTAGATTTATTTGGGGTCAAGATGAGCACTTGTCTCCTTGTGTGTATTTGTTTTTTTCAATAAGGCTACTGAAACTGTGAAAGAAAGTGCAAAACTTGCTTCATACAGCTGATCAGTACTGATTGGTACTCTTAGGTTGAAGGCTGAGTCTTAACAGTTGTTCTGTGTATTAGTTCAATTTTCACCTCTTCACAGTCATGTTTCCAGGATTGGACAATGTGCCAAAAGGTATTTTGCTCTATAAAAAAGTTCAATAAACTTAGGCTTTATAATGCCTGTTTTGCTGGAGAAATATGGTTTCCTTTTTTTACGTAGGTGTTTTTGGAGTTTAGGACTCCGTTTCTGTTTCTTGATTTTCTTAGGACAACAACAGCTGCAGCCTTGGCTAGTTTAGAACATGGACAGATGTTTTGTTCCAGATCAGGTGTGCAGAGGAAAGAGATTTTCCATCCACAGCCACATGGGTCCTTCTTGCTGCTACAGACTGACCTGTCGGAGGGCAGGTTTTGTGAGTTCTCCCTAATTCATATTAAGCCCAATTAGGTACATTATTTTAAGCAGTTTAAAATCCTGGTCTGAGATATGGCAGCTGGCTTTGCCTCACCTGAGTAATCCCATAAACTCTTGTTAGCACATCTGAAGAGTGGTGAGGAACTTCTGCAGTTATTAATCCTATCCATAGGCATTGCTTGATGTAGAAGAAAACATTTGTAGCCCTGATAACCTGAAGTTTATGGCCCTGTTGATAATGCAAAAGCATATGGCATTGCAGGCACAGCTTCTGCCTGCGTAAAAGATCAATGAATACCTTTTGGGTACTTGAATATCCAAGCTGCACAAACAGAAAGAAAAAGACTGACTTGTATACTTTTACAAACTAATGCCAGTGAGCAGAATCACATTTTAAACAAGGCCACCTATGAAAATGGTTTCTTACACTGAGAAAAAATGTAGATATGTGGAAGTAGGCTATTTGAAGAGCTGTTTAGTGGTTTGGGGCACTAGGGAGATCTATTCTGAGTGTGGAAAAAAGTCCTCATTAAATATACATGGGAGTTTTTAAGAAGAAGAGGTAGTTGGAGTATAAGGAATAATCTTGGACTGTGAATGGCATGAGCAGGTATTTAGGGAACCCTAGCTCTCTGTGTGGTAGGAAAGTCTAAGAGAAATGAGCAAGTAGGTGCATGGGCAATGGAACCAGTGAAGCCTGCTTTCCAATGGATTTGTGTCTCATGCAAGTTTTTTCCCTGGCCTGGATGGATTGTCTGATGTCTGTTAAGAATGGGGCTTTTACTACATCCTTTTCCATGGCTGGAGGCACCATTTGGATCTCCTCTTCTTTCTAGCTGTCTGCCTACTTCCACTAAACTCGTGACAACTTCGTATCTTGAAACCTGTGATTCACTTTCAAATGTAGTTGAAAAGCAGACACTGGATTCAAAAGTTACTCGAAGAGGAAGTGAAGACAGCGGAATAGGCACTCATACACAAAATATGATGACAAAGGCCTTTTTTCCTCAGGAAATCAGAACAGTTGGAGAATGCACTTCCTCCAGATTTGGTGGTTTCCAGCACTGGCAAGGTCATCTCAAATAGGGGCATAGAAAGGGTAAATGGAAGCAGCACTAAAACCTGCTTTCACATTGCAGTCCTTGAAACTGTTTCACAGAGAGCGGGGGTACAGGTTTACAACATTGTACTCTTGTGGTGGGTTTCTTGGCATTTATTTGGAACTTGGTTATTTATTAGGTGAAAATATGTATAGTTAGAATTCCAGGTGTTAGTCTAAATCTGTATGTAGATTACATTTTTTTAACTATTTGTTAGGCAGGTGTTACTGATACGATTAATTTTGCTTAAGGTGTTAGTCATTCCAAAGTAATATATATTTTTTTTCCCAGGTGGGAGCTGCAGTGTGTATGGACGAGAAAACAAAATCTAGTAACAGGTGCATAAAACAATCTACCTGAACATGTATCTTGATCAATTTTAATAGGTACATTTTGTGAACCAGAACAATTTTCTGTAGTTCTTATCAACATTTTTATCAAATCATCATCCCAGTAGGTCAGAACTCCATTGTTTTGCTAATGCTTTGGTTGACTTGAAAAATAACCCTCCTTTGACTATTTGAGAACCTGTAGCTGAAATATGTGGCAGTGGCAGGCTGTGCTTTTGTCCTAGGGAAATAAAATGCTTAAATGGAAAATGAAAGAGGAAAGTATCAGAAGAACTGTTCAGAATAAACAGCTCTCTGTTTTTCCCCTCTGTCTCTGAAAACTTCATTTAGCTCCAGGCATGGGTTTGAATAAGCTACCTCATGTTCGCTAACACCGGCTGAAAATTTATTCTATACCAAGTAACATATACCTTGTATCAGACTTAGTAAGAAAAAGAGTAGGTTTCATGTAGATTATGTCATTGCATGTTAAAAAAAATACGTCTTGACTGCACAAAACACAAAATGCTTTGTCTAGGTGCTTATCCAAGTGCAAAAGTTTTTCCACCAAGTAAAAAAATACCTGTTGAGATAACTAGGACTTCTGTGCCACAATAAAATTCTCAGTAAGAATGTACCGGCCACTAGGGTTTGTAACAGGATAGTATTTCAGTTAAACAAACTAGAACTTACGCGTCTAGAAAACAGTAAAGCTTCTACAGGCTAGGCCCTAGGATGTGTTGTCTAACAACGCAGCTCTTATACATGGATAAGTTCTTTTTAAATCTGAGGAAGTCAATTTCTATTTCCCGCTTTTATATCATTTCATATATTACTCTATGAGATAGTAGACTTTGGTATTCAGTTCCTGCCTTCCAAGCCGTGCTTTTTCAATTCTAATAAGCAGTTGGCTTGCAGGGCATGAGCCCTACTTTCAACAGTTGTGGTTTATAATATTGAACAATACTGAGGTAGTTCAATTAGGATTCCCCTCTTTAGGCGGTTCAGGGTGGTGACAAACCTGCCAAATGACTCTTTCACAACACTCTGATAGAGGTGGTGTGACTGGTGTGTTCAAATGATTCTGCCTGAGCAGTGCTGGGGTTGTTTGTAAACTAGCACGGGTGTCTTGACTGTTCAGATCTGTGCCTGCACAGGCTTAGCCAACATCTGAATCAACACCAGAGCAAGAAAGGTAGTAGTGGTAGGGAGTGGTAGGGATTTAGGCTCCTTAGACCATTTTCCTGCATTGAACATAATGTTTGCCAGCAAGTTAGAACTGAGCCTTGGGTATCATCTATGAGTTTGCTGGGTATGTACGATAAACAAGAGTTGTTTCCCAATTTGAGGCCTCCTTTAGATATCAGGAAAGTTAAGTGCCCTCTTTATAGCAACACTTTATGTACTATGTGACTCTAAATGAGTAGTTTGGGGTGGTCTTTGTAGTTGATGTAGTATGCGAACAAAATGGTTCTCATGATTCTGTGAGTGGAACAGGTCTTTTTGTGTGTCCTGGGCATGTCTTCACGGCTCCAGGAAGGACAGATGGTTATGGAAGCTGGAAACTGGGAGAATACTTATGAGAAGTATCACTGCGTATTTACCTTAGCCTGAATAGTCTTCCTTTGACTTCCTTTGGAAGTGTCTGTGTCATGGAAAATAAGATATAACCGCAAAGGCTATATAGAGTGTAACCCTGGTGCCTGAGAGCACAGACCACACCCAGAGCAGCCACAATCTTCCTCTTAACATGCTCAGTGTAAGTCACCGCATCTCAGATCACCTTTTCCAGTACCACTTTCAGTGTTCCTTGGGTAGTATTTAGCATATTGTCAGCTTAAATATTAACTGTTGCTCAAGAATATTTCACTGATTTAATTGGTGAATATCTAAGCAAATCTGAAAGCTATAGCTCATGAACAGGACAGTCTTTCATGTAATTTCTTTTTCTTTCCTCCTCCACATTTTTTTTATCTCCTTGAAACTGACAAAGCCTTGCGTATAGGGATTTTTACTCTCTGGACTCATGCCCTGAAATATGACCTCATCATTCCATACCAATTTGTGGTAGTCATTTAGCAGTATCTCTGCTAGATATGGGGATATTAAAGTTAACAAAAAGCATGTAGCTTAACTTCTACAACCCAGGCTAAAAATTTAGTGCCAAAGCATGGAAAGTCTGTTTTTTCCCCAATGAAAATGAATAGACTGAATTATTGAGACAATAAAGATGGAGTCCCATGATGGTATTGTACACAGCTTTGCTTTTCTTATTGAAGAGTATTGAAGTATTGAAGAGCTCAGAAGTAATTGACAAAGTAAAATGAATCACACCCTAAATTGCAGCCAGCTCGTCTCCGCAAATGGCCAATGGTCAATAAAGAGAAATAGGCAATTCAGAAAATGATTCGTTCCATCTATCTTCAATACCTGTTTCAGGACAGAGAAACTCGTCCCTCAGAAGGAGGAAGGGGGATGCTGTCTTGTATGTGCAGCTATCACTGCTTAGCTTTCAAATTAATTCCACTCTAACTAGCCTATCCAGCGGGTTTTTGTTACTAGAAACAAATGAAAATGCAGTCGGTATTTGCAAATGCAAAATACTGCAGAAACAGAAATCATTCTGCTATATTTCACCCTGCTCCACAGAGCAGCAGAGAAGACTTTTTAATTTACCCGCTAAGAACAAAGTGCTGATTTGGCTCTGTGGTTCTTGGAAACCGTCTTTGCTCTGCTATTTCCTGTTATTTTCTCAAGCGGTGTATTTCAGATGTGAACAGGGACCTACCTAAAATCTCTTTATGTTTGTAGTGGTGTGACATGATTCCTTGGACAGATGTAGATGGGTGTTATTCGCCAGTAAAAAGGGAATGGAAAGCAAAAGCATGGCAGAAAGCTTTCTCATTTTAGTTTTGAGGATTTGATGCTTGCCACCAACACACCGTGGTTAACAGCCTTCCCCAATGCTGACCTGGCTTGACGTGTTCAGCAGAGGCTGCATGCTAAATCGCATTTCCTAAGACTTTCAGCGCGTTGCATGA
This sequence comes from Dromas ardeola, assembly GCA_013398915.1. Lineage (NCBI taxonomy): Eukaryota > Metazoa > Chordata > Aves > Charadriiformes > Dromadidae > Dromas > Dromas ardeola. The sequence goes on along the minus strand of VYZM01011090.1, from coordinate 137,159 downwards.
GTGTTGCTCCTTTCATCCCGAGACACACTTTACATGGCCACACAGTGAGAGGGTCCGTGTTTGCTTTTGTAGTGTTGGCAGCAGCGTGTAAGCAGCTCCTTTCATGCAGCTCTGCAGTTGTCTGCAGGCCAGACAGTGCTGCAGGAGATGCAGACACTTTTGAACACCATTTCTGGCTGCATTAACACAAGATTAAATTTAAAGATGAGGCATTGCCACTGTGTTCGTGTGAATGACTGTGGTGCTTGGGCGTATGCTAGTGTTTGTTGACATGTAATTCATAGAATTTTTTTTGTGTCTTTTGGGAGGGAGGAATATATCACTGCAGTGATCTGACACCTCACCTACCTTGGTGGCCTTATTTCAAACCGCTTTGGATGCCAAAGTGAATGAAGCACTTTCAGAATCTGTGGATAGCCTGGTGGGAACTGAATGATTGTCCTTAAAACCATTTGTACTTTCTGTTTTGCGACCTTGGTAGATAGTGATTGGGAAGGTTGTTCACATGCCATCTGCACCTGCTAGCTTTGCCATGCAGCAATAGGTCATTTCCTTTCCAAACACGACTGGCTTCTGATACCAGTGGGAAATTGGCAGCTCTTACATGAAAGCAGTAGATTCCAGTTTCCTCTTTTGGCTTTTCACTGAGATAGGAAAGGAGTTGTTATTGTTACAGTCCCAGTGCTCTGTGTCAGAGCTTTCTTCCCCACATAACTGCTTTTGCAGTCATTCAAAAACAGTTTGTCAATAGTATACGGCATCGTATCTTGTATTGTGTATTGGATTGCCCCGAGATCATTTTTTCCCAATATTATGGGCTTAATTCTAAACAGAACTGCACAACCTATGGTGACAATATTTCCCTCTTGTCTCTTGGCCTTTCTTCCCCATTTCTGTTAAAGAATAAGAGAGTGCAGAATACAGTGGCTATCTCGTGGCAGGGCTTAAGAAACAACATAGTGGAATTGAAGTGTACTTTTCTCCCTATTTCCTTGTCATATCAAAAAGATGAGGTGAAGGGGGCATTCATTGTTCTTTCAGTTCTCTTCTCCAGAAATGATGGAAAGCTGTTGCGTCGTCATCTTTGTAACGGGTGTTTAAATCAGCAGGTAGGGAATCAGTGGTGTTGGCAGGACGCAGGCAATTGCATCATCTCCAGCCCAAAGTATCACCTTAACAGAGAACTGCAAAGGAGCTGTGTTGCTGACAGCGAGGTGGTGAATTTTGTTTCCACTCTTAACAGCATAAAGCAGCTGCACTTGCTTTACGAGTGATTCAAAGATTTGCTCTTCCTGAATGTTTGTGTAAATTGGTTGTTGCATCCAATGCATGTCTTCATAAACGTGCACTGTCTTTTTCTTCCGGTCAGTTACTGGAGATGGAGATAGAATCATGTGTTTTCATCTGTGCTTTCGTGTAGCGTTATTAATGAAACAGGTAATCCTGTTTGTCTTAAAATCAAGGCAAATATCTCTTGTGTTCTGTCCATCTGTTCCAGACACCAACAGCATGCTCATCACCATGGTATTGGAACAGCCTGGTACACAAATAGCAATCAGCAGTTATTAACATAATATTATTACTTGGTCCATAAAGCTAATATTGGCAGAGACACTAGACATCACACACTGTGATGAACATACTTTGTTCTGCCAGAATATGATAATATTCTGTATAAAAATCAGTAAAAGGATGCATTTTTTTATTATTTCATGCAAGCAGCATAAATTGCCAGTATAATATATGTCAAAATTTTCTCTTTACATCCAGTAATTTACAATTCATAGCTACCTTGTTGTAGAACAACATTCTTTAGAAAGCAAAGGGGTTTTTTTTACATGCATTAGATGAAATCAAACCACTGAAAGTTCCCTTTTCCCATCCTTTGTCCCCTAGCTGTTGATATAGACTGATACAGGAGTGGCTTTTTACACGCAGAAGGCCATTTATCTCAAACTTGAACTAGACAAGTTAAGGTTTATTTAGCATGCAGTCTGCTTCTGTAGTATTGGGGGGGTGGCATGTTCATTGCAGCCCACCAGGAAACCGTAAGTCATTCTCTTTCTGCACACACTGAATCTGCTCTCTGCTTTTCTAGCCTGTGGAAGGAACGTGGACCTTTCAGACCAACTTTTTTTTAGGACTTAGCTTACAAGGGAAGCAGACTGCAGTCCCCCAAAAGATCCTGAACACCCTACAAAATTTGGAGGTTCCCCACCTGTCCTTACTCCCCTTCACACATCTGTCACACATTCAAAAGTCCAACTTCAAATGTCTCCTTTTTATTTGGTCACATTTCCTATGATATAATGTATAGATTTGTTTCAGAGTTGAACAGCCGCACTTTTAAAATCTCTAGTATTTAAGTTGCTAGTTAAAATGAGTAGCCTCCTCTCAGGTGGCATATTTGGGCCGATCTTGTTAAATGAATAGCCCATCTAGATATCATTTTTCTTCCCTTCTTAATCAGAATATATTCTTGGGAGACCTATTTTGCAAGCTTGTCTACAGAGACTGCTATACAGAAGCAAGACGGAGCCTTTTCAGATTGCAGCTTCACAGTTGCAGTGTTTTAACTATGAAACAAAAGTGAAACCAAGGCATTAGAGTTCCTAGTTCTTATATTCAATAACTTTTGCTTGCTTTAGATGGCAAATTGCTGCTAAACTAACATTTCTGTAAGCATTACAGTGTCCATACAAGCGCTGCTGTAATGAAAGGGAACGTCTTTATCTGAGCTGGTTGTGATTATGTCAGTAGGCACAAGTAGATTGTGTCAGCCGTTATTACTCTTTCAGTGAACATGAAACTTACTGGTTTCAGTCTCCATTTTTATATCATTTGCTTTTTTTAAAAACAAAGTTAATTACAATAATCAAGCTTTACAGTAAACTAATTAAAAGTGTAAATGGATTGTTAAGAACTCTATTGCCAAATGGGAGGTACATATGTGGAGCCTAACTGAAATGGGTGGAACGGCCAACAAGAATCTTGTTATAAAAATGGAGGCTCATTCCCTACAGTTCAGCTCTGTCTTGAACACTGGACTGTTGGCTCGACTGTGGGAAGGAGTATAAAGTACTGGGTGACTTTCATACATGTCTAGATACAACAAAGAGCAAAGTGCAGCATTTTTATCCTGTCATTCCCTTTTATCAATCTCAATTATTAAGCAAGTGGTGGATATTAAGATCAACCTTGACTTAAACATTTAATAGACATATCTCGTTAGACAAACTACATGTGTCCCATTTATATTTCTTTCGGGGTCTGTCTCTCATTGGATACATGCCAGACTGTCCTCCGGGATATATAGTCCAGTGAGTAGGAGAAGAAAGTTGGCATAATTGCAATGAACATAAAGGTATAGTTGGAACTTTCTTGGAACACTCTCTTCTGTCTTGCTATCATAGGCCAGTATCTTGGTTCTCTGCAGTCAATTGCTTTGGAGCAATGTTATTGAGAAGAATGAGTCACTTCTGGCTCAGTTTAATGGGTTTATCAGGCCTGAAAAAGCTGTAGCTGGACTAAATGCCATATCCGCAGTTCATTTTATGTAGCTCTTTTTATTGTGTACAGTGACTGCCCACCAAAAGAAAACGAAGATACATTACTTTCAGCTTTTATAAGAAAGATCTGTAATGGTTTTTGTCATCTCTCTAACAGAAAGTAGTTACAGAGCTCTTTAGCTTTCTCTGCTCCCTGGTTGCAATGCACATCACAACACTATATGTTACCATTGCACAGTTTTCCCTTGTCCCTTTAATTTTAGATAGGCTGCATCCTCCTCAGTAATCCTTCAGGTTTATGACACGGAGCATAAAATGTAACCACTAAAATAGGGAGGATGATTATTTGGCACAGGTTTTAATGACTACTCAAAGTAGGAGTTGGGGAAGAGTATGGCCCTACTGTTTTGCAGAACTGGATGCCTCCCAAAATAGATGCTCTGAGTGAGGTGGTCACTCAGTTTACCAAGTACATGGGCATACCCTAGAAAAGATCAGGTGGACTGCTTTGAATTAATGAAGGAGGCTGGGGTTCTCTGATAATGCTAATTATGTGTTGATGGAAAACACTGTAGTCCATTGCCCTTTCTGAACTATAGTTTTAGGACGAAAAGCAATGAAAAATCATCACAGTGGAAGCTGTCACCCTCGTTCCCATGAGTTCCCATATCTCTTCTATGAGGATCTCCTGTGGATAACAGATAGGAAAGCAAATACAGTTGTCCTGGGTTTTTTTTCTTCAAGTGCTATCCCACGTAATAAGCCTCTGTGGCTTTCAGCCCCACCCCACTTGTTGATGCTCTTGATTTAGATACGATATTATGATGTCATCTGAACCATGTATTTTAGCAGATTTTGTATTTGGACATAAAACGCCAACTATGGAATGAATATTACATGGGGCAATATTGTGTCAGATAACGGCTGAATTTGAATCGTTAATCTCATGTATTCAAAATGTGACCTTTTTTTCCACAGTACAAAAAGAATCGCATTAGTTAATGAACATAGGCAATGCATGCATTGTATAGGGAGTGACTACATTTAAGTATGAATTGCTTAATCTTTAAATATATTTTTTTCTTAAGGTAAAAGGAACAAATAATTTCAGTACCCTATCTTGAATAACATTCTTTCTAATTATTTTCACCACAATAGCCAGTGGAATGTAAATAGGTGGTTTTTTTAATTTCTTAGTGGCGAATTTATAGCTCCTGAAATGATATATCTGTTCTCTCTCCTTTTGTTTGCTTTTAGGGAGAAACCGGAGCTGCTTCATCAGTGCCATTTCCAAACGGTGGCTGGTCTCAGGAAAAGGACTGCATTGATGAGTTAGTGCAACAACCCTCCCAGCCATGGAAGAATACATTTTACAAGAAAATCCATGGGTGACTAATAGGCCAGATTGGTCATCCCTCACCCACAGTGGTAAGCAGTCTTTTGAGAGCTGGGAGAAACTTTTTGGTATACCTGGAAATCAGTCTAGATCTAAATTAAATTAAATTAAATTAAGCATCTAAATACAGAATTTGGAATTTAACATCGTGTGCCTTATGAACAAAAACAAAAAAGAAAAATGAATTTCCACGGTGGGTATTTTAGTCTTGAATCACGCTTTTCTGCCACATTTCAGCAATGTGTCTTGTATCTTAATACCTTTGCTTGCATGTTTGTTTGTTTTTTAAGTTTGTTGGTCATTGCACAATGTCATGTAGAATCAACCCTTCCATTGTGTTGAGTGGTTCCAGTGAATGACGATTGCAGGATTAGCCTGCTAGTAATTAAATGTTGCTGCCTCTTAGATTGAAAATGGAACACCTCTATGGAATTTAAGAGTTCCTTGCTTTATTTAGGTTGTGTGTCTAAATAGTATAGATAGGTATACCAGGTCAGTGCAGACAGAATGCCTTCTTAAAAAAAAAAAAAAATGTCAAAAAGAAAGAGAGAGGGAGAAAAAAGAGAGAAGGAAAGTGAGAGAGGGAAAACAAATTCACCCAATCGTCAAAACTTTGAATTGCATGGGAATTTTTCCACACTTCGCTGAATCCTATGGGTAATTTCCTAATTTTGCCTTTGTACAATCCAGATAAAGGGCTCACGTCTGTACTCATTTTCACTCACAGATAGGTCTTCAAAATTTGCAAGCAATAAGTTGTGTAAAATAGAAGGTATTGCCTATTTGTTGAAGCCTATAGGTGTACCGATTTCAGTAAAGCAGAAGCTAGGTTCTTTACTGTTTGCGGACTAAAGAATCCATTGAGTGCATGCTTCTCGTATTGGGTTTACTGCTATGCAGAGTTTTACCACTTGAATTCACTGATTAATGTTTTAAGCAAAATTAAGCCTTTATTAATTTTATTTTTTCCAAGTCTGCTACCAAAAATCACAGTATTTCACCCTTCAAAGACAGTCCTTTGCTTCTCCAAAGACTTTATAAAACTGATCTGTACCGTCCTCCTCACAGGACTGTAGTGGTCTACCCTCATATGACACAAATGATGAGCTTTTGTTTGAAATAATAGGGATGACACCTAATCCTGAACTGACATCTGAGGGATTTTAAATAAAGGTTATTTATGACAGGTCTGTCAGCTACCCTCAGTTACTTCTGTCTGTCGTGTGTTAGGATGAAGATGAAAGCATTTGACTCTCTTAACAGATCCTGAGCCCTGAACGTTTTTCCTTGAGCTTTTGTTACATTTAAGGATTCATGCTGAATAACAATAATAAAAGATTGAATCCCATCTGGTTTTCTGTTGATTGTTAGTTTAGTTTAGTGTATGACTACTCAAAGTTTAGTCTGCCAGCCAAGGAAGGTATGCAGTTATCAACATTACTGATAGGATAAACCAGTTATGTACGCTTATTTTCAAGTCTCCCAAAATCCCATAATTCTTAACAAAGTAAAACTCTTGAGCTGAAATGCACCTGTTTACAGAAAGATACAGCATCAAATAGAGGTTTCATTTAGAGCTTTGGGTAGACTAAGTGGCCTTGTTGACGGATTCTTTGCCTGTTGCTATTTTTAGGCATGAAATATAGCAGCAAACTGAAAAGAAAGTATGGACACGAAAAACACGGGGTTGTAAGAAAGACTTTTGTGCTTAGAAGGACGTGGAGGCCCAAGCACTGAAAAGATCAGTATGTGCTATGTTTCGGGGGTCTTGTTAATGCTGCATCTTTGAGCTGTAACAGGATTTCTCAAACTGTGCGTCCAGCCATTGCCTTGGCAGGACTCCAGATCAATCCTGTGGAGGGAGAGAAAGTGCCCGTGGGGCTTTGTGAAAGTTGCTTGTCCTTTCCTCATGAAGATACGCATTTGTTCCTGGGTAGTGTGGGAGGTGGCTACTCCTTTCTCTCTGCGTTTGTAGCCACCGTGAAAACAGATAATTCCAGGAGACAGTCTGATATGCAATTGCAGACCCAAATGTCATTGTAGAAGTCTGAGACTCTCTCCCCTGACACAGAGCTGAATTGTACGTGCGTGTGCAAGTGGTTTCACAAGCCTGCTAATGAATGCCCCAAACCAAATTAGCTGGAGCTCCCAAGGGATGAGTAGGGAGAGAACAAAATGCCAAGGGGCAAGAAAGATGAAAAAGCACAAAGAACAGTGAGAAAGAAATTCAAAATGTAGATCATGGAAAGTGTAAAACGGTATCATCAATGTCAGGCCACGAAACAAGGGGGGACATTCTCTTGTTGAATCACCTGTTGCAGGCCCCCATAAGTGTGCAACGCACAAAGTATGGAAGATGCTGCACAAGGCAGGTGTGTGAAAAGGATGCGCAAACAGAGGAGGATCATGAACAAATTAAAATTGAGAAGAGAGTTTTTTGAACAAGGAAGAGGTCAGAAGAGAGAATAATGGCACAAAACCTGGTATTGAAGAAAAGAGGTGAGACAACAGAAGGAAAAACGAAAGCAAGTACAGCCACTGATTGGATTTGCTGTTTTTCATTAGAAATGTATCCTTTTGCCACTTCCGGATGCCAAACGCATATATTAGAAAACACAAGCTTTTTAGCTTAACAGGGTGAATCTCCCTTTCAGCACCCTGGCATTTAAACCACCCGCAAAACCCAGTAAAACAACCTACAGCACTAAATCGATGTCGGTGTTAAATACCACCCTGTTTCAAGCCGGGAGATGCCAGCCCAGCTGGATGAATACATGCCAGAGCATTTAGATGATAACTGGTATGATGAATCGAACTCTTAAGCAAATAGATACCTAGGCAAAGAGCAGAGGGACCAAATTCCATGGTGCGCTACCCTGCTATCTCTGCTGGGTTGCAAAATGTATGAGTCAGAGGCAGAAGATAGCCCTTGGCAGTTATCTGTGGCAAGTACTATGATCCCCACTTAAACAAACCCGAGTGTTCTTACTTCCTCATGTTTCTGGGCCCTTTTCAAGCGTGCTTTCTAGCAGCACTCAGCCCCAATGTCTATGTGGCGGTCAACCAAGGTCTGCATCAATAAGAAAGGGTTCGTTTACTAGAAGGAAACGGGTGCTGCAAGCAGGGCATCAGGAGGTGGCAACCTCAGAGTCCAGCCTCCTGTTGCACAGTTGTGGTCCAGAGTCTAAGCTGCCATTATAAAACCAACAAACAGGCTGGATCCTCAGCTGGCATAGAGCCACAGAAGCTCAGCATATTAGCTTGAGCTCTGTCTTCTTTATCTCTTGTGCCACCGCAGATTATGATTAAAAAGATGCCCAGGATATAACAGATGAAGTAAAGTGTACTGAATTCACCAACAACCTTAAGTAAAAGCCTAAGGTGCTTAATTTATCCTTGGAATCATTTTACCACTGAGCTTTTTTTGCCTTTCTTGTGGGTGCTGTCATAAATGGGCTGTGGAAGCAGTGGAATTGTCATTTCTGGAGGTTTTCAAGAATATCGCTATTGGGATTGAAATAGATGCAACTGAAGGAGAGGAACTGATTAGATCATCTCTTGGTGTCTCGTCCAACTTAATTTTTTTTCTATGATTTTAGCAAATGCGTTCAGTTACTGTCCTAAGCTTGCAGCGTTACGCTGCTTCCACTAGGCTTGTGTAACAAAAGCCCCAACTACCAAACCCCTGTGCTTCCTCCATGGCTACTCATGCAAGACAAAATGTGGTATTGTCAGTTTTGCATAAGGTTGGGAAATCAAGACCTGAACCATGGCAAGAGCGTAAAGTAAAAAGTTAAGAAAGATATCAAAGTTAATATGTAGCCAGCTTAGTACAGTGTTTCATGTCCTGCTCAAAATAATTTTCTACTCCAAATTTGGGTGACAGTTGCCACAAAAACTCCCACGTGCTCACAACAGTGCTGAAGTAAACCGGGCCTGGATTCTGAAGAAAGGAGACAGAACAAAGTGCTAGTTCTCCTTCTACGAGTTTCCCAAAAGAGATTTAGCTCACCAGAGCTGGACATCTGCTCTCTTCTCCTTTGCCCTTTACTTCCTAAATCAAGAATTAACAAGGAAAAGAATTTGCTAACGCCATTTTAGGTGTGCCGCCAGCACATCACAAATGGACTGGTTATATTGTCAGAAAAAACACTGGTAGCTGACGAGTCCTGCAGAGAGATTAAATACAGGGGAGGACTGTGAGCAATACGAGAGAGACCTGCTACTACTGATAAGCTGAAATCTGTGTTTCCTCCCCTGCTCTCCTGATATCAAAAGAGTCAGCTGCAACATCTCAGCTGGCTGTTGTGCATTCCTGGTACCTGCCCTTCTCCGCGGGGCTGTTGTGCATCTGTTGGCCCGCCAGCTTCCCACTACATGGATCAGATACTGGGAAGGGGGAGGGGAAAGGAAGAGCAGAGTAAGGCAAGAGGGGAAATAAACACCTAAATTGTTTTATTCTGATTTTGTACATAGTCTAGGGAAAAGGACACTGGCAGGAGCCGAACAGTATCCGAAAACGCTGTGCTAACATGACAGCTTTGTGGGGAGGCAGGAGTGGGTCAGGAGCCTGATACCCCCTACCTTTGGTTCAAGAACAGTTACACAGGGGAAAGAGACATTTACAGGGTGGAAAGTGTGGTAGAGCGGTAGAGCGCAGACCTGAAACCTTCCTTTGCCCTGTGACTGTGTGCCGTGGTTATATAGCTACAAAATATTGACTATTTCATATGAAATAAGGGCGGAAGAGGAAGGTAGAACAAATCCTATGCCGGCTCACTGCTTTCTCCAGGCTGCAATCCACGAGGGCCGATTGTCATTGGGTCCTCCCAGTCCCAGTGACAGCCCCGTGGCAGAGCAGGCATGCGGGCTCCCTGCTGCAATGCAAAACCTGAGCTCATGCAGCTGTAACTTTCCTCCTCCATCATCTGTGCTGTCTTTCCTCCTTCCTCTCCCCTCTTACACCTGCCTGCAGGCACTGCAGCTTGCTTTCTCCCTCCCTCCTGTCCCTTGTCCTCCTGTCCCCTCATTTCCCAGAGGGAAATGGCCCTGTCCTCTGGCACATGCCTTTTGTGGCCTAGGGAGGAGAGAGATGGGAGCAGGGGATGGCAGGTCACCATTACAGTTCAAGGTAATCTGTGCTCACGGCTTTTCCAGGGCTGCTCTGGTAGAGCGCTATAGCCCAAGCCAAAGGCAATTCTGCAGCTGATTTCACTAACAGGATAAAATCAGCCTCTCTTGGCACAGGCAGAATTCAGCCCTGAAGGTATATGAATAATGTTTCCCTAACTGGCATCTGATACCGCTCCTTGCATTATGCTCCTATTAGCGAGAGACAAGCGAGGCCTCTCCGACCGTCCGGTGGTTCGGGGTGTCCAAACTATGAATCCCCATTGAAGAAAGGAGGGGGGACAGGGCAGAACGTGATACACAGGTTATAAATCACCGCTTTGATCCCAGCGAGAAACCAGGCGGGTGTCCTGAGCCACTTCATCCAGTTAAAGGGGTATACGTGCAGGTGACATCGCAGCAGCAGATGGCCTCACCCTGCAACATGGGCAGTGGGAAGCCCTCCCTGCAGAGCTGAAGCGGACCCAGTTTTCCCACTGCCCTTACACTCAGCCTGGAGCCATGGGTCGCTTCGCCTGCCGCGCCGCCCGTGCAGTCACACAGACTCAATATGCTCTTCTCAGGCACGGATGCTATTATTTCTCTGAGATGAAACAGCATCCCACACTCTTATTAACCCGTGCCCTACTTCAGAAGGAAATCTAATTTGCGGCTTTCGTCGTTAGCTAGTGCTGGTGTTGGTTTGTCCCCGTGTCTGCTCTGACTTCACTTTTATGCAGTGCCACATGCGGAGAGCCCTCTGTACTGTGGCCTGTGAGCATTATTCCTCACAACAGAATAAGGAATTGGGGTGGTTGGAGCTTTTTGTTTCGCTGGGGAAGAGAGAAGTAAAAGCACAAATGTCAAAAATATCCCTGCAAAACCATTTTTTTTTTTATTCAGCAGAGAATGAGGTGCTGTCTGCTAAACAAAGTGTGTCAGCCGGGATATTCCTGCACATCCAGTCACCTTCCACAGAGCGTCTCGAGAGTTGTGCTGCACAAGAGAGAGTTTCAGAGGGTTCACTGGATTTCTGATGGCAAAGCTCATACGAAACGGGCATTTGTTTCGCAAATACACAAAGGAACAGGGAAAGGGAAGTGGAATCTTCAACGATGGCCACCACAGCAGCAGCACATACAGTAATGTGTGCGGTAGATTCATCTGTAGATCGTGTTACCTAACAAGCAACGCAAGAAAGCAAAGGAAATTCAAGATCTTTTTTCACCGATGCTCAATATTTTCAACTATAGTTGGCACAGTTTGACTTTTTTTAAGGAATTGAACAGAACTATATTAAAACCATGAAGATGCATGGAGTGCAAGTGACTTTTCACGATCTTACTGGGGGGTGTGGGGGGGAAAGGACAAGATGGTGCAATTTCAGTTCCTCTGGGGATTCAGCTCTGTTGTGTTCATGTCCAACGGAAAGACTCCTGTTCACGGTGGTTATTCCGGTGCTCGTCCCTCGGTGTGCTGACACAGTCGGGTGACTTTCGGCCCGGCAGTGGGTTAACACCTTGATGGCCGCAGCAACGCTGGCCGTAAGAAAATGAAGCCCCTACGCACACAGGCTGTTTCGGCGATCTCGCAGTCCATTCGCAGATGGTTCCTCTGGTCCTTGGAGCCGGCTGGAAGATAAACTTTGGTCAATGTATTATACTATGCCCTTTGTCATGAAATAACATCAGATAATATGTATTTAGTGGGGATTTAAATTCCCCAGCTGATTACAAGGAGCTGTAAAGACTCATAAGGTTTAGCAGTGTACAAGTCTGGAATGATGTACAGCGCTGCATCCTTGCCGGTGGCGCTGAAAAGGGTAGGACTTCGTTAGGAATAAATCTGAAAGCATAAACAACTAAAAATGCCAGCGATACAACTTGATATTCAGTAAGAATTTGTTTGAAGTGGCTGACCAGAAAAACAAGCTCCTGTATTCTGAATTCTTTAAGAAGTCGTTTGCTCAGACACCCCAGGCGTGTGACATGTAGTGATACGACGAGGGGTGATGGTTTTAAACTGGAGGAGGGGAGATTTAGATGAGACATGAGGAAGGAATTCTTTCCTGTGAGGGTGGTGAGACCCTGGCCCAGGCTGCCTGGAGAAGCTGTGGCTGCCCCATCCCTGGAGGTGTTCAAGGCCAGGCTGGATGGGGCTTGGAGCAGCCTGGTCTGGTGGGAGGTGTCCCTGCCCATGGCGGGGGGGTTGGAACTGGGTGATCTTCAAGGTCCCTTCCAACCCGAACTGTTCCGTGATGATCCTGTGAACTTCTCCCTGACCCTTTCCCAGCAGCAAAACGTTCACTGCACCCAAAGAATGTTATGAAACATGACTAGATCATGCTTTTGAGGAAAGAATGTCGTGGTTTGACAAAGATGTAAAAAGCGGTTGTTACTGATTAAGGCGCGTGGAGAAGAGAGCTCCGACCCCCCATGGGCGCCCATCGATGCCAGCCACCCCTGCTGTCCCTGTTTTGATGACAACGCCTCCATTTTTAGCCCCCCCACCGGGCACGAAGG